>CM075206.1:21596400-21661400 GCA_037577475.1 Chaunax sp. Z400 | reverse complement strand
AGAATACTGAAAATAGCAAAACACATCTCTGGCTAAAAATGATGGCGAAACAGCCCTGCTTGCTGCATGCCTATTACGGTTCCTGCCAGCCTTTGTTGAGTACACAGACAGCAGCAGCCTACTATGGCCAGAATAACAACAAAAATAATTTGGGCTGTCTGGTTTTGTTTGTGCTGCAGACTCTGTTGAGTTAATTAAAGCTCCTCCAGTAGAACTAATGTTGATTTTAAAAGGCTACACCACCAACTACTGCCTTGGCATACAGACTACAGTGTTTTCAGTCGAGTTTGTGGATCCATGTATACAGGGATCGTTTCAGAAACAATGCCATGAGAACGCAGAAGGTTTTAAAAACAAAAACATAAACTTCTCAGTTTTCAGCTAAAACGTTGGTGTGTAAACAAGGCCTGAGTAAACTTACAATGAACGCTGGGAACACTAGAAAATGGCTGGCAACTAAAGAGGGGAATACACAATGGGGAACAGGTGGCACAGGGAGGTGACAATCATAGAACAGGTGGAAACAGACAATCACACACTGGAGGGAAAAATGAGGAGGGAAAACTTAAAGGGGAACAAGCAGACAAAAGTAAAAGGGCAGACAGGTAAAGAACACAGAGAAGAAGAAACATACATCTCAAAAATACGAGAGAGAACACAAAACAAGAACAGAGGGTATAACAGGGCAAAATGAATAAGAACAGCAAAGACAGGAAGTGTAAGGCAAATCACAAAGAAAAAATAAACTTTCAAAATAAAAGAGGAAACAATAAACACAGAATAACAACAGGCAATAACCCTACAAAATAAGAACAACAGCAAACTGCGACTGAAAGCATGACACTCCAATGGCATTTCAAAGTTGGACTTTTGAATAGAAACATACAGTTTATCTTCTGCTATTCAAAAGATCATTGTACAATCTATATTTGTCTGTGCTTGATTACGTTGATACTGAACTGACTATTATTATTGTTTGTCTATTTTATTATCTGTCAACTATATTGTTTGTCCTTACTGTACTGTGTGAGCTGCTACTGGATACCTGAATTTCCCCAAGGGGATGAATAAAGTATCTATCAATTGTAGTGAGAGCAAATCTGTTTTCACTCACACATGGAGAAGATGACAGTTTCTTCACCCATCTTTTACGACGTTTGAACTATGACCTTTCACAGAGACATTCTGTCCTCTCACCAACTCAGGAAAATAAAAGCCTTGTCACAAGGTTTACAATGAAAACAAAACTTTCTCTTTAATCATCTCAGGATGAAGACCCAAATGGCCCAGTTGACAAACTAAGCAAACACACATACATGCTTTACAGCCCAAGAACCAAAGGGTCTACTGATAACACCCTCAATCACACAAGACTAGACGTTGTTAACTAAGGTCTCAACTACTCCCTTTTGTGACCAAGAACAATTCCTGAACTCCTCAAAGAAAAACTCTCTTATTAAAACTAATGTAATTTGTGTTATACAGAGGTTTTTTGTGTTTTAATTTGTTATATTGAATATATTATCATGTTAACCCTAAATCCTCCTCCACTCTAGCTCTAGCTCTGCTGTCTCTGGACCATGATGTAATGGCATTCCAAAGGTGTTATAAATCCTCCTGCTATCTTGGGTCTGACCTAAAAATTCAGACTCAGAAACAACTCCTCTATGAGACAGAACCCACAATTGCATATAAAACAATGTTTAAGTCAATCAGAATTCATATAATGTCAGTAAGTGATTTGAATTGTTTTAGTCTTGGTTTGATATTTGTGTGATTAAAATTGTCCAAATAACCAAATTTCTTTTAATTGACAGTTTTGCCACCTATTGGTTTTGAAGAAAAAAGATTCCATTACGTGACATGAATTCCAAATGACTTTAAACGCTTAAAATGTATTAAATTACAAGTTGTGCTCATGATGTATTCACCATTTCACCAATGTAGTCTTCATCTAATGTCGTAATAATCATTTGCATGCTGAATGTAGCCTAGATATGTGTGAAATCTATATTTAGAAACATTTAGTATAATTTTGCTTATACTTATATTGAAGCCATAAGTAATGTAATAAGTAATAACTGTGTGACATAGACGTATGGATGTTATGCTGGTTTTAATACTTTTAGGTATATAGAGAACTTAATTCTGCCAACAACATTAACCCTATCTGAAACTCGACCTGTCGCTCAGCAGAATGCAGTCACACCCCCGACTATGCAAAGTATAAAACCTTAAACACGGTCATTGTTCTTTGTTCGAATTTGACTGCAGCAAATTAGATCAGCTCAGCTTTTTGCTGTTTTAAATGCTCTGAAACTACTATAAATTCTGTTGCGTTTAAAGTCTGTCGTTTTTCTTCGTTTAACTTTCTTTAACTCTTCGTTCCAAGTTTTCCTATATTGTTCCAAGTGTCTGTTCCTGATTTTCAGCTCATCTTTTTTAAATTCAAATCCAGCGCCAAAGCCTTGACAAGCTATTGTTTAAATGCCTTGTAACTAACGTCGACTGGTCATCGTCGATTTTTGCAAGACTTTTTAGACTTTTTTTTTTAGTTAGTTGAGACAAGTTAAGTATCCACCTCCAACTCCCATTTATCAACACTCAAGCCAGAATTGAGTCCGTGCCGTAAAAGCTAGTCTCCACTCTCCAGCACACAGACCATCTGAGGTCCTTCGGTTCCGGAAGACACCGTCGTCCAACCGTTTCTTGACCTCCGGTTCGACGCTTCAGCAGGCCAAGCCGTTGGAGAGTTGAACCTCTGATTGAGCCAAGATTACCAGAGGGGCCCGGCGGAGGGACAGAGACAGCGCATCCAAGTAGGCGGTTTACATACAGTGTGGCTTTGATAGAGTTGATTGGCGGATAGCGTGATTAAATTTTAACCCTCAAATTAGGATAAGTAGGTTATTACATCCAGTAGTCGTTCGGTTTTGTTCATCCATACGTCTCTTTTCCCACCAGTCAGCTCATATTGATCTTAAAGTCTTTTAGATATTCATCTCACTTAACCATAGATTGTCAATGTGTTTTCTTCTGTCCATTTAATCTTTGTTTATGATAATCAGTAATAAATTCCATTCATTATTACGTTGTTGTTGACATATATTTCTTTCTTCAGCGGTACGAATCAATGTGTTGTTAGAACTCCCTACCTTTACAGAGAATTAGACTGATTAAATAATTAATTATTTCCTTCATTTGAAGGTGGTGACCCAAAATTACAACGAGTGCATAATATAACATATTTATGCTACACAATCAATCAATCCTATAAGCCTGGTCTACCACCCACCTCTATGAGACAACCCCCTGCTCACAACGACTGCTTTTTGACAGTCCAGTTTTAGTCACTATTCACTTTTTTTTCTATATTTCCTGTATAAGACACCCACACATCCAACACAACCACGACCAGCATGGCTGGAGACCACTGACAGCCAATCTCTGGCTGGTAGTTTTCTTGTTCAGCGTTACACGATAAACAGAGTATAACAAGCATTTTAAAGTGGGACTTTTCCAGGCAACATTCAGTCAGCGCCGGCCCTAGGCATAGGCATAGGCGAATGCTAAGGGCGCCGTCATCCATAGGGGGATATGGGGGGAGAAAAAAATCTAAATGTTTAACTTTTACTATTTTTACCAATACTATTACTACTATTATTTCAAAATATTACATAAGCCCACAACAACATAACTGCATAGCAAAGAGCCTATTAAATAACTGAGAGGGCTTTTTTCTGGCTTCCTGCCACCCCCCACCCCCCCGGCTCTTACACTTTACCTGCCTGCTCTGGGGGGAGTGGAAGGGGTGTGGGGGGGCTGCTGGCGCCCAGGGAAGGAAAAGAAGGAAGGAAGAGAAAGAAAAACGGGGAAAAGACAGAGGTAAAGTAATGTTAATATGATGAAATGGATGAAATGAATAGTTTATTGCATTGGTAGTTACCGTTGTTGGAGCAGAGCGTTACTTTTGGACGATAGTAACGTGGTTTGCTAATCAATAAAGAGCTAGAGTTGACGTCAGTTTGCGTTACTCCCACCTTAAATACAGCAGGGAAATTTGTAAAGTTAACGTTAGGCCTATTCAGGTGTTATTTTCACCTGTTGGCTGTGTCATACATTTTTATTGACTATAGTCAATTAAAATGTTATTCGTTTTTCATCCCCTTTAATAAGTAATAGTTGTAAGCCTTTGGTTTATTGTGTTATAGTTTATACAAGTATGTTTGTTAAAGTTAACATCAGTGTCAACAACAATCAAACAAACAAACAATCAAATAGCGGTAAAAACCAGAGGTTTCTGTGATTTTGTTTGTAATATAGTTATTGTGTGCTGTTATGTCTGCAGTGGTTTCTTTAATATCGTATTTTGTGCAATACCTTATTTATATCGTATTTATAATTAATTTTATCTCACTTGTTTTCTTGTTTACTGTTTTTATTTGGTATGTAAATAGAGCCATATTTTATAATTTATTTTATGTCACTTGTTTCTAATACAGATTTTATTTTGTGGGTTAATTTCTATTTAAAATAAAATAAAATCTCGAAGACATACTTGCAGTTTCTGTGTGAGTGTATGAAGATTGTAGTGAAATTGACTACGATGCAAGGGGGGCACCAACTAAAATCTTGCGTAGGACACCAAATTGGTCAGGGCCAGCACTGCGTTCAGTCATTTACTTTCTCAAGAGAAGGAGAGAATACTGGACATGACAAAAACAACGCTCCAATCAGCAGGAAGAGAAATGCCGGACTGACAGGAAATCAGGAAATCAACCAACTCTGCTGGGAGTTTTTCTGCGACACATCATCCTGACTTGTGCCATGAACTGGACCAATGTTACGGGAACAGGTTAGTTACATTTCACCCCCTGCTGCCCTTACATGATTTCTTAATGACATTTATATCATTTAATAAATGTAATGCATCACAGAAATTACCAGTTATTTATTACATGCTTCCTTGGAAATACTGGCATATAATTTTTAAGGAAAAGTACTAATTATGACCTTCTTACGAGAACTTTGTTCAGCCTTAAAAGAAAGTGTGCAGAAATGAGCAGTTGATTTACTAACCTGATATTACCCAACACTAACCTGAGGTCTATCAGGTTTAAGACTACTACGATGACCACCATTGTATATCAATATCCTTAAAACTGTTACATCCCATGTCAATAGGAGATCATAGCCTTATTTCCACATAAAGTCATGAAATGAGACAGGCCATCTCTTTGGGGTGCCCACTGACTATTGTTTCAGCTTGCACACTATCCATCACTGCCTCCATTTGTATGCCTGTCAAGGTATATGTATATTTTCCACTGGGACTATGCTTTATGAATAGTGTTCAGTTATTTCAAATATTTCACACAAATGGATGCACTTTTCCATACAAAGTGCAGACTATAATAATGCAAAAACTTTAAGTGAAGAACACCATCTCTTCAGCAACACAATAGCACAAGCAAAAGCTTCCTCTCGCAAACACACATACATAAGTACACACTAGAACAGATTCCCTTACCGATGGTGAAGCTAAAGCCATCAATGCTAAAAGTGGCACTCCGACACTTTTTAAATCCCTGTTTTTTAGATGTTGGTTCTGCCATTGTAGCTCTTGATGTGCACTCCTGTGCTCTCTTTCAGTCAGTGGATTAGTTGGGAGAGCGAAGCACTATGTCCCAGGAGAGGAACGAACCCAGAGGCTGTTCCCCTGAGTGGCTGTAACCCTGGCAGCGCTTAAAGTCCTGCTGGAGGCCTAGAGGTGCTTCAGAGCTTCCAGCAGTCATGTTAAGGAGGAATGACGGCATCCTCCCCCCTCCTACTCCCTACTTTTCATCCCTCAAGGCCACTATGATGCTGCACTCACAAAACAGCTCTCTCTCTCTGTCTCTCTTCTACTTCTCCTTTACCTCCATTGTTCACACCAGACTTACTGTCGCAGCAGATATCTGTATTTCTTTCTATCTATCTGTCTATTATCTATCTATCTATCTATCTATCTATCTATCTATCATCTATCCATCTATCTATCTATCTATCTATCTATCTATCTATCTATCAATCTATCTATCATCTATCTATCTATCTATCTTTCCATCTATCTTTTCATCTATCTGTCTATCTATCTGTCTATCTATCTGTCTATCTATCTGTCTATCTGTCTATCTGTCTGTCTGTCTATCTGTCTATCTGTCTATCTATCTGTCTATCTATCTGTCTATCTATCTGTCTATCTGTCTATCTATCTGTCTATCTGTCTATCTGTCTGTCTATCTGTCTGTCTATCTGTCTATCTGTCTGTCTATCTGAGATATATATTTTAGCAGTGAGGTTTTGGTTCGCTCAGAACAGGAGAGAGAGAGAGAGAGTGGGCGTGGAATTCCTCTTATTCCTTGATGTCTTTGCAAACAACACAAAGTTCAGCCAAGAGAACAAGGTTTTGCTTCCTCTAGATATCCACTGTTCACATATATCTATGAAAGCTATCGACTTCTTCAAAGAAAAGGGAATCCTTCCACTGCAGCCATTGGATGGTGTCTACAGCAGTTTAAGAAAATGGTGAACACTGCAAGCGATACCTGGATGAAGGTGAATCCACGAAACAGTAACTTGTGTAGTATGGTTAGTATTTGATTGTTCACCAACAAAACCACAAACTCACCTGTTGACCGCTCATTGTGTCTGATGTTAGCTTGATAGCACCTTAAATCTATGGCCAGTGGCCACAACGCCGCCCGTCTTCCTCTCGCCAACAGTCATGTCCAGTGTCTAACAGTAGAAAGCTAGCGATTTTAAATCGAGTCACAGCACCACCTACTGTTGTGGGAGATGGATTACATAGAATGTGTGTGAATATCCGAAGACATTTGTACGAGTACGTCTCTCTGTGGAAAATTCTGGTCTGGTGATTTTTGTTTTGTTTTTTGTACTTGCAGGATACATGTTTTTGATGACGATATGATGTCTTGTAAGACAGTAGTTGTGTTTGAAGCATGTTGTAGTTGAAATATGTTGTGAAAGAAAATGTTGATAGTAAATGCTGAAGATTCTCAGACCTCAGATGGTAAAAACTTTAGTCTGTATGGAGACATTTGATAAAGCCAAAGGATGTGTATGTTCAGTCCCTGGACCCAAACAAAGCCTGCACTGGGGTACAAACACTCATTTGTAACCATTGTGACGCTGATTAAGGACACCCACACACACATACACACATTAACATTGCTATTTTTCATTAGACCTACATGTTCTCTATACTGGTTCATTGTAGTTGAGTGTCCATTAAACTATACCTATATACCTATATGCCACAAGGGCTGCCACTACTCCTCAGGGATGAGTCACATGCAGAGAACAAATCCTGTTACTTTGTACTGTGTATAATTCTATGTGAACAATAAAGCTATGTTGGTCACACCACATAGCTCATTGCATTTAAATTGAGTTTCAACAAGTATATTTAATCCATCAACAATTTTCCCTGTGTTTGACTTTGTTTCTGGCAGCTGTATTACCTTTTTAAGGATAACACATATTTGAATTCTTTACGTTTGTAAAAGTCAGCTCTACTCAGTGACATGAGCATCGCTGGTCTCTCTTTATCTCTGCTGTTTGTGGATGTATTTGATCTATATGCTCACCTATTGGGCTGCTTCAAGCAGCATGCACACACATTTATTTTGCCTCAACCCATTTAGAAAAAGTTTGGTTGGATGACTTTCAACTGAATTGTGTATGCAACCACTTTAGGCCCGACTGAATTGTTAGGCTAGTTAAAGTCAGGTGTTAATTTTAATCCTAGATTTTCTTATTGTCCTTTATGGAACAGGGCTCTTGCAGAGTCCGATGCTCCTCTCTGCACTCAAAGAGTTTTATATAAAATCCTAATAAAAATGAACACTACTGCTGTTATTGAAAGAAATAGGAGATTTAAATATGGGATCCCAAATCTGGATTAGTAAATTATTTAATATCAGATTATCACATTTGTTTATTGTTCCTTGCTGAAACCTGGCTGTGACATGAGGAATATGTTAGCCTGGTATGTTTTTGTTTTTTTTCCCCCCCACAGGCTTTGCTGCAGTTACATTGAAATACCAGCAGAGGCCACTCATAGACCAAACAGGTTTTTGCTGGTGGTTGGCGTAATTGGTGATATTTCGAACATGTCTGCAATGATTGGTTGCTGAAGGTCACGAGCTTTCTGAGAACCAGACACTTACAGCAGATAGTAATCATAATAATAATTATTATCATTAATAATCATAATAACTATTATGAATGATTAATAATTAATAACAATAATTACTAATCATAATTATTATTATTAGCGATTAATAATTAAAAATATTATTAATTAAAAATATTTTATTAATAATTATTAATTATTAATTATTATTATTATTGATGATTAATTATTATTAATAATAATAATTAATAATAATGCTATGCTACTATTTCACTGCATTTCCCTGTTCATGCTGGGACACATTCCATCCCAGTAGTTTAAAGCCATTGTCTCCATGTAGTTCACCAGATAAAAGTCTATTTGGATGAGGAGCTTCTGCTGCCTTTCAATGCCTTCTCATTTTGGATAACCTGTCTACAAACTATGTATTACGTTTGATGTAATGCCTTCAGAGAAGACAGATGGTTTGAGAGGGGAGTAAAGGAAGCCATTTCTGTCAAACTGGAACCACCATCTCTAAACAAAGGTGGGGTCTACGCCACTACCTCTCATCCACATACTGCATTGTATTAGCATTGTCTTAGCATCTCTCCCCACACAGTTTCAGATTCAACCTTCAAAGATTATAATGACCTGATGAATGTGAATCTCACCAACATATGAATATTTTTTTGTCATTGTTAACATTATACATAAAATAAGAGTAGGTTTATTAATTTACAGAGAATGTGAGTAATTTCACAGAGCTTTGTATATTATCAAACAAACTGAAACTACTGTAATAAATAGAGCTATTGTTCATAAAATTAGGAGTTTTTAAAGGCACGCAGAAGCAGTCTTTTCTGCTCTGTTACATCCTGCCTCTAGGAGTCTCTGTAAAGCATTAGCTTCTCTTTAATGTCTCCTCTCCAAATTGAATTTAGGCTGTTTCCTTTTCAGAAAATCACATGATTGTCCTGTGATTTTTTTTCCCTTTTTCCCCTGTCCTTTTATATCTGTCAGTTACTGGAGCCACTGTGAGTGTGAGAGTCAGTCCTGATTTAGGTGCAGACTTCAGTTGAGGGTCAGTTTGGAGCAGAATGCATCCTGTCCGTTGGTTTGTTGCAGTTCTCCTGGTAGTTGGCACCTCTGAGCTTTGCTGTTCTGGCCCTCTCCATGCCCAATGCAAAGTAGAATGGTATGCTTTTTTTCTTTTGTAAATACTTTGGCATGAGATGTGTTATGTTTGTTTGTCCAAAACAAAACATAACTGATTTTTTACCTTAATATTGCAAAATTATGCACCATCAAGATAACTCTGGGAATAATAACAATCATAGAAACATTAAAAGCTGTGTTTGACTGAAATGTATCTGTTATGTATAATGTGTATGTACAGATAATTTACATTTACTAAAATACTCTCATGCTTATGTGCCAGTTTACTTTTACTGCTTTTGGCGCATTACATTATCTGATAATGCTTGTGTTTGATGCATATAGAAAAAAATGGTCTGGTCTTTTTATTTTCATGTTTTGTCTCTATGTTGAGAGAATTCAATGTCAATTGCCAAAATGACATTGTAGTAGTAACTTGTAACAGCTTGTATTAATTTTGATATGACGTGTTAACATGGCTGCTTTTTAATTTGTGACAATAATTGTAATTGGGTAGACAGAGTAACAAACAAGTAAGAAAAAGAAAAATGGTGCAAGAAGGGTAAAGTTCTACCTTAAACATCCACTAATTATTGATGGACGCTGCAATTCTACAGTTTGTCCAGTTAGTAGCACTGCAGGAGAGGCCATGAGGCATTTGAGGTAAAATGAGGTAAAGCCAGCAAATGTCATGGTAATATTTGTGTTTCCTGTGTGCAACATGACATGCAGTCTAAAAAATCTGTCTAATCTGTTACAAAAGCAGCTACTCGACTGATTAAAGAAAATTACAAATTGTCTACAGTCCATTGTGGTGCAGAAATCTGTATTTCTAAAATAACATTTAGATAGAGTGAAGTCAATTCAAACACAGCATTCTAAACTGTGATGAGGTTAAATTCATTACTGTATTAGATGACATTATAGTTTGCAGATGGTCTTTCATTTCCAGTATAACTGAAAAGACTTCTGATTTCTCCTGTCCAGACAACAGTGTATGCATTCAGAGATAGAACATTTTATGATATGAACATTTGATTAGCTTTAATGCATTTAACAGATCAATCTAATCACAGAGCAGGCCACTGAGATGTCACTCTTATTTGTGAATGGACATGAAGCACATTCAGTGGCTGTGCTCCTCTCACAGGTACTTTGGCATACCGTGTAAAGTGGTGTATGAATCCCTGGTCTCACAGATAAAGAAGTGGAGAACCATGGCTGGCTGCACCATGGGAGGTCAGAGGTGCTTGTATAAGGTGAGTTTGTGTGTGCCCCTTACAATTCTTCAAATTGTCACAGATGTTAATCCTGTAGACTGGGGGACAGCTGACCAAAAATGTTTTGACACAGCAGATGTGAACCCTTAAAAAGTATTTTGCCCCACTATTAGCATGGATTGTAATGTCAGCCGATCCACCACTTTGGTCCAGAGTGAAATAACTCAAAAACTTGGGAGGAATGGCTGTAAAATATTGTGCAGACATTCATAATTTATGAATGATTCCTGATTTTGGTGATCCTCTGACTTTTTCTTCAGTGCCTTTTCAATTTTTTTATTAGCTCAGTAAATCTCAACATCTACTTGATGGACATACGTATATCAAATTTTTTTATAGACAGGTGCAATCACAGTCCCGTTCTAAACATGCTTGTTTGGAATGGGCCTTTGTTTAGCCTGTGATGTTGCTGGTTGCAGCTTCCTTGTTCTAATATTAGAAACGTTATTTCCAGCATCAAGCAACAAAAGTGACCTGCAGTCAAAGAGCTGCAGCGAGTAAAGACTGGTTGTAATGTAGGTGAGGACATGCTGGACTCCACAGAGCCCGAGCTATGCCCCTGCTATTGTCCTGAGCTGTTCATTCCTGTTCATTCCCACCTGTTTATTCAAAGTTCAGTGAAGCCCGGCTCAGTCTCCAGAAGGTTGACATTTTTGGTTGTTACAGAAATATCTCCACACCAGAATTGGCAAAGAAAGAGTTGATTTAGACTGTTAAATGGTCACTAGTGAGTGATTTAGACCGTTAAATGGTCACTAGTGAGTGATTAGACTGTTAAATGGTCACTAGTGAGTGATTTAGACTGTTAAATGGTCATATAGTGACTGTTAAATGGTCACTAGTGAGTGATTAAGACTGTTAAATGGTCACTAGTGAGTGATTTAGATTGTTAAATGGTCACTAGTGAGTGATTAAGACTGTTAAATGGTCACTAGTGAGTGATTTAGATTGTTAAATGGTCACTAGTGAGTGATTAAGACTGTTAAATGGTCACTAGTGAGTGATTTAGACTGTTAAATGGTCACTTGTGAGTGATTTAGACTGTTAAATGGTCATAAATGGTCACTAGTGAGTTCATAAATGGTCACTAGTGAGTGATTTAGACTGTTAAATGGTCACTAGTGAGTGATTAAGACTGTTAAATGGTCACTAGTGAGTGATTAGACTGTTAAATGGTCACTCGTGAGTGATTTAGAGTGTTAAATGGTCACTAGTGAGTGATTTAGACTGTTAAATGGTCACAAATGGTCACTAGTGAGTTCATAAATGGTCACTAGTAAGTGATTAAGACTGTTAAATGGTCACTAGTGAGTGATTTAGACTGTTAAATGGTCATAAATGGTCACTAGTAAGTGATTTAGATTGTTAAATGGTCACTAGTGAGTTCATAAATGGTCACTAGTGAGTGATTTAGACTGTTAAATGGTCACTAGTGAGTGATTAAGACTGTTAAATGGTCACTAGTGAGTGATTTAGACTGTTAAATGGTCACTAGTGAGTGATTTAGACTGTTAAATGGTCACTCGTGAGTGATTTAGAGTGTTAAATGGTCACTTGTGAGTGATTAAGACTGTAAAATGGTCATAAATGGTCACTAGTAAGTGATTTAGACTGTTAAATAGTCATAAATGGTCACTAGTGAGTTCATAAATGGTCACTAGTGAGTGATTTAGACTGTTAAATGGTCACTAGTGATTGATTAAGACTGTTAAATGGTCACTAGTGAGTGATTAGACTGTTAAATGGTCACTAGTGAGTGATTAAGACTGTTAAATGGTCACTTGTGAGTGATTAAGACTGTTAAATGGTCATTTGTGAGTGATTTAGACTGTTAAATGGTCACTAGTGAGTGATTTAGACTGTTAAATGGTCATAAATGGTCACTAGTGAGTTCATAAATGGTCACTAGTGAGTGATTTAGACTGTTAAATGGTCATAAATGGTCACTAGTGAGTTCATAAATGGTCACTAGTGAGTGATTTAGACTGTTAAATGGTCACTAGTGAGTGATTAAGACTGTTAAATGGTCACTTGTGAGTGATTAAGACTGTTAAATGGTCATTTGTGAGTGATTTAGACTGTTAAATGGTCACTAGTGAGTGATTAAGACTGTAAAATGGTCATAAATGGTCACTCCTGAGTGATTTAGACTGTTAAATGGTCATAAATGGTCACTAGTGAGTTCATAAATGGTCACTAGTGAGTGATTTAGACTGTTAAATGGTCACTAGTGAGTGATTAGACTGTTAAATGGTTACTAGTGAGTGATTTAGACTGTTAAATGGTCACTTGTGAGTGATTAAGACTGTAAAATGGTCATAAATGGTCACTCCTGAGTGATTTAGACTGTTAAATGGTTACTAGTGAGTGATTTAGACTGTTAAATGGTCACTTGTGAGTGATTAAGACTATAAAATGGTCATAAATGGTCACTCCTGAGTGATTTAGACTGTTAAATGGTCATAAATGGTCACTAGTGAGTTCATAAATGGTCACTAGTGGGTGATTTAGACTGTTAAATGGTCACTAGTGAGTGATTAGACTGTTAAATGGTCACTAGTGAGTGATTAGACTGTTAAATGGTTACTAGTGAGTGATTTAGACTGTTAAATGGTCACTTGTGAGTGATTAAGACTGTAAAATGGTCATAAATGGTCACTCCTGAGTGATTTAGACTGTTAAATGGTCATAAATGGTCACTAGTGAGTTCATAAATGGTCACTAGTGAGTGATTAGACTGTTAAATGGTCACTAGTGAGTGATTTAGACTGTTAAATGGTCACTAGTGAGTGATTAGACTGTTAAATGGTCACTAGTGAGTGATTTAGACTGTTAAATGGTCACTAGTGAGTGATTAGACTGTTAAATGGTCACTCGTGAGTGATTAGACTGTTAAATGGTCACTAGTGAGTGATTAGACTGTTTAATGGTCACTAGTGAGTGATTAGACTGTTAAATGGTCACTCGTGAGTGATTAGACTGTTAAATGGTCACTAGTGAGTGATTAGACTGTTAAATGGTCACTCGTGAGTGATTAGACTGTTAAATGGTCACTAGTGAGTGATTAGACTGTTAAATGGTCACTAGTGAGTGATTAGACTGTAAAATGGTCACTAGTGAGTGATTAGACTGTTAAATGGTCACTAGTGAGTGATTAGACTGTTAAATGGTCATGGTCATGTGTGTGCCCCTTACAATTCTTCAAATTGTCACAGATGTTAATCCTGTAGACTGGGGGACAGCTGACCAAAAATGTTTTGACACAGCAGATGTGAACCCTTAAAAAGTATTTTGCCCCACTATTAGCATGGATTGTAATGTCAGCCGATCCACCACTTTGGTCCAGAGTGAAATAACTCAAAAACTTGGGAGGAATGGCTGTAAAATATTGTGCAGACATTCATAATTTATGAATGATTCCTGATTTTGGTGATCCTCTGACTTTTTCTTCAGTGCCTTTTCAATTTTTTTATTAGCTCAGTAAATCTCAACATCTACTTGATGGACATACGTATATCAAATTTTTTTATAGACAGGTGCAATCACAGTCCCGTTCTAAACATGCTTGTTTGGAATGGGCCTTTGTTTAGCCTGTGATGTTGCTGGTTGCAGCTTCCTTGTTCTAATATTAGAAACGTTATTTCCAGCATCAAGCAACAAAAGTGACCTGCAGTCAAAGAGCTGCAGCGAGTAAAGACTGGTTGTAATGTAGGTGAGGACATGCTGGACTCCACAGAGCCCGAGCTATGCCCCTGCTATTGTCCTGAGCTGTTCATTCCTGTTCATTCCCACCTGTTTATTCAAAGTTCAGTGAAGCCCGGCTCAGTCTCCAGAAGGTTGACATTTTTGGTTGTTACAGAAATATCTCCACACCAGAATTGGCAAAGAAAGAGTTGATTTAGACTGTTAAATGGTCACTAGTGAGTGATTTAGACCGTTAAATGGTCACTAGTGAGTGATTAGACTGTTAAATGGTCACTAGTGAGTGATTTAGACTGTTAAATGGTCATATAGTGACTGTTAAATGGTCACTAGTGAGTGATTAAGACTGTTAAATGGTCACTAGTGAGTGATTTAGATTGTTAAATGGTCACTAGTGAGTGATTAAGACTGTTAAATGGTCACTAGTGAGTGATTTAGATTGTTAAATGGTCACTAGTGAGTGATTAAGACTGTTAAATGGTCACTAGTGAGTGATTTAGACTGTTAAATGGTCACTTGTGAGTGATTTAGACTGTTAAATGGTCATAAATGGTCACTAGTGAGTTCATAAATGGTCACTAGTGAGTGATTTAGACTGTTAAATGGTCACTAGTGAGTGATTAAGACTGTTAAATGGTCACTAGTGAGTGATTAGACTGTTAAATGGTCACTCGTGAGTGATTTAGAGTGTTAAATGGTCACTAGTGAGTGATTTAGACTGTTAAATGGTCACAAATGGTCACTAGTGAGTTCATAAATGGTCACTAGTAAGTGATTAAGACTGTTAAATGGTCACTAGTGAGTGATTTAGACTGTTAAATGGTCATAAATGGTCACTAGTAAGTGATTTAGATTGTTAAATGGTCACTAGTGAGTTCATAAATGGTCACTAGTGAGTGATTTAGACTGTTAAATGGTCACTAGTGAGTGATTAAGACTGTTAAATGGTCACTAGTGAGTGATTTAGACTGTTAAATGGTCACTAGTGAGTGATTTAGACTGTTAAATGGTCACTCGTGAGTGATTTAGAGTGTTAAATGGTCACTTGTGAGTGATTAAGACTGTAAAATGGTCATAAATGGTCACTAGTAAGTGATTTAGACTGTTAAATAGTCATAAATGGTCACTAGTGAGTTCATAAATGGTCACTAGTGAGTGATTTAGACTGTTAAATGGTCACTAGTGATTGATTAAGACTGTTAAATGGTCACTAGTGAGTGATTAGACTGTTAAATGGTCACTAGTGAGTGATTAAGACTGTTAAATGGTCACTTGTGAGTGATTAAGACTGTTAAATGGTCATTTGTGAGTGATTTAGACTGTTAAATGGTCACTAGTGAGTGATTTAGACTGTTAAATGGTCATAAATGGTCACTAGTGAGTTCATAAATGGTCACTAGTGAGTGATTTAGACTGTTAAATGGTCATAAATGGTCACTAGTGAGTTCATAAATGGTCACTAGTGAGTGATTTAGACTGTTAAATGGTCACTAGTGAGTGATTAAGACTGTTAAATGGTCACTTGTGAGTGATTAAGACTGTTAAATGGTCATTTGTGAGTGATTTAGACTGTTAAATGGTCACTAGTGAGTGATTAAGACTGTAAAATGGTCATAAATGGTCACTCCTGAGTGATTTAGACTGTTAAATGGTCATAAATGGTCACTAGTGAGTTCATAAATGGTCACTAGTGAGTGATTTAGACTGTTAAATGGTCACTAGTGAGTGATTAGACTGTTAAATGGTTACTAGTGAGTGATTTAGACTGTTAAATGGTCACTTGTGAGTGATTAAGACTGTAAAATGGTCATAAATGGTCACTCCTGAGTGATTTAGACTGTTAAATGGTTACTAGTGAGTGATTTAGACTGTTAAATGGTCACTTGTGAGTGATTAAGACTATAAAATGGTCATAAATGGTCACTCCTGAGTGATTTAGACTGTTAAATGGTCATAAATGGTCACTAGTGAGTTCATAAATGGTCACTAGTGGGTGATTTAGACTGTTAAATGGTCACTAGTGAGTGATTAGACTGTTAAATGGTCACTAGTGAGTGATTAGACTGTTAAATGGTTACTAGTGAGTGATTTAGACTGTTAAATGGTCACTTGTGAGTGATTAAGACTGTAAAATGGTCATAAATGGTCACTCCTGAGTGATTTAGACTGTTAAATGGTCATAAATGGTCACTAGTGAGTTCATAAATGGTCACTAGTGAGTGATTAGACTGTTAAATGGTCACTAGTGAGTGATTTAGACTGTTAAATGGTCACTAGTGAGTGATTAGACTGTTAAATGGTCACTAGTGAGTGATTTAGACTGTTAAATGGTCACTAGTGAGTGATTAGACTGTTAAATGGTCACTCGTGAGTGATTAGACTGTTAAATGGTCACTAGTGAGTGATTAGACTGTTTAATGGTCACTAGTGAGTGATTAGACTGTTAAATGGTCACTCGTGAGTGATTAGACTGTTAAATGGTCACTAGTGAGTGATTAGACTGTTAAATGGTCACTCGTGAGTGATTAGACTGTTAAATGGTCACTAGTGAGTGATTAGACTGTTAAATGGTCACTAGTGAGTGATTAGACTGTAAAATGGTCACTAGTGAGTGATTAGACTGTTAAATGGTCACTAGTGAGTGATTAGACTGTTAAATGGTCACTAGTGAGTGATTAGACTGTTAAATGGTCACTCGTGAGTGATTTAGAGTGTTAAATGGTCACTTGTGAGTGATTAAGACTGTAAAATGGTCATAAATGGTCACTACTAAGTGATTTAGACTGTTAAATGGTCACTCATGAGTGTAGTCTGGTCACCTGCAGTTCTATGGAAAGGCTGTGTTTGATAAGTGTTCTTTCAACTTGTAGAATGCAACAACGTAATTCTCCTACATTGAGAAAAGATCTGTCCCATAGGTTTGTTTTTTGGGCCTAATAACAGTAGAAAAAAATACAAAGAAGAATACAGTGACAGAAGAGAACAGTGATACTCTAATGACCTTTATCACTCACTATCAGTAACACAAGCACAAAAGGGGGGGGCTGTATATAGCGGTTGGCACAGGTTCGATTACGACCTGTGGCCATTTGCCGTATGTCTTCCCCCCACTGTCTCTCCCCAAAATTCTTCTCACCTCAAAGTCAAGTATCTTACTCCTGAAATGACCCCGTGGGTGACCTCTCAACTCAATTTTGAAATTTCAAGATGAACATTTCTAACACCGCCCTCTAGAGAATGAGTTCTGATGAATGTAAGAACCAACCTCTGTTCTTTCCCACACTACAAGATAAAAGGAAGAATTTATTGGTCAGGTTACCAAACGCAGACAGTAGTCATTTTAAATGACATTCTGCTCTTATATTTTATGAAGACACGTGTAACAATGTCTACTTATCTACTGTATTGCAATATATTTTACCTAATTTTACTTATCTTGCTGTCTTTCACTGATCTGCATTGGTTTGTTGATTTGAGCTTTTTGACATCGAACATCTTGGATGATGTTTGTGTGATTGTGGATGGAGTAAGCTGCAAATGAATTGCCCTCCTTGGGATCAATAAAGTTGTGTGAATCTGAATCTGAATCTAAATGCCAGCATAGTATGCAAGTAGCTGAGGTACCAGCAAACATGAGCTGTTTATTCTTCCAGCATATTTATGGTGATGCACTTTGAGAAGATCGTCTGAAAGTTGACCTGCTGATTTCTGTAATCCTCCTAATAATGTCTCCCCCATGTTGTGCCTGTTGCTGCACCAGTCACACATAATACAGACCATTTGTAGAGAACACCAGGCCACCAGATACACTTATGAGGATACTATTGACGAGAATCTTCCTCAGTCACATCAAACACAGTACTTTGAAGCATTGTCATTATCAATCCGCTATAAATGAATACAAAGGTGTTTTTGTGATTTTAGACAGCTCAAGATATAAATATTATTCTTCATCTGCAAGAAAATCTGGTCTGAGTAGGTTTGAATACAAATGCTAATATCAGGTCAAGATGCACATCAACATTGAAGAGAGCCACCTAATCAGCATAAAAGCATCTCTCCTCCCACCTCAGCATCCGGTTGAGGTTTCGGCATCCCAGCCCTCAAAAAACAACTGTCACCCTCTAGTCCATGAAAACCTGGCAGCAGCTCTGTCCACATCATTTAAAAGGCAATAGAATACTTTGAGAATACTTAAACAGTCTCATACTTTGTTTTATGAGACTGTTGTGTGAGATTTATTCTGATTTACATAGCTTGTCTTTCCCATTTTTCTTTTTACAATTGTTCATTTACTTTGACCAGAAATTGCATTATTATATATTAAAATTGTTGAGTGGCATAATTTTTGTATTGTCATTGCCAGCGAGGAGGACTTTAATGAAGTAGTCTGATTGGTTGAAGTTTTCACCAAAACCAAAGAACATAATTAGTGTGCTCCTTGTAAAAAACAATCAAATAAATACAGACAGTTTTATATCAGTGGCTTTTAATCACAGTTTGTTCTCTCTGCAGCTGCAGTCAGCTTCTATCCATTTTATAGCAGCCAAACACACCACTCCCTTCAAGAGGTACGTGGATGACATCAACTTCCGGCTGGTCCCCTATCACTTCCTCACTTGCTGTCACGTTTCGGTAGGTTTTCACTCAGCTCTAATTCATAATGTGATGAACTGTAGAAAACCTGCTCACAGTCTGAATCTCTGTCTGCTCTGCATTATGTTCTCATCTCTTACCTTCTTGTCCTTTATTTCTGTTACATCATAGATAGATAGATAGATAGATAGATAGATAGATAGATAGCAGATTATATTAAATGTTATTATATTTCCTAGCCTATTTTTGCTCCCCATGCTGAGGTTGCCAAACCAACAAATCACTGCGAATTTAAAACTGACTCAATAAAGATGATTTAAAAGTGATCTGTTAATTTTTAAACCCCTCAACTTTATCAAGAAAAACGATGTCTGATCGGCCGTTTTGCATACGGAGTCCATGCTCGCATCAAAGGTCAGTTATGGTGCCCAAATACTAATATTGACCTCTATCTCCACTGCGATGTCTTTGATAAGAGTAGGTTCCTTAACAGGATGGCTCCTATCAAAGTCAATAAGCATCTCCTTTGTCTCAGAGATATTGGGTTGCAAAAGTATGAGTCATCACACCATTATGAAGTTGTCCAAGGCTGGATCGTGGCTCACCTTGTGGTCCTGCAAGAAGCTGACAATCACTGTGTCATCTGTCATTAGCAAACTTGATTAATCAAACGTGCTCTGACCATCATTGGTGGTAGAGCACAAATAACAAGGCGACAAAACACATCCCTGGGGTGATCCTGAAGAACAAGTCAGGGCCTCCGACATTAACAAGGGTTCTCTGTGACATCATTGTCAGGAAGTCATCCAGCCAACAAAAGGTGCCAAAGCCAGTTCCAGATATTTCAGAAAGTCTGTGAGCTGAAATATGGGACTGCATGCAGTTACAATAGTCAGCTGATACATTGATACATAATTGATACAAAGTCAACAAATATTACCATGCTGGCCCCTAGGTACCCAACAACAAGATTCAGCAACTTTGCTGTGGCATCCTGTGGAAATTACAATGGGTCAGTCATGCTCTGTGTCATAGCCAGCAAGTTTCTCTTCACAATACGTTCAAAAACGTCCATAACTAATGAGGTAAGCACCATGAGATGGTAATCACTCAATGTCTGTGGTTTAGGAAAAAAAACAATTCTTTCCATAACATCGAACTTTAGTCTTAGATAAAGAAAGTTGGACAATAAATATGAAAATTCTACTCAGGGAAAAAATCACAGTTTTTAAGAAGTTGGTCACGGATGCAGTCAGGCCCATGTATTTGTTCAAAAGATCTCTAAACATAATCATTGCGAATCTCACTGCACTCTAAAGAAAGAACTCTAATGAGTTGATCAATAAAATCATGAATCTGAATTGGTTTAACTACTCTGCCAGGATGGAGTTGGATTAAACACCCCCTTTTTCTTGTCCTTAATCCCACCATGGTCTTGATTCCCCTCCAGACTGAGTGAGGATTTCCATTCTTAATTTCATTCTTCACATTTTCTTTGAAGCATATTTTGGCCAGCTTTATTTCCTTTTTCACCACTTTTTTTGGATTGAGAGTTTTCTTGAGGGAATTAGTAAGCCATGGTTTATTATTTGGGTACAATTTAATTATTTTCTTGGGAATAATCATTTGCCCACAAAAAGTAATATAAGTGGATACCATAAAAGTCTGTATAACAGTCTTTAATAACATCCCAGCCCTCCACCCACATAGCAACCTCTCTGCACTCCACCTTCTCCTACTTGAGGACTGATTAGTAGACCAGATAGAAAGACACATTTGGTCTGAAAAGCCTAGTGGTGCCTTACCATATGATTTATAAGTGCCTTTATGGTGCCACAGCACACGTCCAGCACTTTACCATATCTTGTTGGACAGTTGCATCCTGCTAAAAATGACTAAGAAGCTTCGTGACGCAAGTGTTGAAGTCACTGAGTATAAAATGTGGAGCATCAGGGGAGATGCTTAGCAGGTGGTGCACAAATTTAGCAAAGGTGGATGCTGCCTCTATCATGTTGGCTTTAGGATTAATATAATCCACCATCAGACACACTGGTGGAATTTCTTGAGGCAATCAAAATGGATGCAGTGAGACAGATAAAATTTGATGCAAGGGCTGCAAATAGATTGCCTATGAAATTTTTGTGCCAGCTTGAAATAATATGTAGCACACACACAACACCAACACACACACGCACGCACACACACACACACCTGTGTTTTACCAATCAGCTGTGTGTCCTGGTCAACCTGGATAGGCAGACCAAAGCCATTGCTTTCAAAATCCTGGCTCAAATTGTGATCTGTCTACCAGGTTTCAGTCAATGCACTTCACATTCATTTGCAACTCATTGATTTTATTCCTGTCTGTGCATTTCCAAAGATGATAGAAGGAAGTGGCACAGCCTGAGTTTTCGTAGCCTCTGTCTCAATCCTCCCTTCTTGCTTCTGTCTATTTGATTCTGTGCATCATGGTCTGTCTGTCTAATTTAACATATATAGTTGTAACTTTATCTGTAGGCCATGTCAATCTCTGAGACCTGGTATGCCATCAAAGACCACGGCACCAACTACTGCAACCTCTACAACCTTGTGGAAGGTAAGATTAAAAACAGCATGGTGATGAAACCATTTACACCCTTTTACTAACCATAGAGTATACATTGAGTTTTTTTATTGATTGATTTTAAATTAGTTTGAACTAATGTTGAGTCAGTGTGGTTGCTTGTTTTCTGTAGGTTAATGGTCCATGGATTATATGGGTGCTTAAAATTGAATTACTTATTGTTATCTTTAATTTATTTTTATTGGTGTGAATGCTGAAGGTATTCACAACCTATGTTCTTCTTCTTCAAAAAAAATATTTATTTTTATTGGTGTGAATGCTGAAGGCAGAGGACCTAGAATGCCAGGTGGTCCACCAACCTGCTCCATTGACTTCCATTGTAAACCTGAGTGATGACTTTCATAAAATCTCAGAATCTCCAGGCTTTTTAACTCATTCTAAAGTTAATATTTCTAAACTTAATCTGGACAAATTATATACCAATGTTTTCAGCTACTTCTTGGGATCGCCATCATGCCATCGTTTCAGTGATACGACCTACGTTTCAGCCAGAGCCTCAGTTGTTTGGAGATTGGTTGTTGGTCCATTTACTGTGTGTCTGCTGTCTAAACTGCAGGTGTTCAGTGACACAGCTGGGTCTTTGACCTCATGAGTCTATTTTTAGAACATGCAGTAAAGGCAGAGCCAAAGACATCTAGTTTCTACAGCTGCCATTTATCATGATTGGAAGAAATTAAAAAGGTAAATTAGCATTAGCAATATTGGTATGATCGATATGCACCAAGCACATTTATTATTATATGATTAAACTGCCAAGTAACTGACGGATTTTGATGAAATTTTCAGGAAATGTCAGAAGTGGCCCAAGAAAGAATTGATTCAATTTTGGTGGTGATCCGGATCACCGTCTGGATCCAGGAATTATTTTATTTATTATTTATTATTATAGGATTAAACGGCCACATGTACACTTGTAATGTAAAGTGTCTCCGTCCTGACAAATGTTTGTAATTGATTCATGTCCATAAACCGGTTATGAATTTCAACAAAACATTAACCCATTTTAATATTCTTCCTTTTCTCCTGCCTGTGTGTGTGGTTTTGAGTTATGTGTGTGTGAACGACTGCAGCGCGATCATGTAGGTGCGTGCATGAGTGTTTTGGTCAAAGCCGCATCTTTCTTGATCAGAGGTAACATTACCCTGTTTTAATATACTTCCCTTTCTCCTGCCTGTGTGTGTGGCTTTGTAACGACTCTTAAAGTGTTACAAGGGTCAATTACCTGTTGTGGCATTGCAGTTTATTTATGTGAGATGAAAATATGAACAACTAACAGCCACAATAAATAAAGATTTTAGTAAATTGCAAAGATTTTGTTTTAACTTTTCCTGTCAAACTTTCTAATGACTTAATTCAGAGGGTTACATCATGGGACTTTTGCTTTGGAGTGAAATGCCAACATGGGGAAACTGAGCAGTCTTTGCAGAGGTTTGCACTCTCTGAGCGCTTTCTAGTTTACCACTCCTTTTTTCAATTCACATCCATTATTACCACTAGCTTCATTGGTCTGATTTGAGGCAGCATTGCAGTCTAGCCAGCTCTTCAGCATTCACACCGCAATTTCTTCAGAAATTGCTTTTCTAGTTTACTTTATTATTTTTTACAGTGCTAACTTTCAAGGGGAAAATGAGTTTGGAGAACTGTGACTGATTTGCGCCCTTTAGTTGTGCAAAGACACTGATGTTTCGACATTG
Source organism: Chaunax sp. Z400 (assembly GCA_037577475.1). Taxonomy (NCBI): domain Eukaryota; kingdom Metazoa; phylum Chordata; class Actinopteri; order Lophiiformes; family Chaunacidae; genus Chaunax; species Chaunax sp. Z400. The sequence continues at coordinate 21,638,171 of CM075206.1, read as the reverse complement.
CTGTCAAAGTCTAAGAAACGTTGACTGAAGTGTGAAATACTGGGTGGTAACATAAAAACGACACTCACTTATTCCTTCACTTTAAATCTGCTGCCAGAGTTTAATGTTGTCTGCTCCACCCAAAGTTTTGAAGGGGCATTGGTCCACATAAAAAGACCAACCCATGATGCAAATTAATTTAGAGAACATGCATAATTAAACCACAGAAGTAAGGAATTTGCCAACATTGTAATAGGAAGGAGCATGAGACTGTGCTGACATCACTTAGCAGAATCTGCTCCATGGCCAATAAAAGCTTCACCTCATAGCCCTTACCATAATAAGTGGACAGAATGAAGCCATTGTGGAAGAACCTCAGACCTGTATTTTTTCTCATGGCCAGCACAGAGTGACACTTCTGGTTGTAAACAGGAGTTTGTTTGTGAGTAAGAGTATTTGAAAATTGCCATTCTTCTCCCTCATTTATGAAGTTAATAAACAATTTCCTAATGAGTTTACTGTCTGTAGAGTTTAACATACCGTAAATCAGGGTATGCTTTAGGGCTTTGGTACAAGTCACTACCATTCCCTCTCCTTGGGTTCTCAGTCAGAGGCTTAGCGATATTTTTTCTACCCCCTCTCCATGGCGATAGCCCTAATGCCAAACTTCAGGCATCAAGTTGACATTGAAGCAACAACTATTTATTAAAAAGTCAATGACGTTCACACACTGATTTAATTGAGTGGGTGAGTTTAATTGATCTTTGCACTGCTGATCAAAAAAATCTTCAGACAACAAAACGTTACAAGATCAGTTCAGAAAAAGGTGGTTTAAATGAATAGAAATGCTAAATTAATCCAGGTGATCTCTGGTTATAAATGGAGGCTACTATCTTGTGCAAACTTACTAAGAAGATAGATGTTCAAAGCCTCCTTAGTAGAGGCAGCAGCAAAGAGCTGTGGTGAGATGGTCATTGGTGCCAGTAGGGATGACAAACTAATAACCCACTGGTGGGCACCCACGGTGATGCAGGCCATCATGCAGAAGAAATGGCCCTTGTAGTGTTGTTGGCCCAGGGGTCTCTAGACAGCAGCAGGGAGGTTTCAGGAGGAGGTGTGGAATGAGTTCAGTGAGACTATGAGAAATGACTTTCAGTTGGCCTCAAGGAGGTCCTGGAAATCTTTTGGCAAATTAGGAAGTGAAAGCAGGGCTTGGCCCAGGCTGCAGTCTGAGAGGACACCTGCTGACCCAGAGAGGGGATATGGAAACAGAGTCTGAAGACTTGGGAAAAGTCTTGACAATTTCTCTGGTAGAGGTCATTTAGACAGTAAAGAAGCTCCCTGGCTGCAAGGCATGGAGAGTGCATAGGACTCACCCTGAGATGCTGAAGGACATGGACATTGTTGGGCTACTGTATCTTTGCTGACGGTGTCGCTCGGAGGTCGAGGAAAGTATCTTTGGAGTGGCAGGCGGAATGGAGGATGTGCTCCAGTTATTGGGTATCACATGATTAAGCCTTCCTGGTAAAGTTTATTCCAGGCTGCTGGAAAGGAGAATCAGATTTGAGAAGTTTGAGGAGCTCAGACATTCTTATGGAGCTTGAGAAGGAACACTCATCCTTTGCTTTGAAAGGAGCCAGCTGAGTTAGTCTGGGCACCTTATTATAATGCCTCTTGTCAGTTTGTAGACCACGAGACATTTTTGATAGGTAGAAACACATGCACATACTGTATGTGGTACAGATGTATCATAATCTGTACAACAGGAGGACACAAGGACAATGACAGCAGGGTAGAATTAGAGTTAGGTGCTAGCTACTTTGTTCTGGTAAGGTTGCAAAACTGTGCGAGGCAAGAACATTACACATTATGTTTGGATATAATGAGTTATGGAAGACTTATTCAGATGCTTTAAAAGAAATAATACTAATGCCACACTTTGAAAGCATTTCACAACAAGTGAAAGTGCTGCTCAAATAAAAGTATGTTTAAATATCAGAAAGTATCTCTTAATTACCTTAAGTGCTTTAAGTACAATTTCAAGGTACTTGAGTATTTTTATTTTATGCTATTTTACACTTCTACTCCACATTTTTCTGAGGAAAATAAAATACTTTTTACTCAACTAAATATATTTGTCAACTAGTTACTTTTTAGATTAAGATTTTACATTAAAAAATACATTCATAAGCAGATAAAATACAAGGCATTATTAACAATTAAACCAGTTGATCTCCTTCTGATTCTGTCACTATGGACCTGGAGTGTTTAATGATCACCTGATAAGAGTAAATGTAAGCTACTGATTGGTAACAGTGGTGTAAATTATTATTGTGGAATCCATGTCTTATATCATATCCAGTGGTTGATTTTTGACATTTACTCTGTACTGTACTGTAGATATTTGATTTGATTTTAATTTGTGGTACACATTTGAGTATTTCCATTTGGTGCAGTTTTATACCTCTGAAGCTTTACATCACAGAGGGAAGACTGTCCAAATGTGTTGTGTTCGAACGTCTCTGATAAACGAAAGGTTATGTGATGAATAAATTCTCCTCTTGAGCTTAATAAGCCATTGACCCTCTGGGATTAGCTGGAAAATGTATTGTAAATTGAAACAGGAATGTTTTTCTAATGTATACACGGTTCTGACAGGACAGCCATGCTACAAACATACAGTATGTATGCATCACATTCTATAGATTCTGTAGATTAACGTAACAAAAGTTTATAGTCAAAAATTCAAATAACCCAACTTTGAAGTTCTAATGGATTTTAGTGACATCTACATAGTGTGGCTGAAAATGACTAAACATCCATAATGTCAACCACGGAAGGCCCTCTTTAGTGCCAGCATTTGATTTGTCTGCTCTGGGCTACTATAGAAATATGAGTCTGGAGAAGAGGACCCGCTCCCTTTGTGCATGTGACAGATTCATTCTAACGTAACAAAAACACAACCGTTCTTAGATTCAAGTGGTAATGCACTAATGAAAACATGATTATGAATGCTCTGTTGCATTTCTACTAATGTCAAATTCCATTCCTGCCCCTAAATCCCACACATTGGACCTTTATACATAAAATGCAACTGTTACAGCCCCAGTGCTGTGGGTGTTTGTGTGTGTGTTTGTAACAGCTTTAAAACTGATGCTCACAGACCACAGGACATCAGGCACAGACACCATGGGATCTGCAGCTTTATTCTCTATAACAAAGGGCAGTCAGTTCACACACACTGTGGCAGGCCCTACTCAGCTCCCAGTACAAGTGCTGCATGTTTTTTGTTTGTTTGTTTGTTTTATGTTTGTTTACTTTTTGAGTATTACAAGAAGCAAATATATAACAGCTGTATGAAATACAAACTATGCATACTAAAAGAAAATAATAATTATTTGTGCCAAAAATAGACCAAACAGAAAAATACCAAAGTAAAATTCACATTAAATTAGATTAATGTACTTAAAATCCCAACAGGAACTTTATGAATGAAAATACATGAAATTGCACATACTCAAAAAGTAAACAAGTTAGTCGATAAACAGTCAAAACAGAGAACATGCATTTAAACCATAGAAACCCACCTACAACAGAGAAGCAACATGGCAGTCAGTTCATATACAGTGAGGCAGGCTCTACTCAGCTCCCCAGAGCAAAATCTCTGTTATATTTAACATCAATAAAGTCCAAACCAAATCCACAATTTACAAAATAGAAATACAAATGGAATGAAAAAGACCAAAAAAGTCATTAAAGTATGAAGAAAACAGAACAAAAAAAGACAAGAGTGCTCGGAGAGCGCAAACCTCCACCAAGGCCCAACAATCCTCGACATAATTGTCAGGACCTGTGACCAACAAAGCATTTTCTCCTGAGGCCAGCCTATTTGTTTAATTATTTGCAATGGGAGCGCTGCGTATTTACACTATGCTACAAATGGCTGCAGCGAGACGAGGCATTTTCAGCTGGGAAAAAAATGCTTTTGTGGACACAGGCCCTTATTCCAGCAGTACCAGTCCCATCTGTCACCAGATCATCACCAAAATTTAATCACCTCTAGGATAGTTCCGTCCATTAGTTTTGGCGGAATCCTGCGAACAAACAGACAACAAACAAACAAACCAAACCAATCACATAACTTCCTTGGTGGAGGTAAAAAGGGGCTTACCTCAAATTAAATATATCAAGTAAAGAAAAACATTTAAGGGCTTTCTTATCATTCATGAGCTTGAGATACTTATTCAGGAGTTTTAAATAGGTTTACTTTTGAAATACCTGCATTTATAGAGACCAAAACCTTCATAATAATCGTAAAGTCGGCCTTAGAATAAAGACCAAGTTTCAACACAAATACCAAATTTGATTGTTTTCACTGTCAAAGGTGAGAAGTCAATCTTACTGGCCTGTAGCCAGCTCTGCATGTCACTCCAGAAAGACCTCACTGATTTATAATGGAATAATTAATGTTCCAAACTATCAAGTTCCCTTCCACAGAATAACCACTTATCCATGTCAAAATTATTACTCAGTCTAAGAATTGGTTCTTTAGCTAAATCTCATTTAGGATTTTGAAGTTAGGAGGAAGAGGAAGTGAAATATATTTTTTTATTACCTTAACCTTCCCAATGATAAATTTCCTCTTACTGGGTTAGGCATTCTTTTAATAGAATGCAAGTTTAATATTTCATGAACTTCAGCTGTCAGTGTTGCTAGGCGAAAGGCGTGACGCAACGGTCAAGACAGAAATTCTCCTTAGACCAGACCATCTCATATGACAGCATTCAATGTGGCCTGGCTTTTGTCGACCTTCATAGACCAGGTTCTTTGAAGGATGCTGTGTCCCAATTCAGGGACCACATCCAGAATGTGTCACAACGGTGCGACGAGGCCTGTCGCACAAACGCAGCCTCCATTTTTACAAAAATAATCAAATGAAAACATATTCCATACAATTAGGTTTTGAGAATGTTCACACAAACAAAATATATTAAATTGAATTTAAATAAATTAAATTTACAATAAACAAATTCAGCTACACCTTCTACCCTGCCTCTCCAGGATATGACTACCCTCCTCTTCACCGATTGTGGACAGTAGCCTGCATATCAAGCCTTATAAATCAAGGATTTAGAAATGTTGTGGTGCCAGTGGGCCGGATGGTAGCGTTTGTGCTATGTGTATGAAAAAGAAGAAGAAGAAGAAGAATCAGCTTTATTGGTCACATACAATTCTACACAGTATAATGTAGCGAAATTTTTTTCTCTGCATTTGACCCATCCTGAGGAGCAGTGGGCTGCCTTTACGACGCCCGGCGAGCAAACTGGGGTTCAGTATCTTGCTCAAGGATACTTCGACATGTGGACTGAGGGAACTGGGGATTGAACCACTGACCTTCTGATAAGTGAAAGAACGGTCTTACCACCCAAGCCACAACAGGATTTTCCCTCCCGCGATTAAGTGTGTAGTTTTTACTTTTCTTTGAAGATGGGGAGAAATCTTTGTTTGGTATTGTCTTTATACTTTGAGTAGGCCTACTACTGTTTCCATCGCAGATGGCCCTTTTACTTTGAAGATCGTTTTTATTAAAGAATTAACTTTGTTAATTTGTAAATAAATTATTTATTTTGCACACACACACACACACACACACACACACACACACACACACACACACACACACACACACACACACACACACACACACACACTACATCTGTTTCCCTATTCCCTATTTAATGTGTTACTCCCCTCATGTCCTGGACTCTTCATGAGATGTATGTTTGGGAGCTCATCCATGATAGGCCTACTATAAAAAGAAAACATCAGGAAATTGGTTTATTGTAAGGCCAGTGTTTTATGTTTGTATTATCTCCAGTGGTGTCACGGTGAGTATTGTTGCCGGCATGTCATTGACCTTACAAAGTTTAAAAAAACACAACAACAGTTAAACAGGTTAGTGTCTAGCTGGGTTGTTCACTCCTCAGTTGAAATAACACTTTTCAGCAAAATTTTAGTTAGAGTGGTACTTTTCATCAAAGTCACTAATAACTTTGTAGATTTAACCACTGCCTCAGCTGCCTTAACCACTTGGACTCAGAGAGATAGAGAGAGAGAGAGAGAGAGAGAGAGAGAGAGAGAGAGAGAGAGAGAGAGAGAGAGAGAGAGACATGTACAGTTACAACAACAACTATAAAAATAGAAATACTGCAAATAGTAGTATTAATAATTGTGATAATAAGAATAAGAATAAGAATATGAATAATAAGAATAAGAATATCAGTGGGCATCCACCAGGGCCACAGCAGTAGAATGTGACACGTTTTGCAGACAATAAATAATTTTACTTAAGTAAGGAGTACATGAATGTAGGATTTTGGTTAGTTTGAAAATCGAATGAACGAATGATACATGGATTGAGCACAATCCCATGACCCCCGTAATAAACCTTCAAGGGTAAAGAGTTGATCCAACTGTCCTACAACCAGCTCAGAATCCTCATTGTTCCTCTTGAGTCCAATGAAAATCTGTCGGAGCCTCCTTTCCAGCACCCTGGAGTAAACTTTCCGGTGAGGCTGAGCAATGTGACTCCCTTGTAATTGGAACACACCTTCTAGTCCCCCTTTTTGAAAAGTGGAATCACCACTCCGGTCTGCCACTCCACAGGTACTGTACCTGTCCCTGACCTTCCGACAACAGCTCCTGGCAGCCACCTCTGCAATGGAGGCAATTAACATGGCCCAATCTATCTGTCCCCAACCTCCCCCTTGATATAAGAGAAGTTCCACCTGACAGACAGTGGCCTCCACCAGACGTTCACCAATTTCCGCCACTACTCGTGTGGGTTTACCAGGTCTGTCTGGCTGCCTCCCCCGTCATCTGATCTAACTTACCAGGTGGTGATCAGTTGACAGTTCTGCTGCTCTCTTTACCGATGTGGCCAAGATATATGGCCGCAAGTCTCATGATATGACCAAAAAGTCAATCATCACCCTTTGGCCTAAGGTAATCTGGCACCTAGTACATTTATGAACACCCTTTTGCTCGAACATGGTCTTTGTTATAGCCAACCCATGACTGGAACAGAAGTCCAATAACAAACCAAGTAACTCTGTCATTGCTCGAGCGTTGAAGTCACCCAGCAGAACTATGAAGCCCTTTCCAGGACGCCGCCCGATGACTCCAAGAAGGCTGTACACTGCTGTTCAGAGCGTAAGCACAAACAGCAGTCAGAGCCTTCCCCTCAGCAAGACGCAGGCGCCTGGAGGCGACCCTCTCATTTTCCTGGGAGATCTCCAACACAAAGTCAGTTAGCAAGGGCCTTGTGAGTATCCCCATACCCACCTGACATCTGTCACCCTGGAAAAGCAGAGAGTCAGGCCCTCTCCAGGAGTTTGGTTCCATGACCATTGATATGCATAAAGATGAGCTCAACTATATCTCTCTCTCTCTCACTCTCCCTTTCCACCTCTCTATCTCTCTCCTTCTCTTTTCATCTCCCATTTCTCTTTCTCTCTTTGTTTCCTTTCTATCTCTCTCTCTCTCTCTCTCCCACCTTCTTTTGAAATCTGTTCAAGGTTTCTGTCTGTTAAAAGGCAGTTTTTTTTCTTGCTACTTTCGCCAAGTAGATTAAAGAGTACGATCTAAAGAGTACGATCTAAACCAGCTCTTTTTGGAAAGTGCCTTAAGATAACGTTTGTTGTGATTCGGCGCTATATAAATAAATTTGACTTTACTTGACTATTATGAGCTCTTTAACCCTTGGACTTTCGTGGTGTGATGCAAGGGTTTCGCTTATTAGCTGTGAACTTCCAGATATTCTCTTCCCTGCAATTGTCGGCTTAAGAGAATCCACCATACTCAGTGACATGTTTTGAAAACCTTGCTTGGGTTAGCAGTGACCTTAATTATGGCATATGTGTACGTTCAAGTTCATCTTACGCAAAATATAGTCAATATTATTAAGGCTACAACTCAACAGCCATAGAGCTGAGGTGGGCTCACTGTGTCCTCCAACATGGGTCATTAAATACAGTGTGAGAACCGACTATGCATGGGCAAATCTATGGAAATGCTGGCCTTGGGGCAGACAGAGCTACATATCGCATCTGCCTTAGCATTCAGGAAAGGCGGTTTTAAAGATCAAGCAAATACTAAAGTATACTGACTAGTTTTACTTGAGTATCTGAAACTAGTCAAATGAGGAATAATATGATATGAATAATATTTTAGATAAAACTAGACAGCACTCGGAGAGCATGAACCTCTACCAAGGTTGCTCAGTTTCCACATTATATACTGTAATTATACCTATAACCAATAGTCCAATGATAGTTTGACCCTCCTAATATGACTCCTTGGTGAAGAAAGCCTGCCCCTAGAATCTGGATCACATTGGTACCATTATAGCTTAATATTTATTCTAGAAAAACTATATTTCACTAATGGTGGTTTTCTTCAGGATCTAGATCAGGAACAGATTCACCACAATGAATCAGCACAGGTTCATCCACAATATAAATCTGTATCATTATTATTTGTTATCTCACAGTAGCAAATTTTCAGCCCTATAAATTCAAACATTCTGGATCACCAGATAATCTGTGTGTGGTAGCTCTTATGGGATGTCATTGTGTAATTTTTGTCCAAGCTTTGTAGACATTATCCATGAAGTTAGAAGCAAATATCTTGTATCTTTCCCCATTCCACAAAGGTAAAAAATCATTTTAAAAATCCTGATACAAAATTACCACCAAATTCTAATGGATTGTTCCTTGGGTTACACCTCTTCAAAAATGCGGGCAAAAACATTACCTCCTTGGCAAGAGTAATTGCAAAATTCTACCAACCCTGACCACATATCACTTTCATCCTTCATGAGTGGGTGTATCCTCAGACGCGTTGATTCCCACAAGTCCCTCACACTTCCAGTCCCTTAATTAAGGGATCGGCTGTAAGGTTAAATCAATTAATAACGCAATGGTGAGAGAACACTGTTTTTAATTCTATCCAGAATATAATTTAAAATCCTTCTCCTCATGTACAAAGCCCTTAATGGTCAGGCACCAACATACCTTCAGGAGCTCATAGTACCCTACTACCCATCTAGAACATTACGCTCCCTGGATGCAGGGTTACTTGTGATCCCTAGAGTCTCCAAAAGTAGAACCGGAGCCAGAGCCTTCAGTTATCAGGAGGCAGACACCCTCTCTACATTTAAGAGGAGGCTTAAAACTTTACTTTTTGATAAAGCTTAGAATCAAGGCTGGCTTAGGCTAGTCTTTAGCTATGCTGCTATAGCCCTAGACTGCTGGGGGACTTCCCATGATGCACTGAGCTCCTCTCTCTTCTTCTTTACACACTCATGTCTCATTAATTCATGTTACTAACTTGACTTCTTCCCCGGAGTCTTTGTACTTTCTCATCCTGCAGGTCACCGTGGACCAATATACTGCTGGGACCATGGTTGATACCCTCTGACATCATCATCATTACCATTATTATTATTACTATCATCATCAGTATCAATATTATCAATATTATCAGTGTTGTTATTGTAGTAGTTATTATAAATACTATAAACTATAATCTCTCTATTATAACAGCTGTTATTGTTATTGTGGTTGAACATGTCTGTGTCCCTGTCCCTCACTCTCTCTCTCTCCACCTATCTTCCTTATCTCTCTCTACCCATCTATCTCCCCATCTCTCTCTCTCTTCCCCCCTCTATCTCCCAACCTCTCTCCCTCTCTCTCACCCCAACCGGTCAAAGCAGAGGCTCCGCCCACCTTGAGTCTTGGATCTGCTTGGGGTGTCTGCCTGTTAAAGTCAGTTTTTCTCTCCACTGTCTCCATGTTCTTCTCGTGGAGGATTGTTGGGTCTGTACAGAATAAAGAGTCCATCTAGACCTGCTCTTTTTGGAAAGTACCTTGAAATAACTTTTGTTGTGATTTGGTGCTGTACAAATAAATTGAATTGAATTGAATTTTCCTTCATATTATTTTTTGAGTCACAGCTATTTTTTTACGAGTGATAACTTCCTCTCATACACCATGTGCCAAACATGACAGAGAATGCAGCTCTTTCTGTAAATGTACAGTCATGTCTGATTATAGTAAAAAAGAACATTTACTCTAAATGTATTTCTCTTTGTATAACAGCAGCAGTATTACATACTCCATGTCTGAAAAGCCCTTCACACAATATTTGCCTCCATTTAATGTGCAGTATAATGACCATTCCTGTGCAGTTTTGGCAGTTCTTCTCTTTGAGTAGAGATACTCCTCATACCTGTTTCTCCTATCATTTCTTGAACAGGAAGTGGTCTCACTGAAGCCAGAGGTTACAAAGAGGTCACCAGTGACTTCCTGTGTACCCAACGCTCCTCAGCCAACTGCACAGTCTACTGACCTGTCCATTGACCAGATGGCCAGACACCATCACAAGATGTCAAGAATAAACACTGGGCAGTTTAGAAACATTTTTTTGAATGGCTAGAAAACAACCTGTACTTGCAGACTGTAATAAAATCAGCATCACATTACCTGATTGTTATTACTAATGCCTTTTCTAGTCTGACCAACCACATAAGCACTTTTACAACACGAGCCAGCATTCACCCATTCACACTGTCATTCGTACAGTGGTGACAGAGGCTACCACGTAAAGTTCCACCTGCTCATCAGGAGCAGTAACCAGTCACACAAAAACACCATTGGAAGCAATCAGGAGGAATTAAAGTTTGAGTAGAGCCAATTCAATAACATTTTACACTTAAACTTAAATTTGGTTAATTAGTTATTTTGGTGTAGTTGAAGGAGTAATAAATAAATCTTAATTGTCTTGAATGTAACACTGAAGTCTTGTGTAAAACTTGAAATGAAGTATCAGGAATGGCATACTGTACTAATTAGTGGCTTGTATTTTTTTAAACATTTTTCTCCCACACACTAATTTAGTTCAAGAAACAGTACCAGGTGACGTGGGGGAACATGGGCATTGTAGATTTTAAGTTACGTTATGTGTGTATAGCTGCAGCCAAGTGATGCTCAGAGAAAACCTCCATCCTGTTTGGATTTTACTTTGTTGTCACATTGAGTCACTGAGAAGTAAGGCTGAGCATTAACTGCTGTTAAAAATAAAGTACCTGTTCTCGGCTTCAGAATAGATCTGGACTCCAACCAACCAGCCAGAGTCAAGCTAACCTGGCTAGCGTGATACGGGAGGTCTCCATTCTACGGTTTGGGGGCTGAGGGGCTAAAGAGGTTACAGTATTCTGTGTACCGACCACATCATTGAAAACTGAGCTCAGTCAGCTGATCACATGGTCCTGTACTGAGAAACATTTAGTGGCTCCATTATAAAGTTACTAAGCTTTTATTTACACAAGAGGTAGAAAAAGAACAGAACAGTTAAAGAAGATATGTGGTGAGAATAGCATTGCTTTTGTTAAACTAACTCACAATATTAGACGGTCTGCATGGAGGCTGTTGAAAACATGGAGCCTATTACCTCCCACTCAAATTCATGTGGCTACAAGTGATGACAGTGACCTAAAACAGAGGTTCCTAAAGTGAGGGGTCACAAGACATCAATGGTGGGGTCAGAAGATGATTTACAGAAATCAAATCAAATCTAAAAATGATTAGAAATAGTATATTTTAGCCAGAAATCTTACAAAAGAGAAATAGTTACATTTATAATAAAACCATGCAAATAAAAAGAAGTGTTGTGTGTTTGGATAAGCCTATTAGTGCGTGTTCACTTAATGTTTGTATGCTTCAAACACCTCTGGGGTTAGTGGGGGTCTCCAGTCTCTGGCACCCTTATTTTGACCTAAAACATGTCTGTTTCATGCAGCGCAAAAGATCATGATGGTCATGATCGCGCTAAGTGTGAATACTGTACAAGTGGCATGACTAAGAGAGAAGAAGCCAGCAGAATAAACTGAACAAACATATCGCAGATCAAGAAAGTACAACTTTCAAATTTAGCCAACCTATCCAGCAAATCGGTTCAGCCCCAAAGAACAATGGGAAATGAGGGTTGCTGCGCCAATATGGCTTTATACAAAACCACATACTATTCTGGCAATACATACTAATTTGGTTAAAATGAAGCATATAGTATGTAATATGAAAACAAAAACTAAATCCGCAGTATGCCAAAAATACCCAGATGTCGAACTGATTCAGAAAAAATGTTCAGTATGCATCGAACCAGTTCACCTTGTGCATGTTGCTTGAATGCTTTTACAGATAAAGAATGTTATTTCATCACTTATGAGAATCTTCGAGGTGAGAAATAAACCTTCCTATGTTGTCAGTTTTACAGAGAAATTTGATTACAATGTGTAAACTTAACCCAACTATTTTGGAGTTGAGAAGCACCATAAGTGGCAACTCTGCTGCACACACACTTGTCAGCTGGTCAAGCGGCCACGCTCAAATAGCCCCCTTGGCCCATAGTCACACAAACCATTTCAATGAACACAACAGTCAACTCCATCAGCAATGGCAGAGGGATGCCAAGCTCACAGTTGTAACTTTTTTCTTTTTAATTTTTGTACTGCTCTGTCATTAGATTACATTTTGATATATTTTATCAAAATTATGCAGCTATTGCAAAGGGAGAAATGTTATGACCAAACCAGCATGGGAATTCCCATCGAAAAATATCAACAAGTTTAAGGAAAAGGCACCCAGCTTGACTGAAGCATGGATAACAATAATGTTACACTTCCAAATGGTAAATGGACTGTGCTTATATAGCTATAAGTAGAATAAAGTACAGCCTTTCTAGTCTGACTGACCAATCAAAGCTTTCCAACAGCAGCCAGCATTCACCCATTCACACCAACATTCATACAGTGGTGACATTCATACCATGCAAGGCTCCACCTGCTCATTAGGAGCAGTAACCATTCACACCAACATTCATACACCAATGGAACAGATACTGGGAGATACTGGGAGCAAAAATGAAGAATGAAACATAATTTTGGGTCTGAGGACACCAGATGAAAGTTTGATGATGTTCTTTGTCTTTCTTGTTTGTTTTGGGCCTTTGATAAGTGTGTGAAAAAGCAAACAGCACACACCAACAGAGAGCCACTTGGTGTGAATATAGCTGTGGATACCGCTCAGAGGTGAGTTGCAGTCTGACGAGGGGCATCATTCTTTCTGACACCTAAACCAGTTTTCGCTCTTAAAAATGATGGTGGATTGAGGAGGGGGGAGGGAGCCACAGAGAGAAATAAACACCCTGAGCTGCGTCTGGATTGCAGGGCAGCTTTCATTAAGGGAGCAATATGCTCTGTAGGGCTTTGCCATCCATCACATCATGCCTCAGCATTCAGGAGTGTCTTACTGTGTTTTAGAATTACAATATATTACTACAAATAAATATCCAGTTCATTACTATAGTCTTGTAAAATTTGCAACACAATGCTGGTCACAATTTTGTAAGTAAATTACTGTATATTTATGTAAACTGTATTTGAATCTACACAATGTATTCTTTTTTTAGTTGGCATTAGGTATATAATATCTTTCTTGTCTGATCACTCAAAATGCTCTCTAACACAAGGCAGCCTTCACCCATTCACACAAAGAGGTTACCATGTAAGACAAGGTGCCACCTACTCATCATTTACACAATTACTTGTGTACATTTAGACTTCAGAGCTGGGAATCGAACCACCAAACATCTATTAACTGGATGACTGCCCTACCTCCTGAGCCACAACAAACACCAAAAAAGTAAGAAATAAATGAAGAAATATTAATAAAAATAATAAATCACTAAAAAAACGCTAATATGCTTTGACAAAGATAATGTATGCCATTTCCTAACATTTTGACTCATTGAGGGAGAACTAGAAAATTGGAGTCTGAGACCACATAAATTCAATTTATGCTGATATAATACACCATAACCCCTTACCTAATACAATAAATAAATAAAAGAAGAATTATTAAAAACATCATGTTCGCATGTGCCTAAAAATGTAAAAATGAGCAAACTGAGAAAACCAATAGTAAGATGCACACCCTCAGGTCGCGTACGATGCACATGTGTGTTTATTGAATTCTGTCCATCGTTATTTGAGAATATGTGGATAGACCGTTCCCCCTATCAAACCTGTTACATAAGGACATATGGACGGAGGGATGGAAGAACGGATGGACAAGAGTAGCCCTATATTCTTTCTTATATTCTATCCCTTTGGCAGAGGCATAATTAAAAAAAAAACTTTGAGGATGTTACTCAGTAGAGGTTTCCTTATCAATGGAACTCTGGACACATGGATGGACTGGCCATCTGGAGCACCTCTATCTGTGGGCTGGTGGACAGCTGTGCTGTTTTCTTTTTGTTTTTTTCATGGACCTTGGCTGCTCAGGCCATAGACTGGAGATGCAACATGTGATTGGCCCACTGGCTTGTCTCTCATCTGAACACTGGACAATCACATGATCCTAACAGCCCCCACGACACACCCCTTTGTATTGGTGTCAAGAGAGAGAGAGAGTGAGAGAGAGAGAGCGGTCAGAGATATGTCAGCGAACGAGCAAATTTGATTCAAAGGTAAAGGAAAAAAAAAAACGTGGCGCAGAGAAATTAAGAGGAAAAAATGAAAGTGTCTTGAGGTGGAGGCCGACGTGTATTAAGATGATGCAGTTGTTTGGTGGGGTAAACAAATATTACAGTTTTATCGACTGTCACTGTGTTATTTCTAAATAATTTGTGCAGCTTTGGCTGGACACAGTTTGTTCCAGATTAGTGAAACTTTCTATTCTTATTTGAAATGTTAAGTACATTTATAAAAGTATGTTATACATATCCAAATTAGCTGACTAATAATATGAATTATAACATTATAGTCATTAAATATTGTAAAGAGCCATCGTCCTTTGTGTACTGGTTCTGGAATGACTTGTAAAAAAGCAGTCAAAACATTTTCACACAATGAAATACACTGAAAGAATAACACACCTTCTGTGCTGCTCGTCTATGATGTTTGGCGTTGAAGGACGACTGCATATTTGTCCAGAAGTTGTTTATATTCCAAATGGCAAGCACAAGTGTTTTCCTGGAGGCGTCCATCTTGTTTTCTGACTTGTTTACTGGAATGCTGTTGTGACAGTGGACTCTGCTACAACACATGTGGGTTCTCTCAGTGAAGCATAGATGATGACAGTTGGTACAGTCTTTATTTTCACATAAAGAATAAAGTTAAACACTCAACTACAGATGTGTCTCATCAGTCTGCCAGACTCAGGCAGCCTCTCTCTCAGGTCCAGCATGCTACTGCAATAAGAGAGAGCAAAACACCTGTCATCCTCACATCACTATCTCTCTAACCCCGCTAACCTGAGCCACATCGACACCCTCTCGATAGGTCGGTGGTTCGATCCCCAGCCCCTGCAAGTCTACAAGTCCAAGTATCCTTGAGCAAAATACTGAACCCCAATCTGCTCCCCGGGCTCCATAAAGGCAGCCGACTGCTCCTCAAGATGGGTCAAATGCAGAGAAAGACTTTCCCCACGGGGACAATAAAGTATAGCTTATCTTATCATATCTCACCTGCTGCTGAGCACAAAACCAAAACCCCAATGCCACAGCTGTCAACTCGGGTTTTTGGTAAAGTGCTGGTGAGGGTCGGGACCTTTTTTCCTGGTCTAGGTTGGGACTGTTTCTGATCCAACAATGAAAGAAAAAAAAAAGAGTGCTCTGCAGCAGTTGTCGCTGCTCGGACCCCTAATTAATATGTAGTCATTTTAAATGCTGTGTAATCCTCTGTTAATGTTAGTGTATGAAAATGATATATAATAGCATTTGCATGTGTTATATCAATTCTAGCAATATTTTAAAAAAATGATCCACTGACAAAAATTGCCCCAAATTACATGTTTTGTTGACCCTAACTGATTGCAGTAATGTATGTTGGAATGTATTTCATGTCGCTGCCTCACAATAGTTGAGAGGGTTGTAGGACAGTAAACAGTAAATAAAGATATGAGACAAAGCTACACTGTATTCTGTGAATCCTATGTATGTTTGAGAATCAAACTTGGGAATGTCAGACATGAACCCTGATTATGTGATTAACTATTTTAGTATAGGGGTTGATGATTATTGGTGTCAAGGGTTATGATCAGCATTTTTACATTTGTCACCAGACAAACGTAAAAATTTAAAATATGCAACTTTATATACGTATTTTCTTTCTGTCTGTAGTCACCAATCTGTACTCTTAGAATAAGACTGCAAGGCCCAACAGAAATGAAAATTAAATGAGAAAAAACATGGCTTACATTTTTTTGTCATCTTCACTTTAGAAATCCTGAGAACTGTTCTACACTTGCTGTGATTGACTTCTGTTGCCTTATGTCATAAACTGTCAATACATCTATTTCTGTTTTTCTATCTAAACCATGATAACCTAAGTACAGAGGATGTATTTACACTGAAACTGGGTCTGTTTGAAACAAAGTGAGGCAAAAGTGATTGCTGTGCTGACTGACTTCCACTGCATTCTGGAAATTCTCTCGGAAGCTGAAACGTCCAATATGGTTGTTAGCACTGGATCATTTGAGAAAGGGTCAGTTCATCGCTCACTAAAGCGACGAGCTGTCTGAGACACACCTCAGAGTAAGCATGACTGTGTGGCACCTCAGCATGCATGTCCCTCAAAATGTCTATTGGCCCTCTGTCAATGACATAACAGCCACATCCAGCTGTTTTCTGGATAATGCTATAGACTGTCATTTGAGTTTGACCAAGTTTGTTATTATGTGCTGTAACTCATATTTAAAAGGTTTCAATGATTAAAGAGAGCTTTGTGTCTCATAACTAACTCTGCTCATCAGACTTAACATTGAGAGAGGGCAGTAGTAGGTCTGACTTCAAAATAGCTTTGGCTTTCAGACATCATTTTTAATTGACAGTTTTCTGTCTTGCTGGCAGGTTTTATCTGCCCCTTCTGTGTCCACATTTCACTCCACCCAGATCTGTCCAATTTAAGAGCTGCTTTGCATGCAATGTGCATCACTCTGCATGTAAATATGATTTATTCAAGAGTAAAATGAATACTCTTTTAATATGTCAGTGGCATTATTGCATTTTTTATGTTTTTGAATAGAATGAAGAATGAAGACAAAGAATGCACACCCATCTACACAAACACTGTCTCCACCTCCTCCGTTTATCTCTTTCTTTCCACAGCTCTGGCAAACTCTTCACTTTTTCTCTGTCTCTCTTTAGTTCAAAGCTGACAAATCCTTCCCAAACCAATTAAAGTGTATGTAAGGTCCTCAGGGGGCTCTATGGTGACATTACAGCGTACAGAGTGGCAAGGGGTCTGAAGAGACAATCACTGTCTGCAGTATTCAACAATATAAGAGAGGCACAACAATAGCAGGCCATAAATCAGCCTTGGAAGAGAGAATAGACATTGACTTGCTGGATATGGGGAGACAAAAATAGTGGCTGGTTGAAGGAGGAGGAAACACAGGGAAAATCAAAAAAACAGATGCAGATGATCTACTGCTCTATGTAACGGATCCTATCAATTGTGCCATGAAAATATGCCAAAATTTGAATAATTTTGTATTGAATAATTTTCAAAAAACTGTCTGTTTTCCAATATATTTTTCAGCTAAACAGCTTATGCAGGAGCAAATAGCTTTTTGATTGAAATCTGAAGGTTTTAGATACTTGGGAGTTAACATTACTCATTCATAACAAGCATATATCATATCATGTCCCAATAAAAATGTATACAAAAATGAAAAAGAAAATCACAAAAACAGACAAATGAATACCATAATACATGGCTACAATCAGGGTAATACCACTGCATGGTACTTCTCTGCTTCACAAAACGTATCCATGCCGGAGGATTCTGTTTGCATCTCGATTAGACATTTCTCTGTTGTGACTCCATTGTGGTGGAATGAACTCCTCACTTACTTACTTACATTCTTCCAGAACAGGCTAAAACCCTCTGCTGCTTAGTCTGGGCCAACACGTTTCAAAAATGTTTAAAGTTAGTTTGAAAAAGTTTGAAACTGAAAGTTCAAGATCAAAATTTGAATTTTCAGTTCAAATTTCAAATTCAATCTTCTTCAAATTTGGTCAGTACTAGCTTCACCCCATAAGGATGAAAATTAGTTAGAATCTTGATATTTCTTAGAATAGTGTGGACATAGCTTTGTGGCAAATTTTGATGTGTTGGCATGAGACACAGAGTTGTTATAGCATAACTTTCTATGGTCCAATCTTAGCAAACTTTGCATATTGGATAAGAGTTGCGCCCTGAAGACATCCACATGACAGAATTTTGCAATACTCATACCACCATCTAGTGGCAACAGGACATTATATGCTGTATTTCTTAATTTCATGTACTACTGTCATGCCATTCAACATAATGACCTCAAATGAATGAAGCTGTATTATGAATATGTTAGTTTCTGTCCCGCAGGGGCGGAGTGACTGTTGATGTTCGCCATCAGACAGGAAGTTGGTGTTGAGTCAGAGATGCTCAGAAACTCACCAAAATTGACACTCTCATCAGAGGTGGTAGTAGTTATGATCTGACATGGGTTACAGGAGTAGGTGTTGAAAATTGGCTGCACAGCGCCCCCTGGTATATTTCAAAGAAGCAGCTCCTGCAGTACTTTTCACCTAGAAATATGAAATTTGGTTCCCGTCATGTTATTGTTGCATCATCACCTTTTTCAGGTGTTGTACTTTAAAAAACTCCTACAGATTCAATCTGATCAATTTCAGATTCTATCAATACCATTCCAACAAGATAAGGATGAAAAATTATGAAAGGTTTTTGCATAACTTAAAAGATGTGTCAATTTAGATTGCGTTGAAACAATAAGTTATGAGTCCACTGTCACATGTTAGATATGAGTCCTGGCAAGAAGACATCTACATGACTATATTCCGTTACAATGACAACGCCACCTGCTGACAACAGAAAGTAAGGTTTAACTGACTGTAGGATCCGGGCTTAAGCTGATAGACATGGAACATGGGGTGAATCCTCATGGAACTGGGTAGTTTTAGCTTGACCGCGGATGGGTTGATTAAACTGTCAATAATAAAAGGTCCCAAAAACCAAGCGGATAATTTTCTGGAATCTGTTTTGAGAGGGATATTTTTGGAGGAAAACCAAACTTTCTGACATGGTTTGTAGGTGGGTGTTTCTGAGCGATGGCGATGCATTTGTTTGTCACTATGGTTCTTAATAGAGCAGCTCTTCTCCGGCAGTGACGTAGGTGCATCTGGACTGAGGGGGACCGCAATCTCCCTCTCCCGGGCCAGTCGGACCAGGAGGCAGACACCCTCTCTACATTAAAGAGGAGGTTTAAAACTTTCCTTTTTGATAAAGTTTAGAATTAAGGCTTGCTTAGGCTAGTCTTAAACTATGCTGCTATAGGCTTAGACTGCTGAGGGACTTCCCATGATGCAATGAGCTCCTCTCTCCTCCTCGTCCCTCTCCTTCTCTACACATTTATTTATCATAAATGCATGTTACTAACTCGACCAGAGTCTTTGTGCTTTCTCATCCTGACGGTTATAATCATCATTATTATATTATGATCATTATTATTATGATCATTATTATTCTCAGTGTTTTTAATGTAGTAGTTGTTATAAATACTACAAATTGTTAAATCTGTCTCTTTATATTTTCATTTATTCAATAATTTTTTATTTTTTTAAATTCATAATAGCTGTTACTGTGGCTGCAGGTCTGTGTCCCTGTTCCTAACTCCCTCTCTCTCTCCCCATCTATCTCTCTGTCAATCTCTCTCTATCTCTCTCAACCGGTCAAAGCAGAGGGCCGCCACCCTTGAGTATGTACCTGTTTGAGGTTCCTGTCTGTTAAAAGGCAGTTTTTCGTCACCACTGTCGCCAAGTTGGGGCTCTTCAGAGACCCAACGTTTAAACCTGCTCTTCTGGAAAGTGCCTTGATATAACTTTTATTGTGATTTCGTCCTATACAAATAAAACTGACTTGACTTGATTTGACCAGGTGATCAGTCTCTTTAGTGGTGGCAGTTTGGGTTGGGCAACAAAACGTACAGCTTTAGAAAATCCATCCAAAATGATGAGTGAGATTTGTGGTGTGGGCCCCCTGCGGCACCTGAAAAAAAACGGTGAAAAAATCTTTATTTTTGACAGTGTTGTTATTCTAACCTCTGTAATCAACACAGGGACAAAGTATCTTATCCTTTTTAGCAACAAAAAAGAACCTGGCACCAACAGAAGAGGAAGAGGGATGAATGATACCTGCAGCAAGCAAGTTTTTGATGAAGCTCTCTGTAGCTTCTCTCTCCTGAAAGGCGGCTAGCGGGTAATGGAGCTCTGGGATGCAGATCGATGGCACAGTGATACCAGCGGTGAGGAGGTAAGGATACTGTAAACTAACTGTGATAACCTTTAGCTTTCTCTCCTTTGGGATCAAGTTAATCACTGATATTACTTTTACAGTTTCACATTGATCAATGGGATCATTGAACTAATTTAACAAGTGGAATAATTAACTGTAAATGAGCCAGAAAAGGGGCGGGGCATCAAGTCAGGCTGCCTGCAGGAGGTCAGCAGCAGTGAGCGTTAGCACAGCAGCTAACTGTACCGCGTCCACTCGCCTCCTCTGAGGATTTGCTGGTTAGAGGCAGACTGCTGGATGAGGGAGGGCAGGGAGATAAGAGAGGTCAGTTCACCTCACCCACAGTCTCACCCATCAACATTACCAAATCTGACTGTTAGTAAATATTTGTTCTTTAAAGAACCCTCTTTTATATACAAGAACCTTCTAATGTTTTCACTGTAGAAACTAATATTACTAATATTATAATATTCAACTAATATTTTATCATAAGAAAAAGGTCAAATATATTAGTTAGCATCAAGCTAGCATCAATCAAGTCTAACCTACTTAAAGCTACACCGATGGTCTTTAAGTTCACAATGAATCTGCATAACATGGACAATTATCACTTGAATCAACTCTGTGGAGGGTTTTAGTGTCTTTCAGCTCATTGTTTTGGTTTGTGCTGCTACATTAGAACTGACAACCTACAACATGCTATAAGGATACTGCCAAATCCTTATGGATAACGTCTCCCAAATCATGGTATTCTCCGGGCACAGTGGATAGTTCAGGCAGTTTAACTACTACTGGGGCAGAAAGGCCTTCAGCAGGGGAGAAAGCAAACTGCAAACAGTGAGACAGGCAAAATGAGCTCCAAACACTTGCTTTATTCTTCTCCCAGTCAAAATGAGTGTTGTGAACTCTTAGCCAAGGATGACCTAACATAGGGGCAAGTTTACCTCAGTCGGTAGAGTGTGCGCCCCATATATCGAGACTACAGTCCTCTAGCAGCTGGCGCAGGTTCGATTACACCTGTAGCCTTTTGCCACATGTCTTACCCCCCACATTACCTGTCTCATCTTCGGCTGTGCTATCACAAATTAAAGGCTAAAATGGCCAAAAAATCCCTTTAAAAGAAGGGATGACCCAACTCTAAGAGAGTATTGGAAGCGGAGATAACACACAATTGAATCTGTTCACTGTGGTTACCAGGCAGGGTGATCATGACAGGAGCAGTGCGGTGGGTGACCCGGGCCTAAGCTATCATTTAAAGCATTAGCAGTTATGGGAGTAGAAAGCGGTTCAAGTGGCAGGTCCAACTGAATAGCCACCTCATGGTCAATAACATTCTCCTCTGCTCCTGAATCAATGAGCACCTGAAGCTGAAGCTAAAGACATTGGAAACAGCAGGAATCAGCTATCTTTACATGGGTGGGGAAGAGGAGGCAGTTTGATTCACCAATACTCCCACAGCTATTGATGAGTCCTGTCTTTTAGCTGCACCAGTTAGGTAGCAATGTGATGACTGATATGCCACAATATAAGCACCCCCAGCCCCACCCCCACCCTGATGTTGCAGCCATTCTTTGGGAGACGGTCGGAAACACGGATGAGCAATCCTCAGCTGCTAGCTGGGGTCTCACTGGGGGAAGCACTGAGGCTGCGGAGAAATGAGGAAGTGAAGTGAGAGAGGCAGAGCCCGTTCTCGCTCTGCGTCTCTCTCTGAAATGATTATCATGATGAATGGCAAGGGAAACCAAGGATTGTAAATCTTTATGCATACCGCCAGTTGCTAATTCATATAATTGTTAATTCAAGACAAAAATGAATACTCCCCAGTGAGCCTCCTTGTTCCACTGCAAATCTGCTGCCAGCATCCAGGTATTCTCCATGTGTCTGTTGCCCTGTCTGAGATTAAGAAGGCTGCTGGAGCCGTCCCCCACATCATCAGGGTGAACAAAGGAGAATTGATCAAAAAACTTGGTCTTCAAATCTTAGATCTGAAGGAAAAGTCAGCATTCTTTGACAATAACCATTGGAGCAAAAAAGCACAACATTTACAGAGGTCACCTGAGGTTCAGGATCCATGGCATGAGATTCCCTCCCTTAACTGAGTTCCTGGGTTCAGTAGTGTCTCATTCTGGTCGGAGAGGGTGTTGAGTAATTCGTCTTCATGAGGACAGATATACAGATGAAAAGCAACAAAAACAATACCAGGTGTAACAAAAAGATAATAACAGAAAGAAATATTTAAAATATTCAGTTTCCATGAAATTTTCATGTTGTGGTCCTGACATCATGAATTGAAGAAGACATAGAATTACTGGTAGAGGCATCTTGCCAATAAATTCCTCTCAGTCAATAAAAATTCACATACATAGTCTCTTCTTCCACACTGCTTTCTCAATAACATTTGCTTTCAGATCCATCTGTGGAGATCCAGTATCTGTCCCACTTACCAATCTTTTTAGTCTCCTGTGAAAATGTGGAGACATTTATGACCAGAAAGAGATTCTGAATGAAAAGAAGGAGCTGCTCTCCAGGCCTGATGAAGTCAAAACAATCACAGAAGTGTTGATGGGCTTAGACCTCTGACTTAAATCCGTTATTCAAGTTTGACGACTGCAAATTAGAAACACCGACCCCGTAGAGCTCATTACAAATGGAGGAAATATGTACTTTCTGTCCAGTCATCTCAGAAGACTCAGTTTTCACTCTCAAATTGTCTAATTGTTGATAATCCCATCTTTCAAGTATGTTGTATGCCTCTGTGTCATGTCGTACGTACTTATTTAGCAGTCTATGTTAGCTGCCTAGCAGCAGGAGGAACCAGGTAGGACTCATAGTTCTACTGAGCTGGTTGTGTGTGCCTTTTCAAAATATGTTTTGTTGACAAAAGTTAAAAGGCTAACTATCTTTTTCTCCGTTATGTCAAAAGGCTTTGCGGTCCGGATCGAAAACTCTTGGTTTTGGCCCAAGGTCCACAAATTTGGGACTTCTGCTTTAAGATAAGATAAGATATTCCTTTATTAGTCCCATAGTGGGGAAATTCTCAATATTACAGTAGCACAGTGTACAGAAGCACAGTGTACAGTAGCACAGTGTACAGTAGCACAGTGTACAGTAGCACAGTGTACAGTAGCACAGTGTACAGTAGCACAGTGGGGGAGGGGAAAATATAAAAAATACAAATACTATAAACAAGGGATATAAAGTGTCTCAAAATTATTGCACGGACAAAATATACAAGATATTGCTTGGTCTACTGGGAGCAGTGCTGGTTGTATAATCTACCAGCTGCAGGAAGGAAAGACTTGGATGGTGCCCCTTCACACACTTCAGGTGAAGCAGCCTGTCGCTGAAGGAGCTCTCCATGCTGTTATATGGCCCTGCATCGGTTGGGAGTGATTGTCCATCATGGATGACAGTTTTGTTGTCATTCTCCGTCCTCCCACCACCTCCACCGGGTCCAGGGGGCATCCCAGGACAAAGCTGGCCTTCTTTATCAGCTTGTCGAGTCTTTTCCTGTCCGACACTGAGATGCCCCAGTAGACCACACCATAAAAGATGGCTGATGCCACCACAGTGTCATAAAATGTCTGAAGGACCTCAGTATCCTGAGCAGAGTCTGCTCTGGCCTTTCTTGTAAAGTGCAGTAGCATTGTCAGTACAGTCCAGTTTATTGTTCAGGTGAACACCCAGGTACCTATAAGATGTCACCATCTCAATGTCCCTCCTCTGAATGTTGACCGGGTCCAGGGGGGAGTGTGTGTGCCTGCGGAAATCCACCACCAGTTCCTTGGTTTTCCCTGCGTTGAGTTGGTTCCGTTGACACCAGTCCACAAAGTCTCTGTACTCCCTGTTGTGATGAGACCGACGATGACAGAGTCTCAGAGAACTTCTGCAGTTGACAGATGGGTGAGTTGTAGTGGAAGTCTGCAGTGTAGAGGGTGAAGAGGAACGGAGCCAGGACCGTTTCCTGTACTGCAGACAACCATGTTGCACAGTCCCGTGATCTCACATACTGTGGGCGGTTGGTGAGGTAGTCTAGTATCCAGCATGTGAGGTGGTGGTCCACACTGGTGTGCTCCAGCTTGTCCCTCAGAAGCTGAGGCTGTATCGTGTTGAAAGCACTGGAGAAATCAAAGAACATGATTCTCACAGTGCTTCCTGGCTTCTCCAGGTGAGAGAGGGCTCGGTGTTGGAGGAAGATGACGGCGTCGTCCACCCCGATGCCAGGTTGGTAGGTGAACTGAAGCGTATCCATCACTGGGCTCACCGGGGGCGGGGGTGAACAAGGACCAGCCGCTCCAGGGTCTTCATCAGGTGGGATGTTAGAGCCACCGGCCTGTGGCTGCTGAGGTCTTTGGGGTGTGGAGTCTTGGGGACTGGGGGTGAAGATGGGGGGGGGGGGGTTGCAGCAGACCTGACTGGGTTGGGGGAGGGGCAGATGACTGATCAAATCTATTGAAGAATCAGTTCAGATCAATCACCCACTGTTGGTCCCCCACAGCCTGGGAGTTTGGTTCCTTGTGGCCAGAGATGGTTTTCAGGCCTTTCCAGACTCCACTGATGTTGTTCTGCTGCAGCTGATCCTCCATCTTCCCCCTGAAGCTGTTCTTCCCCTCCCTGATCTTCCTCCTTAGCTCCTTCTGTACAGCCTTCAGCTCCTTATTTCCTGACTTAAAGGCTCCACGGGGTCCCCAGACAAGTCAAAAACAGTGCAAAAATCAGCAGAAAGGCCAAAGCAAACCCATCTACTTGGCCTCCATAGTGCAGAAAGCAGTACCACTTAAGATAGGATTTTTAAAAAAGAATTAAAAGACACACTAGACACACTAGGAAGGAAGAAAAGCTCAACTGTGAGCAAGAGCTACTGCAACAGGCTGCCACTAGCGCGGCACCATCTTGCGTTTTGGAATCTGAAAACAACTCATGTCAATATGCAATGCTAGTGACAATGCCAGTCGCTGGCAACAGGAAATATGTCTTGAGTAACAAATATAATTTGATTTATATGAAATTTTTATGGTGTGGTCTACCTATCATATACTGAAACATACACTGAAACAAAGCATTGATGACTGGCATGACTGGTGACTGGTCATTCACCATTAAGCAGGAAGTTGTAATAACTCTTAATATGTGAGGTTTCGTAACTTCACAGGTTGGATAAGAGTGCCGGCCTGAATATGTCATGTCGCATCCCATAAGATGAGGTCATGTTTTATTGTCTCAGTCTTTCTTAGTTCTGTTTCCTGTTTTATTTTGGTAACCCCTGTCTCGTCTCATTTCAGATTCCACGTCCTGTCAGTTCCCTGCCTGTGTGACTGCTTGTCCAGCCCTAATGTGCTACACCTGTGTCTCATTGTCTTCCCCTTCTAATGTATTTAAGTCATGTGTTCCCTTCCTCCTGTGCCAGATGGTCTTTACCCACTGAGACTTCCAGTGTTTTTCTTGTTTGTTCTTCTCGTGTATGACCTGTTCTCTAGTTCTTTGTATTACCTGATTTTTGATACCGTTGCCTGACCTGACTGATTATCTCTATACAGAAACTATTTCTGATTAAACAACTGAACTTTTCTTTTGCCTCCCATCTGCTCTGTGAGTCCATATTTTTGTGTGAGCCTGATGAAATACATCGACATGACAATATTCAGTAACAGTGGCAGCGCCACCTGCTGGTAACAGAAAATAAGCTTTGAGTGACAAATAACATTCGATTAAAATGGAATTTTTATGGTGTGGTCCACACATCATATACTGGAAGACTTACAATGACTTTGTGCTCTCTAGCGCCACACAATGAACACAGAAAGTGACATTGTAAAGCTTTGATATGTGTCTGTTATGCACGCAAATTCAGAGCTGTGTTTGGCAGCAGTTGTCCTGTAAGCACTGACAGCCACCGTGGTGCGAGGGCCTGTACAACCTGCTTGCAGCTTTATTCCCTGTTGCTTCTTTTTCCTTCTCATGTCGTACTCCTTGTGGATTTTATTATTTAGGCTTATTCACGTCTGGCTCATTCGTTGTTGGACTGAGATGTTCCAGGACTTCAAGCCTCTTAATGTGCCTGCATCTGTTGAAATTCTGAGTAAGTTTATAAAAGTTGGTTTTTGGTCATTTAAATTTTTCATCTGCTTTTTTGAGTCTCCACTTGGTTCCTTTATTTTTTTAACTGAATGTTAAAAAATATACTCTATCTTTAGCCACAGGCCTTCTGTTTTTATGTCCATCATGTTGCATCTTGAACATTAAACCTTAAAAGTCTTCAATTCAACTGTTTACATTTTGCACTAAGTGCAAAAATAGTCAGTCACCTTTCATTTTTTTAATTGAAAAATCTGTTTGTTTTAGTTGCCTAAAACCCACTCGTTGATGTAACGTTCATTGATGTAAGGGAGGTAAAGGGGGTGGGTCACTAATCAGAAAGTCAATGATTCGATCCTTGCATTCTCCATTCTGCATGTGGAAGTGTTGCTAATTAAAGCTCTGTTTAAGTGTGCAAGTCAGTGTTGGGGTGTTTTGGATAAAGTGCATCATCTTTCCTGTCAAGATTGGCATGTTTGATCTGAACCAGCAATGAATAAAGTCTTTTTGAAATTGTTGACTTGTAAGTCAGTTTATTTGTCCGGGTAAATAAATTACATTTGTGTAAACTAACTTTCTGTTAGTTATTCAGGAGTCTTTGTAGATGTAACCACCAGGCAGCTTGACTCAGATCCATCACTCAGACCTCAAAAAGCTCATTACTCCTGACAGAACATGGGCTCAGCCACGGAGGGTATGAAGGGATGGATGAAGTTTCACTATGATCCATTGACAGCCTCCGTGTTCACAGAAGCACAGTGGAAGCCATTAGTGTTTGTGTGTGTTCATGAATGACAGTAGTGGTGTGAGCTTGTTCTGTGTGGGGAATTTTAATTTTACACATATTTGTACAATCATTACCTCATATGCCACACCTTTCTCTTTTATCTCGTTCTATTTTATTGTGTATTTATTTGAATCACTTGTGTGTATTGTTTCTAACTCTACCGTGTAACTGTGAGCTGCTGAACACCAGAATGTCCAATCGGACATTAATAAACTCTCTTATCATTTTAATTTTATCCGTAAGCACTTATCCTGTGTAGGGTCGCGGGGGGCTGGAGCCTATCCCAGCTGACTATGGGCGGGAGGCTGGGTTCACCCTGGATAAGTCACCAGTTCATCACATAGAAAGACAAACAACCATTCAGACTCACATTCAGACCTACAGTCAGTTTAGAGTCACCAGTTCACCTCTACTGCATGTTTTTGGTGGTGGGAGGAAGCTGTAGAATCTGGAGAGAACCCACACAGACACGGGGAGAACATGGAGGGAACCCACACAGACACAGGGAGAACATGGAGGGAACCCACACAGACATGGGGAGAACATGGAGGGAACCCACACAGACACGGGGAGAACATGGAGGGAACCCACACAGACATGGGGAGAACATGGAGGGAACCCACACAGACATGGGGAGAACATGGAGGGAACCCACACAGACATGGGGAGAACATGGAGGGAACCCACACAGACATGGGGAGAACATGGAGGGAACCCACACAGACACGGGGAGAACATGGAGAGAACCCACACAGACACGGGGAGAACATGAAGGGAACCCACACAGACACGGGGAGAACATGGAGGGAACCCACACAGACACTGGGAGAACATGGAGACTCCACACAGAAAAGTCCCAGGTCCTCATCTTTTTTCGAGTGCCAATATAGAGGGTATGCATGTGACACAGTAGATGGAAGTCACTGTGGTTCCAACCACAGTGGCAGAAAGCTCTTACTGAGTGACAATGTCAGCATTCACCTTAAATACAATGAAAACACAAACATCTAAAATAGCAATGAGCTGTTGCACAATTAAGTCTACAAACTGTGAAAGTATAGACTGCTGAAGGCTAAAGAATTGACCTCTGATACAACTATAACCAGTCACCAAAATGTGGATCTGTGGTTGAGCATCTGCAATCAACAAATGATAGAAGGCCTTATCACATTTGTCAAGATACTCATTGTAGGTCATACCAACATTCTCTGCTCATAAAGTTGTCTAATGGTGGAGGATATGGCAAGGAGGTACACAGTGTGTCATCGTGCATCCTCACTCCAGACATCAACACTGCTGCATGCCAACATGACTGTCCAAGTTGTAATGAAATATTTGTTTGTTTCCCTGGTGATACATAAAATGCCAGGAAACCCAACCTGGCCACATGTGAATGGTTCTTTTGTAAGTTGTAAGGATCCAAGTTGAATTCAACTGCCTTTAATTTGAGAGGATAATAGCTTGTTTTACTCCTGGTTTTGTAGTTTTGCCTACTAAAGATAGCTATGTTGGATTCTTTTGCCAGTCCAACTGAGCATATCTATCTGGGCATTTGCAGGGATACAATGAGTCTGAACTTAAACAGAATGTGGGACAGGGGCTTAAGTAGGGAGCCAATGGACCTTTGGTCCCCCTATTTTGGGTACTTCTGAACCCCCTACACCCACATAATAATAACTTACATCACACATACATCACAAGGCACAATGAGGAAAACACTGTGTTTGTCTGTGTACTTCAGTGCCTGTCTTGTTTGATCTTCTTATTTTAGATTTCCAAGTTATATGTTTTCTTTCTACCTCTCAGTTTTTCTTAGCTTTGTCCTCATGGTAATAGACAAATGTTCTATAGGAGCAGGGATTCTGGGTCATGCTTTGGCCCTACCCTGCAATATTCTGCAAGGAACTCTGGGAAATGGCCACTGAACATCCAATTTTGTGTGCATTCTGACTGTAACATGAGAGAGAGAGAAGAGTTTAAACGAAAGATCATTTTAATTTTTCAATCACAAAATTCTGAAACCTTACTTTTGACAATAAATAGTTTTCTCTGTAAGACGTAGACAGGGCTCCTCCTTATTCTTATTTCTTGTGAGCAAATGCCAGCATACTCCTTAGCTGGTTTAATTAGCCTCTTGTTAGCCTGGGATGCGCTTAATGTGGTTAATGTTAACTTTTACAGAGAGTTTCAGCAACATGTCAGTCCTCACTCATAAAAATGATGTTGAAGAAGAAAAAAGATTCAGATAACACATTTAAATAATACTTCTTTTAAAAACAGAGCCACAGAGCTGCATGTTTCCCAGCTGTGCATGAAGACACTGGCTCCCTTTAAGGCTATGAATTGGTCTTGTCTGCAGTAGCCTACTAAACTCTTCAAAGATACATTTCTTACCTGCACTGTCCTGGTTCTTTATGAGCTTATATTAATTGAAGCAGCCTCTTATCGTTAGTGGATAAATGTTAATGATATAGTCAATTAATAAACAGTTATTTCAGTTAGAAAGAAAGCAGCAGCAGGTCAGTCCTCACTCATATGTATATGCATCAAAGATATAGAGTACTGTGATTCGTGACTTTAAAAGAATGTGGGAAAGGGACATAAATTGGGGGGCCAATGGCCCGTTGGACCCTCAACCCTAACCCTAGCCCTAAGAGTAATCTTTCAATATTTTAATATTCTGTGGCACTTGATCGGTCTATGGATTATCAGATTGGAGGATCTTCATATTTTTTTCTTTTATGACAAAAAAGAATATCAATGTCCCAGGGGCACTGCTATAATAAAATAAATAAAAGATAAATAAAATAAAATAATATAGAGGATGGGCGGTCATAGACATATGACCACATTTATATGTGTATGTGTTTGGTGTTCGTTTGTTCTGAAGGTGGCCAGAGTGTATTTAATAGAGCAGGGGGCTACAGCTAGCAGGACCACTGTTCAGGCACCTTTGATAAGTAAATAAATAAATCTGATTGGCAGTTTCATACTTAATATGAAGCCAGTTCATTTTTGTGTGTTGCAGCAGCCAGCTATTTCTTCCACTGAGTGCCATTCAGATACTCCCTCAACAAATCACAAAATAATGTCACCCAAAGGCCTCGGCCCCACAACCTGGCGCTGAATTACTCTGCTTTAATGTCATGGATGTATTTGTCTGTGCTTCACCTTAAGGCTTCTCATTGGCTGTGTCTTTCTAGTTGTAAGAAATGTGTTTAACCTCTGAGCCTCAGGTCGTGGCAGTTAACTCACTGTTACCTAGAGTTTTCAACCATCTAGCTGCTGCCTGTGATGCCAGAGCCGAACGTTGAATGCATGTAGCTTAGGTCAGCATTGCAGCTAATGAGCTAAACAAGTTCAATTAAACATAGAGGGATGTTTATTAATTTCCTCATGGATAGAAGTTGTCATGTAGGCTATTTAAACTGCACTTGCATTTAACTGTAAGAGAACAGAACAACTGTAGATCATTTTGCATGTATGGACTAAGTGACCAAAACTTGATTGAATTTGTATTGTTTAATTTTGATGTGTAGTAGACAATAATACTCAACATTGTGTCACATGGCTTTACTGTCAGTACTGATGTGAGTGAGTGCATCATCTCTGATATCAGTCTGTCTTTATAATGTCATAATGCTGGAAATGATGGAATGAGATTGTTGTTATTGTTAACTCCAAAGACCTCGGTGTCCTAATAGAAAGATATTATGCATACAAAAACAAGCTAGTATAGAGTAAAACAGACCTCTTAATGGTTGTGGCTCACTGGTAGAGCTGTCGTCCACTTATCATAGGTTTAATCTCCAGCCCCTCCAGTCTACATGTCAAAGTGTCCTCGGGCAAGATTCTTAACCCCAATTTTCCCTCAATGGCTGTTCCATTGGTGGGTGTTTGTGTGAATGGTCATCGCTCCTGATGAGCAGGTGGCACCTTTTATGGTAACCTCTGTCACCACTATATGAATGTTTGTGTGAAGGGGTGACTAGAAAGGCTCTATATAAGTACAGTCCATTTACCGATTACCATTTACGTGTAACAGACTACTGTAACCTAACATGCTACTTTGTAATTACTAAAAGAAATGTACTTAAAATATTTTTGTGACAAACATTGCCCAGGTGGTAATCACATCATTTGTGTACACAAAGTCAAAACCATCAATTTGCACCAACATTCCTGGGCAAATAAAATGAGGCAACCTGTTATCATCATATTTTGTACAATTATTCTTTGTTTTATTGAATATCAGTAATATATGTGACGATTGAATACAAAAACAGACGATGAGTGTTTGTGTGTGTTGAAATGTTTGAGTTCAAATTTTCTAAATTTCATATACCTGTTAAAGTCAAAAACCACATTGCTGGTCTTCGTCAAGAAAGAAAGTCAAATCCTGAAATTCAGAAAATTACAAGTGTGAGGATATCAAGACTCCACCGTCTACAATCAGGGAATCAGCCACACATTTCAAATGATAGGGTCTGTGGCAGGGTCAGCTTAAAAGGAAAACACTTAAAGTGACAAGTCCAGATGACACAAGGCTGAAAACAACTGTTCTGAAGCATCGTGAGAGGGCTCTAACACAGCAGAACAGCAAATCACACAGTTCACAAAATCTGGTTGTTTCAAGAAGAACAAATACAAGGAAGCTGTTTTTTCATCAGTCATATAAGAAACCTTTGCTATCCACAAAGTATGAAGACAGACAGAACCTTTGAGACTTTATGGCCACCATGATTCTCAGTGCTTTGAGCATGTTTGAGTGATGAGTCATGAGCTGTGTACCGATGCTCCAGAATGCTGTCTTAGTAGGTCAGGTGAAAAATTCAGCCCAGAATGCCTCTCCATCACTGTGAATTATGGTGGGGGGTGTTTTCTGCATCTGCTGTTGGTAAGGAGGTGTGAAACGAAAAGTTCATTAATGCGAAAGAGAACCAGAAGATATTACAAAAAGGGCTGCTTCCAAGCACGAACAAGTTATGTAGTGGAAATAAACAAGCTAATGTTCCAACACATACAGCAGAAACAACACAGTTACAGTGTTGGCGTTCTCTGTCTGTGATGTTTTGGCCTAGTCAGTCAAGACTTCTTAACCCTATACAGAATATAATGGCGTATATCAAGGCCAAACTGGGTGGCAGAAAAGTTTGATGCAATGACCAGCTGTGGGAAGCGGTCAGGGATGAATGGAAAAACATTGATGTCAGCACACTGTAAAAAGCTTTCAAACAGCAAACAGCTGTTTTCTGAAGAAAAACAAGAGGAAAGCTATCCCATAATAAAACGTACCTTGCACACAGACAATGCATACAATATAATATAACAGTCTCTTACGTTGTATTTCACTTGTGTTTGCTAAAATAAAAAAGGTAATTTGAAAAAAAATATGATAAATTGCCTTTTTGACTAGGAGTGTATGCCTTGTGCAAAGGCTTATGGGTATTTCTGAAAATAATCACCTGACACATTTTCACGTTCCTATCATTTTGTTTGATTTTTTTCTTTGAAAAAGTATTTTATAAAATTCAATTCAACCACACAAAACAATCTTCCACTTTTCCACCACTTTATACATGCTGAATGATAGCAGAGTGGCCAAATAAATCACTGACAGATCAGCTGCTCAAGATAATGATTTTTGTTTCTCATTAGGATGCTCAATACCTTGCTATCCTCAGCAGCTCAACACATCCAATCATTGTTTCATCTGGTCAATAAGTGATACCACTTCCTCCTTCTGTTAAAGCTTTAATGAAACACCGCTGTCTTTCTCTCTTACACAGGTTATTCCATTTAGTATGGTCAGTAATAGCCAAGGAATTGATTACATTCAAATATTAATGTCTGTTGTTGGGACAGAGTGATGAATCAAAATCCTTCACTTGATCTCTTTCCAAAGTCATTGCTGCTATTTTATTGCCTCCCCATACCCCCTTCACCAACCCCTTGTACCATCCAGCAGATTGCAAAGACATATTATCTTAATTCCCTTTCACATGAAAGAGAGCTGACATAACAGAGAGGTAACATCTGAGACATAGTAAACAGGCAGTGTGTGTGTGTGTGTGTGTGTTACGTGACAGAGAGCTTGCATCCAACCAAATCAACAAACCACCCAACAATGTCTGCAACCCAAATTTATTATCATTCCAAAATATTACAATGTGAAATACAAAGATGCTGATCTGAGTCAAAAACCAGAGCTTCAGTGTGACTTTATTTCCTGTCTCACTCACTGTTACTAGTTCTCACAAACCAACAAAAAGCAGAAACAGTGCAAATTAAGTCAAGAGAAAAGGCAAAGATACAAAAAAATAGATGCATTTCTTACAAAATATCTTCTTTTATATGTATAAATATTTATAAATATGCAAATGTACATACATGCACCCACACATTCACATATGCATATACAGTACATACATATGCACATACATACACTTTGAAAGACCAAGCAAATAGAGTCCTTTGCACTTGATCAGACTTAATACTGCACCTCAGTTCTATATTTGTTAAATATCTTAGCTTTGAACATTTTTTGAAATTTGCAAATTGAAGTACACTTTCGAATTTCTTTCTCCAAGCTGTTCCACAGGTTTACTCCTGATACACATCTATGTTTGACATTTGTTCCTACATTCGTTTTTTTAAAC
The DNA here is from genome assembly GCA_037577475.1 of Chaunax sp. Z400. Taxonomy (NCBI): domain Eukaryota; kingdom Metazoa; phylum Chordata; class Actinopteri; order Lophiiformes; family Chaunacidae; genus Chaunax; species Chaunax sp. Z400. The sequence continues at coordinate 21,604,258 of CM075206.1, read as the reverse complement.
AAACCGCCTCCCCTAAGTTCATACTGGCTTTCTCTGATTTCAAACAGCCTCTGAATGCAGCGCGGGGGGGAATTATTCTGTACTTAATACATAGTCAGAGCAATATTGAGGTCAACTAAATCATGAAATTTGTGTGTGTTTAATTCAATGAATAGTTTGGTTGATTCATGAGGGTTTGATCAAGTTATAATTCTTATAGCTTTCTTTTGCAGCCTGAAGATGTGGTTAGTGTTTGTTGTGTATGTGTTTCCCCACACCCCCACACAATAGGTGATGTATGGGAGTAGGAGAGAACAGCACATGTACAGTACAAAGAGTTCTGGTTTAATATTTCTTTGATTTTATATAAAATTGCAATAGTCTTAGACAATTTTGTTTTTACATTATTTATATGTGCTTTCCAACATAACTTGCAATCTATTAATACACTCAGAAATTTATCTTCATATACTCTTTCTATTTCACCATCATGATGATGGTGGGGCCTTAACCAGGAAATAGATTGGATATGAATAGAAGTCTTATCAGTCATTGACTAATTGCTGTGCTTTACATGAGCTTTCATGTCATTTTGACCTCTAGTTGTCCACACTGGGCTATGGTTTGTCCATTAATCACACATAAATGGTTGCCACAGCCAGATTGCACTCATTCCATATGAGGACAGTAGCTCCAGTCCCTGTAAAATGGATGACGCATGGAGAGAGGGGAAAAAGGCGACTGTCCAGACAGGAAGATAAATGGGGCCATGGGGGACACTATGATTACTTAACTACAATAATGACTTTGAATTTTGATATTTAGGATAAACTTTTGCAATATAAGAAAACCTGAACTCAAAAAGGGAATATTATTATATAACAATAGTAGTTATGGACTGAAACAAGTGAAACTGAAAAATAACACATCCTGGTTTGTGTTTTTCCAGTGATCTTTTATAGTTACAGTTTTTTAAAAGGGCATTTTAATTAGGAGTGCCTTTCGCAGCCATTGTTTTTCACATCATACCAAATCTGAACTATGATCAAACTGACATTAGCTAATTGTAGCTATGTTGTATTCGCTGATTGGCAGAAGATGTCTGCAAGACCATCATAAAAAAAGGTCATTTTAATCCAGCCTGGTTCTGTGGGAGAAAAAACAGCAGCAGATAGAGAAATACTTAAGATATTAGATTTAACATTTCATGCTTAAAATGTATACCGACCAACAGTAGAAACATTTTTTTTATGTCATGCCATCCTGTCCATATTAAATATCAAAGGCAAATGATGGTTCACACATCTTTATTCACCCTTTAGCCATACAGAAAAAACATTTTTGTGCAGATTTGTGGTTTTTGTCTTAGAGTTTACAAGTCAGAAAGTGTGGATGGTGAGACAGAGAACAACAATAGTCACTACCGTGCGTGTCTACCTCCAGCACTACATGTGGATGGAGATCACATTTAGTGACAAGTCCAGATTTAACTTGTACATAGCTGGTGGTCGTTGGCGTTTGTATCGTCGTCGTGGGGAACGCTATCCTGCTGTATAGATCCAGGAAGTGGAACATTTGGTGGTGATGTCATGATGTGAGGCCATTGCTAATGGATGACGGTCAGAACTTGTCCACATCCACAGTACACTGACAGCTATCTGTTACTGAGATACGGTCCTAGGTCCACAGCTCATTCCCAGGATACAACAATCAGGCATCACCTTCATGCAGGACAATGTCAGACCACATTTGGTTCAAGTCTGTCAGGAGTAGCCTACCTGGACCAGAACAATGTCGCTGTCCTTCCTTGACCAGCATATTCACCAGATCTCAACCCAATAGAGCATCTGTGGGACGTTCAGGATCACCAGGTGAGAGAGAGAGATCCTGCTCCAGCAACACAGGAACAACTTGTCACAGCTCTGCAGGAAGAATGGCATGTCATCCTACAAGTCCAGAATAACATCTTATCCATTCAGGAGGTGTAAAGTAGTGATAAATGCTGGAGGTAGACACGCACGGTAGTGACTATTGTTGTTCTCTGTCTCACCATCCACACTTTCTGACTAGTAAACACTAAGGCAAAAACCACTAATCTGCACAAAAATGATTTTTCTGTTTGGCTAAAGGGTGAATAAAGATGTGTGAACCATAATTTACCTTTGATATTTAATATGAACAGGATGGCATGACCAAAAACAAATATGCGTTTCTACTGTTGGTCAGTATATAAATATATATATACATATATATATATATATATTGTCATTGTCTGGCGACGCCAGAAGCAGCCATCAGGGTTTTGGACCTGCTTAAAGAAAGCTGGGAGGAAGGTCCAAGTCACAGTTAAAATGAAATTCAGTACGTCCTGGACGGAATTACCATCAGGTCGCCGCTATAGAGTCCCCCTAGCCAAGAAAAACATTTACCATGACCCCTTTATTCACCCTGCCATAAAAACCTTAAATAAACAATAAGGATCCCCCTTCTACTACTACTACTACTACTACTATATAAGCACAAGGCCATTTTGCACACAAATAGTGTTTTAAGTATTTTATAGTTTTTATTCTGTAAGTATTGCACAAGCTACTTTCATTCTGTTCTCCGAATGTACACTTTCATGTCAATTGTCTGTGGGGGGGGGTTGTATGTTGAGCCACGCCTAAGATGACTTTCTCTCTGAAACTCCACACTCTTGGGCAATTATCACGGGAGAATTTGCTCCAGGCTCAGGGATGTCAACAGTGGCTGTATAATAGAGGGGCGCTGCTGAGACAATTTTCACCAGTAGATAAAGTGCTTGTATTGCTCCCATCGTCCAGCTCTAAATTACTCGCCAAGTGGCAAGGGCCCTTTGTGGTCACACAGCATGTGGGGGATGTTTATGAGGTCGTGTGCTCTGACAGGGGCGGAGCATCACAAATTTACCACCACAATCTCCTAAAAGCATGGAAAGAGGCAGAATCTGTTTCTCTGGTGTCTGCGATTAGAGGGAGAGATGAGTTGGGGCCTGAGGTGCCTAAATCCACCAACCCAGCCTCGCTCTATTGTGATGACCATCTCTCAGCAGGGTCGACGAGCTCCTTAACCAATTGGGCACCACTCGCTTTTTCACGACACTGGATTTAACCAAGGGCTACTGGCAGATCCCCTTGTCTCCAGAGTCTAAGGAAAAAAACGTCCCTCTCCACTCCGTATGTCACACTTCCTTTTGGGTTGTTCGGTTCCCCAGCCACCTTCCAACTCCTGATGGATCAGGTGCTGCGTCCTCACATTGCGTATGTTGCCGCCTACTTGCATGGCATCATCATCCATAGTGACACGTGGGCGGAGCATGTGCAGTGGGTGGCTGCGGGGCTTGAGTCATTGAGGCAGGCTGGGCTCACCGCCAACCCAAAGAAGTGTGCAGTTGGATGGAGAGAGGTACAGTATCTGGGGTACAACTTGGGTGGTGGACAGGTGTGTCTTCATAAACCTACTCATAAACCTACTCACTGCTTTAATCACACCCTTGACCTTGTTTTGACTTATGGCTTTGAAACTGAAGACCTAATAGTCTCTTCAGAAAACCCTCCTCTGTCAGATCATTAATTAATAACATTTAAATTTGAATTATATTAGATTAGATTAGATTCAATTTAATTCGAGTAGAGTAGATTAGAATATATAAGATTAGATTAGATAAGATTAGATTAGATAAAATTAGATTAGATTAGATTAGATTGGAATAGATTCAACTTTACTGTCATTACAATAGTAAAGGTACTAAGGCAACAAAATGCAGTTTGGCATATAACCAGAAATGCAGAAGCAGTAAAGTGCAAATTTACATATGTACAATAAATAGACTGAGAATGTGCTATGGATGAAATATGTAAAAGATAAACAGTAGAACAATATAGTAAAGGTATATACACAATGGTTATGTAAAGTAAAGTGAATGTAACGATTATAAAGGTTATAATAGAGGCTATGGGCGATTACACAGTATAGACAATAAAAACAGGAACAGGATATGGTTATTGTAATATACACTATGGATATAGTAATATATACTAGGGTTATAGTGATATGCAGTGTGGTTATAGTGATATACAGTATGGTTATAATAATATACACTATGGATATAGTAATATACACTATGGATATAGTAATATACACTAGGTTTATAGTGATAAACAGTGTGGTTATAGTAATATACAGTATGGTTACAGTAATATACAGAGTGGTTTTAGTAATATACGCTCTGGTTATAGTAATATACAGTGTGGTTATAGTAATATACAGTATGGTTATAGTGATATACAGTGTGGTTATAGTAATATACAGTATGGTTATAGTAATATACAGTATGGTTATAGTAATATACACTTTGGTTATAATAATATACAGTATGCTTATAGTAATAAACAGTATGGTTATAATAATATACAGTATGGTTATAGTATGTTTATAGTCATATACAGTATGGTCATAGTAATTTACACTATGGTTATAGTAATATATGCTATGTTTATTTTAATATACAGTTTGGTTATCCTACTGTAATATACAGTATGGTTATCTCAATATACAGTATGGTTATAGTAATATACAGTATAGTTATAGTAATATACAGTATGGTTATAGTAATATACACTGTAATTATAGTAATATACAGTATGGTTATAGTAATATACAGTAGGGTTAAAGTAATATACAGTATGGTTATAGTAATATACAATATGGTTATAGTGATATACAGTATGGTTATAGTAATATACAGTATGGTTATAGTAATATACAGTATGGTTATCTTAACATAAAGTAGGGTTATAATAATATACAATATGGTTCTAGTAATATACAGTATGGTTAAAGTAATATACAGTATGGTTATAGTAATATAAAATATGGTTATAGTGATATACAGTATGGTTAAAGTAATATACAGTACGGTTATAGTAATATACAATATGGTTATAGTGATATACAGTATGGTTACAGTAATATACAGTATGGTTATAGTAATATAAATTATGGTTATAATAATATACAGTATGGTTATAGTATATTTATAGTAATAAACAGTATGTTTATAGTAATATACAATATGGTTATAGTAATATACAGTATGGTTATAGTAATATACAGTATGGTTATAGTAATATACAGTATGGTTATCTTAATATAAAGTATGGTTATAATAATATACAGTATGGTTATAGTATATTTATAGTAATAAACAGTATGTTTATAGTAATATACAATATGGTTATAGTAATATACAGTATAGTTATAGTAATATACAGTATAGTTATAGTAATATACAGTGTAGTTATAGTAATATACAGTATAGTTATAGTAATATACAGTATGGTTGTAGTAATATATAGTATGGTTATAGTAATATACAGTGTATTTATAGTAATATACACTATGGTTATAGCAATATACAGGATGTTATAGTAATAGACAGTATTGTTATCTTAATATACAGTATGGTTATAGTAATATACACTATGGGTATATTAATATACAGTATGGTTATAGTAATATACTATGGGTGTATTAATATACAGTATGGTTATAGTATATTTATAGTAATATACAGTATGGTTATAGTAATTTACAATATGGTTATAGTAATATACAGTATGGTTATAGTAATATACAGAATGGTTATTAAAATATACAGTACAGTACGGTTATAGTAATATACAGTTTGATTATAGTAATATACAGTATGGTTATAGTAATATACAGTTTGATTATAGTAATATACAGTATGGTTATAGTAATATACACTATGGTTATAGTACTATACACTATGCTTATAGTAATATACAGTATAGTTATAGTAATATACAGTATGGTTATAGTAATATACAGTGTAGTCATAGTAATATACATTTTGGTTATAGTAATATACTGTATGGTTATTGTAATATACAGTATGTTTATAGTATTGTTATAGTAACATACACTATGGTTATAGTAATACACAGTATGGTTGTAGTAATATACAGTGTGGTTGTAGTAATATACAGTATGGTTATCTTAATATACAATATGGTAATATAAATATACAGTGTGGATATAGTAATATACAGTATGTTTATAGTAATATACAGTATGGTTATAGTAATATACAGTATGGATATAGTAATATACAGTATGAATATAGTATGTTCAACAGTGTGTTTTACAGTTTTTACAGATTTGACTGATAATGACTTCATGAGCTTCTTTAATGATAAAATTCTACTTATTACAGACTAAATTCATCACCTCCTGCCTTCAAATGATATCAGTTTACCTTCAAACACAGGAAGTTTAGACACAGCTGTAAGACCTGATGTTTATCTGGACTGCTTCTCTCCCATTGACCTTCAACAACTAACTTCTACTATTTCATCATCTAAACCAACAACCTGCCTCCTAGACCCCATCCCAACTAAGCTGCTTAAAGATATTTTTCCCTTAGTCAGCACTTCTCTATTAGATACGATCAATCTGTCGTTACTAACAGGTTATATACCACAGTCCTTTAAACTGGCTGTAATTAAACCTCTTCTTAAAAAGCCTACTCTTGATCCAGAGGTCCTAGCTAACAGACCTATATCTAATGGATACATCTATCTATATCTATCTAAAGCAGTTTCTAATCACTTATGTGATTTTCTACATAACAATAGTTTGTTTGAGGATTTCCAGTCAGGCTTCAGAGAGCATCATAGCACAGAGACAGCATTGGTCAAAGTTACTTATGACCTTCTAATGGCATCAGATGAGGGATTTGTCTCTGTGCTTGTCTTATTAGGTCTTAGTGCTGCATTTGACACCATTGACCATCATTTACTAATACAAAGTATGCAAGGAACTGATTTAAGCTGGTTTTGGTTCTATTTTCGTGATTGATCTCAGTTTGTACATGTTAACGATGAATCCTCCAAGCACAGCAAATTTAATCATGGAGCTCGGGACCTTATAAATGCTGTAATATTATTATGAAGCACTCTATCAATGTCCATCGTTATGCCAACAACACACAATTATACTTATCAATGAAACCTGTACTGTGTACTATGATCATATTGTTATTTACTTTATGATTCCCAATGTCATAATATTGTCATAATGTGCAGTCAACGCAATTTGGTGAACAGTGGTCTTCCACATAGACCCCACTGTGGTGCAGTTAAGACACATTAGGGAAGGACATGGACAGGTTCCACTGCACAACAGTTCCAATAGGAGGTGGTGGGAAGAACTCTGCAGTTTATTGGTCTTATTTTTTTCATCTACCTTTATGCCATACCTAAAGCCTTGCTGCTCCCTTAATGGTCCATATTGCCGAGTGTGAACTTTCCACTTCAATGCTGGCCTGATGTTCTTTTCAAACTGAATTACGGTCAGGTCCTTGCACTCACAATAAAGTATAATCTCATTTGGGAGGCCTCTGTCATCCAGGAGCCTCTTATACCATTTTCTCCTGGATGCTCACACATACACACACTCATCTGTCCACCATTGGCAGGTCAAAATCTGTTTTCACTGCAGTACAGAAACACACACACTGACAAACACATACATAAGGGATACACATGGCTGGGGTGTTGTTTGTAGCTCCAGGAGCTGGGAGATCTATACCCCACCCTGCTCTATTCAGCTGACCTCACATGTTTTTATTTAATGCTTTTATATATTTTTTTCCATGCAGCTTTGAAAATATTTTTGCCTACATGGTTAAATTGTGACACCCAACCAAAAAAAGCTACAAAGATATTGTATCTGATACCTTTCTCCTTCCTGCTCTGCCATTACTGTTCTTTAGTTAGTTAGTGGCAATGAATGGTCCACTGCACTGTTTCATGGAGCCCATTACATTGGCCCA
>CM075206.1:21571400-21591400 GCA_037577475.1 Chaunax sp. Z400 | reverse complement strand
TGGAATTACCCTCAATCTTTTCCTCCCTTGCATTTTTACACATACATACATATAACATATGACATAAAAATCTATCTGCCCATTAATGTTTCAGATGACTGAGATTCTGACAGCACATTTATGGAGCTTTATAAGGCACCTGGTGTGAGAACGGGTGCAGACAGGGCAGAAAGAGAGGTGACACATATTAGAACAAAGACAGGGGAGTGTTTTGTTTTTTCTTTTACAGCTGCATCTGTGATGGATTTGAAAAATTAATGTGGAATCAAAGTCTTAGTGACCGTCATCATCATTCAATTCAATTTTATTACCAAAATGGTCACATGCTGCATAAAGTGACATTAATATATACAACAAATGTTTGGAATGAAATGTGTAAATATAGAGAGTACATGCTGATTCACTCCTTTGATTCCTCTCACGTAGACTAGTGCAATTTGTTGTTTACTTACCTGGGGGAGATGTTGATAGTTGGTGTAAAATGTAGCAACAGGACTTCTAGCAAACACTTCACCTTGAGAACATATCTCTTCATTCCTGGCTTAATTATATTGTCTCCCTTTGTTTTGGAATTAAATGTGCTATGCATGAGTGTGTTAAAAAGAATGAGTTCACTGAAGGTATTCATGTTTTTGTTGAACGGTGAGCTGAATGCATCAGTTTGCAACTCGGGGACATAAATGTGAGTGTTGTTCACTCATCAGAACAAACAGCGTCTAGTGAGAGTTAACAATGCTCACGTTCATTTTTACTGCACCTTAGGCCCATTGAGGTCACGAAGGTCTGGACCTTAGTATTTTTAAGAGGAGTTCATGATAAAAGTTGTGAAATATTTACCTAAAAATAACTTTGGTGCTGCAAAGATATTGTACAATTCCAAGACCACCTGCTTGATTGCCTGTGTATGTGGGTGGAGTGATTGATCTTGCCCTTACTACAACTCTTTGCTCATCACAGTGGTTCTCTGATTGAGTCAACAAACTGGACAGGCAGCTGAATCTACTGAAGCATGACACATGTAACTACAGATGTGAACTAGTGGACTGCTGGTAGTTCAATGACATTCTTCTCCAGACATCATCTGACAAATAGCTCCTGTGTGGTCATGTTACTTTTATCACTGGCTGTTGTTGAAGAAATACAAGTCATTTTTCCAAAGTTTGCTCTGATGAAGTGTTTATTAGTATTTCAGAATAAAGTGGGCCTCATGACACAAAGAGTGGGTCTGAAGGTAAGCAAACCCAGAGCTTTGTATGTTTAGAGAGGGTATCAGACTTCAGGTTCTTGGGCACTCACATTGAGCAGGACCTATCTTGGACTACAAACATCACTGCACTGCTGAAAAGGGCACAACAGAGACTGTTTTTCCTGAGGATACTCAGGAAGCACAACTTAAGAGAGAAACTGTTAGTGTCCTTTTACCGCTGCTCCGTTGAGTCAGTGCTGAGCTACGGCATCTCGCTGTGGTTTGCCAGCTGCACTGCAGCAGAAATAAAGATGCTCCAGAAGGACATAAACACTGCCCAAAAACTCATTGGCTGCCCTCTTCCATCTCTGAAGGACATCTACATAACATGCTGCCTCAGGAGAGCCCACAGCATCCTCAGAGACTCCTCCCACCCGTCACCACCTATTTGAACTGTTGCCCTCAGGAAGGCGCTTTAGGGCCATCAAAGCAACAACAAATAGACTAAAAAACATTTTCCATCCCAGAGCTGTTATTGCACTAAATGCTGCACAAAATTTGAACTTTCAGAACACCAATTTTGTGCATTGAGCATTCTAGGGCAAATCTGTAAATATGTGTACATTTTATATTTATTCACTTAAGTCACTTGTTTCATTTTTTAAATTGCACTGAAACCGAAGAGCTGCTATTCCAATTTTGTTGTACTGGTACAATGACAATAAAGAGATTCTGATCCTGATTCTGATTCTGATTTACACATTTTATAGGGGAGATCAAAAGTAACATTATGCAAATGTTACAATGACCAGTGGGTGGAGTGACAAAAGATGAATTGTATGCAAGTTTTAGGGTCAAGAGTGTATATCCCAGCGAAAGGTGACAATAACAAGAGTGACAAAATCAGATGGTTCACAATGACAATGGGTAGTGGGAACATGGTGTCTGGTGGGCAGCTGACAGTAACAATGGAGTGACTTGATGAAAGGGTCAAAACTCTAAGGCGTATAGAGACTGTTGTCTTCACCGGTGGAATAGGGTGAATTGTTGTAGAATGCATGAGTTTTGGTGCAGTTCTAGAGATGAGTAATTTACAGAAACATTAAAAAAGGTAACAAAAAGACTAATAGCTAATACAATACACTAACCAAACATCCACCCATCCATCCATTCAATTCAATTCAATTTATTTGTATAGCACCAAATCAAAACAAAAGTCATATCAAGGCAATTTCCAAAAAGAGCAGGTCCACCATGAGCAAGCACTTGACCACAGTGGCGATGAAAAACTGCCTTGAACGGGCAGAAACCTCAAGCAGATCCAAGACTCAAGGTGGGCGGCCCTCTGCTCTCTGAAATATGGCCTCAGACTTGGAGGTGCTGATTCTCATCCCGATCGCTTCACACTCAGCTGTAAACTATCCCAATGACAGTTGGAGGTCACGGCATGATGAAACTAACAGGACCACATCATCCCCAAAAAGCAGAGAAGTCCACCAAACCGGACACCCTCCGCCACCTGACTGTGCATAGAAATTCTGTCCATAAAGATTACAAACAGAGTGGTGACAAAGGGCAGCCCTGACGGAGTCCAACTCTCACCAGAAACAAGTCTGATTTATTGCTGGAAATGCAAACCAAACTCTCGCTCCGGTCATACAGGGACCAAATGGCCCGTAACAATGGGCCCAATAACCCATATCCCCTGATCACCCCCCACAGAGCACCTCGTGGGTCACGGTCATACAGTATGCCTTTTCCAAGTCCACAAAGCACATGTAGACTGGTTGGGCAAACTCCCAAGCACCCTTCAGCACTCTAGCGATAGTAAAGAGCTGATCCACTGTTCCACGACCAGGACGAAAATCCCAATGTTCCTCCTGAATCCCAGATTCGACAAACAGACGGACTCTCCTCTCCAGTACCTTGGCATAGACCTTCCCAGGGAGGCTGAGAAGTGTGATCCCCCGATAGCTGGAACACGTGACGGTGCACCCAACTTTCAGATCTGGATAGCAATGAGGACAAAGACACAGCTGGTGAAGATGCCTCCTGCTGATTTATGGTGGCAGAGGTGTCTTCTTGCAGTGGGACGATGTTCACACTTAACTGCTGTATTGGTGATGAGCAGGATGTGGTATGGTGTGGACCAACGGGCTTTGAAGCTGTTTTTTCGGTGGAACTCTGATGCAGACCAAGTCTCCTTTTTGGATGTTGTGCTATAGTTTATCACCAGGAGAAAACTGGACAATTTTTACCTGACAGTGGATTAGCTGAACAACAGAAGTTAGAGCAGAGAAAAATGATAGCATTGTCTCATCCATGGCATGGAGGCCCATCTTTTTCATGCATACCATTGAATGACTTGGTAGACTTGGTACAGTCATTGGTCTACTGAACTGATGCGCTGTGGAATGCCACATCTTGGAATAATGTCTTCAGGAGGAATTTTGCTGCAGAGGTTGAGTTTTGCTCTGAAGCCAGGCTTCTGGACAGTTTGAAAACATATCCACACACAAGAATATTGTCACATTTGGTATATGAGTAAAGTCTATTTTCCAAGCTTCAAAGGGGCTCTAGGAGGGGCATGTCTTGACGTTGTTTGTACTGTTTTTTGTTTATTGTTTTTCAGGATTGTGCTGCTGGTATTTAAGACATTTTTCACAGTACTTCGTACATATGATGTAAATCTGGAGTATACCAGTCTTTCAGTACTACCTGACACATTCCCCCTTTTTGACATGGGACTGCCACAACCTAAGTTCTTCCACATCAGCACTGTCTTGTATGGCGGTGACATCATTAGAAGAAGTAAGGTCACAGATATGTTAGGACAGAACTTAACTTGAACAGGGTTGCCAATTTGTTGTAGCTGCTTGGTCAGCCAAAGCATTGACTCTGGTAACAGGGTCATCTGATTTATTGTGAGCTTCACATTTAACAGCAATAGATGTGGGAAGTTGGCATGAATCTAAGAGTTCAGTTCATTTAATGGGTGTTCCCGAAGATCTAACAAGTCCTTGATTTGTCCATAACATACCAAAATCAAGCAAACATCCAAAAGGATATCTGGTGTGTACACGGTAACAATTTTACCTTATGCCAGTTGACAGGCTCTCATCAGTACACGTAGCTCAGCTACCTATGCAGAGCTGGGGGTGGCAGGATGGTACTTTCAACAATTAAAATCATCAGCTGTGTATGGTACTTCATTTTCTCTATAGTAAGAAAATATCAGTACAGAAAATCAGTATAGAAAATGGGATCAGAGTTAGTCAGAGAAGTTTCTGAAAGGTCATGTCGTGGTCTAGATATACAATGCAATAACATGTGTGCAGTTATGGGGATAGAAATGAGTTTGAAGTTGTGAAACTAGAAAGATTCTCAGTGAGAGGACCCATAGATGCCAGAGCAGTTTCAGACACAGGTAAATGCCTGGGAACACCTCCAACTCCATAGCTCTTACTGTGTTTACTTTGACGTTTTCAGTTGAATGGAATTTGGATTCACAGATGAAACAGAAGTTCCAGTATCAACTACAAGTTTTGTTGGATTACCATTTACATCTGTTGTTAAATGTGGTTCTTCATTTGTTTTACTAATCTAACTTAGATCACTTTTTTTTGTTTCTTTCAAATTGGTCACTGTCCTGACAGCTCTATTGGTGGTGCTGTGGGGATTGTTGGTCCTCCATCTGGCTGCATATTGGAGGTTTTGGTTGCGATGATGTATATGGACACCACAACGATGGCAGTTCCCCAGACCTCTATTTGAGAAGGATGAGGTGTAGCTTTGTCAGGGTGTGACTGACCTCCTGAAGTGTGAGACACTTTTGAGCAAACGTAAGCAATTCTTGCATTCTATGTGAGGATCACAAGGAATTTTACACATCACCATCATCTTTTCTTATATCAGATGTCAAAGTGAGTTTTAGCCGTAAACTCATGTCAAGGCCTGTATATTGTACACATTGAATCTCACTCTTTCAACTATTTTTGTTGATTTTATTTCCAATATCTTTGGAAAAGTCTCCAATTATTGCTTTTGGCTCTCTTTGAATTTAGCATTCATGTTGTGCCATTTACAGGCATTGTGATTTAACAAAGTCCTCTTAGAGATTTCACCCAAAGAACTTGAAATTTGGTCAATAAAATCTCAATACTTTAAAGATGAAAAGTTATCAAATGTTCAATAAGTTGAAAGGTGTGGCCATGATGGCTCGGCTAATTTAAATCATTCGCCACGAAAGAGGAAATTGTTCTAACCCCACAGTCCATGGTCCAAACTTCACAATGTGGAAAAAGTCCTGCCCGAAGACCTCTAAATGCCATAATTGTGTCATGGTCACAGCACAACATTCTGGCCCCAAGAAATGACATATTGTTTACTTTTATGTACTCCTACTAGCCACCATATTGACCTCAAATTATATTGTCAATATTGGGAGCTGCTGGTAAATGACGAAGCATTGGTGGCGCAGCGAATCTCGATATTTCGCCATGACAGAGGAAGTTATTATAACTCTGCTGTAGATGGTCAAACCTTTTCCACCTGCCACCCGCTGGCAAAAGAAAGTATGCGCACAGAGACAAATATAATTTAATTTCCATTAATTTCTATAATGTGGTCTCCCCATCATATGCTGGAAAATATTCTAGAACAGAATAGTTTACATATCTGAAACTCCCCACCAGTCAGTTAGAAATAAAGAAGCCTCTTGGATGAGAGATGACACGTCTTAAAACCGTAAACAGAAGTCCAGTTGCTTCAGATTCAACCTTCGAGGATTATTCTTGAGGAGAGCTTTCGATGAATGGCATGATTGTGGTGGAGTAGTGAATTCATGGTTCATCCATGTCTAATCTTTTCCAGAGTTCACATGTTGGAAAAGAGTTCCAGCCTGAAGACATCTACATGACAATATTCAGTTACAGTGATAGCAGCCCCTGCTGGCACCAGTAAATAAGCTTCAAGAGACAAATATAAATTCATTTATATGAAATTTTCCTGGTTTGGTCATTATGTACGAGAAGAAGACATACAATTACCTGGTGATATCTAGCACCACACAGTTGACGCAGAAAGTCACATCCTAATTCTTTTTGAAGGATTCTTTTTGTACATTAAGAGCTGGGTTTACTTGTGGGTCTCCAGCCCTGAGGCTGTGGCTGGAGGACGCCTCATCAGTGGCCTGGCTGAGCGTTTGAGTTAAGAGTGTGAATGTTGCATGTTCTAAGAGCTTCTGTCTCAGCAGAACTCAACCGCTTACTAAAAGCTGGCATTATTGAAAAAAATTATGTATCACCTTGGGTTTCACCTACTGTGGTCACAGGATGCGCAAAACTTGTGGAATACGGAATGTGAACAGACCTTCAGGAACCAAACAACCTGTGGTCACCTTCCCTTCCTTTATTCAGTGGGTCCAGGAGGTGCGTGTTAATGGAATATATATATTTGTATCCCCAGATCAAAATGTTTGTTCTGCATATCTGAAAACCATAATAAAGAGAAGTTTAAAAAGAGAAGTTTGTGCATGGTGGCATGTACATTGGAATCTGTTAGATCCTCTGTCATTTGTGTTTTGTGGCATTTTTGCTTGTGAGTAAATTTGACTGGTTGGAGTTTGTTGTTGTTTCTATGGTAATGACATTGATTTGGGCTTTACAATGTCGATTTGTGATGCAGCATAGTGTCATTATTCTTAGGTGCAGTAAGATAGCGCTGAAGCCTAGGTGTATAATACATGGCCCTCCACTGCCTTTGAAATCACATCTAATGTTAATGACTGTTGATATAGTGCATTAGAAAACATTATATGTGTTTATCATGGAAGTAATGAAGCATTATTAATTGATTATGTACACTATGCATGCCCCATAATGCAATTAAGATTTGCCAGGATGTCAAACTAAATGAGCAGCAAAAACAGTTTAATATAAAAATATAAAGATAAAACTTAAAGTGAATGACCACATCACCTGGGGCCTCATTTCTAAAGGTTCCAGCGCACAAAAAAGTAGTGTAAACAGGGTGAAATGTGTGTAAACATCTTTCACCACAAACGTTGGTATTTATAGAGAATTTGTCAGCAGAAAAAGGTTCAGATTTCTACGTAAACTTTCATCCTGCTGTAGAGTCAGAATCAGAGACAGTCGATGGTTTTATCACTAAATAAAGTTCAGTCAGAAGTAAAAACAGATGAATGTAAAACACACATCAGCACATATATATTTCATAATGTATAGGCCTGCCTCTGATGGTGGATATAGTCTAAATTTATTTGTTATAATATGTAAATGTAATTTAATGTCATTATATTGTTTGATGCAGATATGGTTGAATTATTTGTTCCATGTTTAATTGAATGTCAGCTTTGTGTATCAGTCAGGAGGTGAGACTTTTCCTCTGTGTGTCAAACAGTTTCTGACTGCAGTCAAAATGTTGTTTTTAAAGGCTAAAAACCAACAAATATGGACAGAAGCAGAATATTTGGTTGATAAAACATGTTCTGGATTTTAGGAACCATTCCATCTCTCTTTTTCCAGCTGTGTGTTTTTGACCTTCTTTTTGACTCTGCAACAGTTGGTTGTTTGATCCAACCCTGTTCACCATCCACCACATGCTTCTGTCAGACAAACTGCTGGAGACACAGCTGACTTGTCCTTTAATGTGTTTTATTAACACACTGCACAACATCAACATGAGCTCTGAGCAAGTAACACCAGAGAATCTCAACCAACCTTGTTGATCACTTAAACAGTGACACCGTAGCTGCTAATTCTAGCTCTCTGATTGGCTGGAGAGTCACTGATAGTCCAACAAAGGCTCCTTAACAACATCAGTATATTCATGAGCTATTTAGCATTGACTATTTATGGATGATTGTGGGACGACACTGGAAGGAGACTATACCCGCACAATTCACCACAGGTGGGTATTTATAAAGAGAAGACTGTGTTCAGGTCTGCGCCACACAGTTTTATAGATCTGAATATTTTCTTGTGTAAGAACATCCTGAGGTCTGTGAATGTTTTAGGATGGAATCTAAACTGAGTTTTATAAATGAGGCTCCTGGTGAACAAGACAGTGATTGGCCAGCCTGTGTTCAATGGTTGGGACTTGGAAAATGATGTGAATTTTCTTTCTGCTCTGTGAAAATTAATTTGTGAATAAAGATATTAAAAGATTGCTATGACTTAAAGGAGCATGAAGAATAATATGAATCCAGGTACGAATTGTTTAATAAGACATCATACATTCAGCCAGTCCATGACTTTAAATTTCATCATTCATTCATTATGAATTGTATAATGTTTCTATTTTAAAAGGATTTTGCATTGTTCAAACGTACTGCTTAAAAATGTATTAAATATTAAACTCACTCACACAGGCATATGGTGCATGTATAATGCTCTAGAAATATAATAATAATATGAATCCATATTCTGAGTTTACATATGAATTTTTGCAGTGATACAATTAAACAATGTTGTTGCACACAAGATAATACCAAACACATACTTAACTCATCTTATAATAAATATATTTCAAGAGAGAACTGCAGTAATGTAATGATGCAGAGATTCCACTCAAGCTTACATACAAACATCACATTATATTTTTTTTAAATATATGTTTGACTTAATAGTAGCACAGGATCTCTTGCCATTTATGGAATAAGTGGAGTTTTTACATCTCTGCCTTCGATGGGTTTGTCATCTGTTATTCAATGCCTATGTCCTTCAGTTGCTTTGTCACATTCTTCAGGTACTCAGAGTCTGGGTAGGCATCACTGAAAGAACAAAAACATGAGAGACAATTACTTTGTAACATTTAGCATGATAGATTTCAGATGAGTAATAAGTATGGGTATCTCATCTTAGTCAAAGAAAATTGACGATTCTGTTATGGTTGTTGTCAATGAACTCTGACATTTCAGTCTTTTTTACTAATCAGATTACATTAAATATTTCAATAAATACAGTATGGAAACTCTTAAAAACAAGTGAAAAAAATCTGGTGATTCAGTTTGCTTTAAAATGTCTAATCTCCTGTGTTTATACACAGATGAAAAAAGGCTTTGCAAGGAGGGGGGGAGTTTCAGCAGGTGAAAACTGTCAGGTTAATTCTTCAAAGAGGGTACTCAGAGTAGAGCCACTGCTCCTTTGTGTCAGAAGGAGGTTGTTCTGGCATCTGGTTAGGATGCCTCCTGGACGCCTGCCTTTGGATACGTCCCAAAGGGAGAAGAACCTGGGTGGAGCCAGAACTGCAGTTTGTGTTCATGAGTTTGTGTTCATGAGTTTGTGTTCATGAGTTTGTGTTCATGAGTTTGTGTTCATGAGTTTGTGTTCATGAGTTTGTGTTCATGAGTTTGTGTTCATGAGTTTGTGTTCATGAGTTTGTGTTCATGAGTTTGTGTTCATGAGTTTGTGTTCATGAGTTTGTGTTCATGAGTGCGCTCCAGAGGGACCTCCAGCGGAACACAGATACCATCAGACCTGTTAAACCAGATATCATGTACCGCCTGCCTCACAGGCTTGTATTTAATCGTTGTGATGCGTGACCATGTTCAGTAAATATCAGATTGCATTTTCACTTTAAAGACAATGTATGTGATTACCATTAGTATAGGAATATGACAAGTTCCTCACTAGATGATAATCCTATTCATTCAAGTCTGAAGACTAGATAATTATTTCAAAAAGGAATTCAGATCTTATATAACAAAAACTCCATTCCACAACAAACCTGCATTTAACAAGTGCAAAGAAAAAAAGTGGACCAAAAAGGGCCGTGTGGTAGAGGCAAATGTAATGACCATATTTGTCTGTTGTCAATCTGTAGCTGATTTCTGTCATCACAAATTCAAGGACATTGTTTAGAATTTATTACAGTTGAAGTAATGGCTCACTGTAGTTTTAGTTACAGAAATTATTTATCTTTTTTGCCCACTGTTCGAGGTTTAAAAGATCAATTTGTAATGACTAGATGACATTTCTGACTGGCCTTAGGTTTGGCAGAAGGGAATCTGGATTCCCAGGGTCCCAGGAAGTCCTTCACCAGCTCAGCACAGTTTGTGTGGTGATCATAGTCTCCAAATTCATTAAGCAGATTTGGATAGACAGGATGGGCTGGCTCCACATACCAACTGGACAACTGCTGTAGAGAATTACATATCACTGAAAAAAATATGTCTGGACTTTAGAATACTCAGTTGCTGATTCTCAGAGCAGAATATTTATCTGGAAGACGTGTTTTGTTACCTCTGCACGTCTTCTCATCAACTACTGGGGAGCTTCATATGCTATTTGCATAGCATATTCATGCTCCCACGAGGACATTGATTCTGGGGATCATTTGAATGTCTTGTGAGACATATTATGCAGACAATCTCTATTTTAACTCATTTGGACAGTAGCTTATACACTGAAAGTAACTGCACAGTGGGTAGATTGTTTTTGCTTGGTATAAGTCTGAAAACTATTTTTAACTGTTTAAATTGACATCTGGCAGCTTCATGTATTTGTTCTTTCATTTGGTCATATGTCCTGTTACATCAGTGTTGTCTGTTAGAGCTGCAATAATTAGTTGATTGATAAGTCAGTCATTGCACAATTAATCACCAGATATCTTGATGGGGAATTCTCCAATTTCCAGCTTCGTAACTACATACATACTCTATATATATATATGTACATATATATATATATATATATATATATATATATATATATATATATATATATACATGTATATATATATATATATATATATATATATATGTATATATATATATATATATATATATATATATATGTATATACACACACACACACACACACACACACACACACCCCTGTGCAGCTACTTTGAGTTACAATATACAATCCACATAAGTTAAAATACAGAATATTTATATATATATATATATATATATAAAAATTATAACAACGATTATCATGATCAGAACACCGGAGGAGGAGGTCACATATGATCCACTGATTACCAATAGCACGTTCAGAGATTTCCTTAAATAGTTCAGAGAAGGCTGACTCTGACATCACCTCCTACCTAAACAATATTTCATTGCCTATTATTGTGGAAGAAGACCACTCCAGTCTAAATGCTGCATTCACTCCAGAGGAAGTCTGGATCGCGATCCAGGCCATGTCGAATGGGAACTGTCTGGGCCCAGATGGGTTTCCTTCATAATTTTTCAAGAAGTTCTGGTCAGACATCCGCCCCATCCTCTAGCCCACTATCAATGATATTCTGAAAGGTGAAATTCCATCCTACCGGAGATACATCTCTATCAGCTTCTTCTTAAAAAAAAAAAATCATCATTTATCATCATATAGGCCTATCAGCTCATTTAATGTGGACTACAAAATAGTCGCAAAAGTACTTGTTTGCAGACTTGAAAACATACTTCCTAAAATTCAAAAAATGGACCAAACAGGATCTGTGAAATCGAGGTATGGTACAGATAATGTACGTCACGCTCTTAATGACATATATTATCTCAACACTCACCAAAACCCAGCGGTGATCATTTCTCTGGATGCTGAAAAGGTCTTTGACTGCGTGGAATGATCCTTTCTGTTCTCAGTGTTACAAAAATTTGGTTTAGGTTCTAAATTTATTAATGTAGTAAAACAATTTTTTCTGATCAAATAGCTAATGTTAACACAAATGTTCTGATGTCCGAAGGCTTCTCGGTGCACAGAGGTTGCAGACAAGGGTGCCCTCTGTCACCTCCTTTGTTCATATTCATGGAGCCCTTGGCCGGAGCCATCAGGACTAGTCCTGACATAACCGGAATCAAGAAGGGTGAAGAAAACCATATTATTTACTTATTTTAGGACAATGTTCTTCTATATCTAATGAACCTGGAAAAATCAATCCCAGCAGTTTTGAAACCTATAACCTTGTTTAGTGCACTGTCGGGTTATAAAATCCACCGAGAAACATCTGTTGCTTTACCTTTCAATATTCCCCATACAATGCCCATACAACCTCCATTTCAGATATCAGACTGTGGTTTCAGATATTTGGGTATTTTTGTCACTCCTGATTCAAATGAAATCTTTGAAACTAATTACTCCCCTCTAATCCAGAAAATCAAAAATGACTTGAAGAAATTGACCTCCTTGCTATCATCCCTCTTTGGGAGAATCAATACTATAAAAATGAATATTCTTTCACGTTTGAACTATTTATTTCAAAATCTTCCATGCTACTTGACTCCAGCACTTTTTTTAAGTCCTTGAACTCTTGTATCTCCCATTATAGTTGGAATCATAAACACCAGAGAGTTAAGTTCTCTTATCTTACTCAGCTGAAGGAGCTGGGAGGTTTGTCTCTGCCAAATCTAAAACTTTCCTATCGGTTGGCTCAACTTAGAATGATGACAAACTGGTTTACGAATAGGCCAAGTTGTTTGTGGACTTGTCTTGGGTCTTAACCATACTATCTCTCTATTGTTGTATTCGGACTCTTTGGCTTATGATTCCCCGAAGCCGTTGTGGGGGCATGACCTGGGGATGACATACACATAGCTCTAGAGTGGATCAGAATTTAGTCCCGAAAGGTACTTCAATTTCAGTACATTAAGAAAATCTTACATTTTTCCATAGGACTTATTTTACACCCATTTGCCTCTAGAGAGGTTACCCAGCAGCTCAAACCTCTGTTACAAATGTCAAACACATAAAGGTACATTCATTCATTTCTTCCATTTGTATTCATTATTGACTGGTGTTTTTAAGTGAGATTTTTTTTATGTATGAAAGTGCATCAAAATGACTATAAAAGAAAATCAGAAATGAAAAAAGCATATACTCACTGTGTGTTGCCTCCTTCTAGTTGTGTTATTAGGGGAATGAAAGTAGAAGTGACCATGTCCTTTCCATCTTTATTGGTGGCAACAGTAAACAGCAGCTTCTGGCTGAAGGCCTTTTCCAGTAGCTTGAGAACCCTGCAACCCTTACTGTTGTCAGGCAGGTAAGTGCAAAACTGCAGACCTGTGTAGGGCTGGCCTGGATGAGGGTGTTTCTCCTGCAGGAAGACAGGTTTCAGTGTCACAGTAAACAATATTTTCTCCTACAAATTCTATTTATGTGAGTCAGGGGGGCCACGGAAGTCAAACTCAGCGGTCATTTTCAGCTACATCAGCTGATAGCGGCTAATCTCAAAGCCAGCCCACAATCAGCTGATTCCTTTCTATGCATCCAGATGGTAAATTTCATACAGGGTGTGTTATTCAAGCTGCTTCAGGCAGCATTCCATTGCTGCTTCCTCTGCAAGACGTTGTGCAACCCACCTCCACCCCAGCTCCTCTTTTTCATATTGTGTCTGATTTAATTGTCAGACAGAGATGACTGGTGACAAAATCCCCAATGCTGCATTGAGGAGAGGAACAGAGGGAGAGGTCTAAGACCAGGGCAGACCAGAAGGCAGTAATAACAAGGGAAAGGCGGGGGGAAAAAACAAAAACAACCACCCAAACAGATACCTTCTTACAGCACAAATCTACATTGAGGAGAGGTCAGAGGTCTAAGACCACTGCAGACCAGAAGTGATAAGAGTGGAAATGGACCAAGCTGGGCATAAATACGACTTCAGACCCTCACACAATTTGCTGAAGACTTTGAAGGAAACAGAGGTGTGTAATCATTCTTTTATTCTGTTCTCTCAACATCTTCTCTCTCAAAAAAAAAATGTTTTATGTTGTCGCATCAAGAGTGCATAGTGGTCAAGACCTATGAAACTTTCTATGCACCTTCCACCCGTGGTTGGAGTGTCGAGTGTCAGTGGATCCGACACCCTGTCACTCATCACTAGGAGGGTAGTCAGAGGTGTGTAACCATTTTATTATTCTGTTCTCTCAACTTCTTGTCTCCCAAGAAAATGTTTGAGGGTTAAAAAATGACTTTGTTTATTATTGAACACACAGGCACCTTAGAAAGACAACGGATCAGATGAGGGTCTGCAACCCATCCATCACCTGCTGCCTGCCACTCAACCACCACCTCTTTCTACCATATGAAGAGACTGACTGTAGCCACAGCACTTGTGGAAGTGAGCAAAAATATTTTTTCTGTTATTGTGGTTACATGTAACCTGTGTAAGAAACTGTAAAGGAAGGTGTGATATAAAAAAAAAACATGGATCAAAAGTTGGAATCAGAGTCCTTTTTACCCACTTGCCATCTCAAAGCCAATCCAACACACTTACTAGCAGCCGTTCGACAATTACATCAAATTCCGACCGATCTTGAGACAGAATTAGCCCTAACCCCAAACTTTTTCCAACCGAAATTCTGCTCTGCAGCACTTAAAAATGCTCTGTACCGCTTAAACCAAACTGTATCATATTTCCAACCAATAGAAAATGCTCTCCAGCAGTTGACCCAGTTCCAGCAGAATGATGAATCTGAATCTGATCGTCAACCCTCCTCTCCATTTACTCAAATCATATCCTCTACCCAATCCCAGCACAATGATGACTCTGATCATCCACCCCATAGCAAAATGCAAATTGATGATGGTGGCTCACCTCATTTAGTATCAAATCAGACAGATTCCTCCAAGCAACAGAGGGGAAGAACGAGGCAGGAACCTGAAACAGATTCAGACCCGACCCCACCCACCTCAGGCCAAAATCATATAGAGCGGATAGAACCTAATCCTCCAAGAACGGTGTCTCGCGCCCGATTTCAAATTTCCTCCAAAAGAAAGTACACCTAATTATGCATCCTTCTATTCAAATGTGATGGATAGCCTTTAAGATGGCAGATAGCGCCATCTCAGAGGCCAGAGGCAGCGGTGTCATACAGCTGGAGTTGATAGGTGAAAATCTCCGCAACCACATTTCAGTCACCATTAATGAGGAAGATGATGTCCTGTCAGCTTTTCAAGCCTTACTAGACTGGTTAGTACAGTCAGTCCTATCGGTTATGACAAACGCAGGTCTAGAATTATTTGTGTAGGTGATACGCAACCCAAGAGGTGGGGTTAAGCGGCGGCGGTTGGAAAGAACTATCCATCCATCCATGCTTCCATTTTCTTCTGCTTATCTGGGTCCGGGTCGCGGGGGCAGCAGTCTCAGCAGAGAAGCCCAAACTTCCCTCTCCCCAGCCTCCTCCTCCAGCTCTTCAGAGAATACACCAAGGCATTCCCAAGCCATTCCCAAGCCAGCCGAGAGATATAATCTCTCCAGCATGTCCTGGGTCTACCCCGGGGTCTCGGGACATGCCCGGAATATCTCCCCAAGGAGGCATCTGGGGGGCATCCTAACCAAATGCCCGAACCACCTCAGCAGACTCCTCTCAATGTGGAGGAGCAGCAGCTCCACTCTGAGCCCCTCCTGAATGACTGAGCTCCTCACCCTAACTCTAAGGGTGAGCCCAGACACCCTACGGAGGAAGCCCATTTCATTACCGGGAGCTCATGACCATAGTTGAGGGTAGGAACGTAGACTGACCGGTAAATTGAGAGCTTTGTAACTTTGTAACTTAGCTCCCTTTTCACCACAACAGACCGATACAGAGTCCACAGCACTGCAGACGCTGCCCCGATCCATCTATCAATCTCCCATTCCATTCTTCCCTCACTCGTGAACAAGACCCCGAGATAATTGAACTCAACTCATCCCTGACCTGGAGTGAGCAATCCACCCTTTTAATGCAGGGATGTCCACTACAGAATCCTGTCTGTTTTTAATGCAGGGATGTCCACTACAGAATCCTGTCTGTTTTTAATGTAGTGATGTCCACTACAGAATCCTGTCTGTTTTTAATGCAGTGATGTCCACTACAGAATCCTGTCTGTTTTTAATACAGTGATGTCACTACAGAATCCTGTCTGTTTTTAATACAGTGATGTCCACTACAGAATCCTGTCTGTTTTTAATGCAGTGATGTCACTACAGAATCCTGTCTGTTTTTAATACAGTGATGTCCACTACAGAATCCTGTCTGTTTTTAATACAGTGATGTCCACTACAGAATCCTGTCTGTTTTTAATACAGTGATGTCCACTACAGAATCCTGTCTGTTTTTAATGTAGTGATGTCACTACAGAATCCTGTCTGTTTTTAATGCAGTGATGTCCACTACAGAATCCTGTCTGTTTTTAATGCAGTGATGTCCACTACAGAATCCTGTCTGTTTTTAATGCAGGGATGTCCACTACAGAATCCTGTCTGTTTTTAATACAGTGATGTCCACTACAGAATCCTGTCTGTTTTTAATACAGTGATGTCCACTACAGAATCCTGTCTGTTTTTAATGCAGCAATGTCCACTAAAGAATCCTGTCTGTTTTTAATGCAATAATGTCCACCACAGAATCCTGTCTGTTTTTAATACAGTGATGTCTGAGTGCCTGAAGATTACATGCATTTGATATTGGTTTTCATACTTGTCCCTTGGTTCAGAGATTTCTTCAGATTCTCTGAACCTATTAATGATATTGTCACTTTAGACAATGAAATCCACAAATTCTTTGTAATTTTACGTTGAGAAACATAATTCTTAAATTGTTGCACTATTTTCCAGTGCAGTCTTTCACAGAGTGGTGAACCCCTCCCCATCTTTACTTCAGGAAGACTCAGCCTCTCTGATGCTCTTTTTATACGCAAACATGTTACTAACCTGTTGACAGTTAACCTTCTTAATGTTGAGATGTTCCACCTGCTGTTTTCTCTTAGTATTACACTACTTTTACAGTATTTTGTTGCCACTGTCCCAACTTTCTTGAAACACATTGCTGGCATCAAATTCAAAAAGGGGCATATCATTATATATATATATATACCCTGTAATTTCTATTCACTAGCTCTAATCTACTGAAACAAACAATCATGTGATTCACTGAATCACTCATTCACTATCCTGTCGTATAGATACGGGAAGTGGACCGTTTTGGTGGTGGTGTCATGATGTGGGGGGCCACTGCTAATTGATGATGGTCAGAACTTGTCCACATCCACGGTACACTGACAGCCATCCCTTACCGAAATACAATCCTAGGTCCACATGTCATTCCCAGGATGCAACACTCAGGCATTACCTTCATGCATGACAATGCCAGACCACGTGTGGCTCATGTCTGTCAGGAGTAGCCTACCTGGACCAGAACAATGTCACTGTCCTTCCTTGACCAGCATATTCACCAGATCTCAACCCAATAGAGCATCTGTGGGATGTTCAGGATCACCGGGTGAGAGAGAGAGAGATCCTGCTCCAGCAACACATGAACAACTTGTCACAGCTCTGCAGGAAGAATGATGTCATCCTACAAGTCCAGAATAAGATCTTATCCATTCAGGAGGTGTAAAGTAGTGATAAATGCTGGAGGTAGACACGCACGGTAGTGACTATTGTTGTTCTCTGTCTCACCATCCACACTTTCTGACTTGTAAACACTAAGACAAAAACCACTAATCTGCACAAAATTGATTTTTCTGTTTGGCTAAAGGGTGAATAAAGATGTGAACCATAATTTATTTGATATTTAATATGAACAGGTAAGCATGACATAAAAAAATATGCCTTTCTACTTTTCGTCTATATATTCGTTCATTAAATCATTTCTGTAACTACTTATCCTGTGTAGGGTCGTGGGGGTGCTGGAGCCAATCCCAGCTGACTTTGGGTGGGAGGTGGGGTTCATCCTGAATAAGTCACCAGTTCATCACAGCACCACATAGACAGACAGACAACCATTCACACTCACATTAAATTTAAAGTCCCAGGTCCTCAGGTGGATTTGAACCCAGGAACTTATTGCTGTGGGGCAATTTTTTTCATTACAGTTTGGGGTTGAAATGCATGTTAATTGAGGTACCCCATCTATTTTTATTTTCATTCCAAGATTAACCTAATAGAGGCCGGTGACATTAGCATACAAATATCAATTGACCTTGTGTTTACTGTCTGCACTGACACAGACAAAAACCCAAAGACTGCAGCAGTCAGAGCTCAGCTTTGGGGAAGGAGGGACACAGGACAACACAAGACAGAGAGAAGAAGAAAGAGAGAAAGTGATGGAGATAATGTGATGGATGATGGAGAGAAGAATAGCAGGTACTACCCTCTATGACCACGACAGGATCAACACTATGTCCCTGTGCTGCTCAACACAAACAGAGCCTGACCTGATCACATTCAAACAATGTACTTGGTGATTACAGTCAAACCTAAAGGCTCCATATAACAACACAATCCTAGCATAATTTATAAACAGATCTGTTTTGAGTTGTCAAATTAAGTCAATTAACAAAACAATTAACACGTTCCAAGAAGAGCAGGTCTAGACCGTCTTTTTATTCTACAGAGACCCAACAATCCCCCATGAACAAGAACATGAAGACAGTGGAGAGAAAAACTGACTTTTTAAGTGGACTCAAGGTGGGCGGGACTCTGCTCTGACTGGTTGGGTTGAGAGAGAGAGACACACACAGAGAGAGAGAGAGATGGGGTGGTCGATGGGGGAGATAAATGAGGAAATAGTTGTCCTGCTATATGTAACATTGTTAAGTGGTAAATATTGGTTGTTCTTGGCTTTTAAAAGTAATCTCTGTCTGTGATTCTTTGTAGTGTACAGTAACTCACGTAGTTTGGGAGGTGGGCAGTGGTAATGTTTGGGAGCTGAGGATGGATGAGTAGAAGACTGTTCTACTGAAAAAGAATAACTCAGAGCAGCTCATTATTAAAGAAAAACATGAAATTTTTCATTTTTGTTACTGTGAACTTAGCTCAAAATTCAAAATATTGAACTATGAACACAAACGAGTTCATTGTAATCAGTGTGAATTGAACTTTGAACTAGTTCCCTTGAAGTGTGAACTTGCACAACCCTGAAATAGGTGGAAGTACACTATAGTTTTCATCACACTTACTGTCTGTATTCCATCTGGGAATATGTAGTTGACCTGCAGGGTGTTATGATTAGGGAAAGCTGGCAGGTCTCTGTGGAGGATCTCCCAGGTCATCTGACCCTGTGGCTGGCAGACACTCTGTTGTCTGTACATCCTACCCATCCCTTCATTAGCTGCACAGAGAGCAGGCCATATTTAGTTAACATGAAGCTGACTGGAGGATAATCATTGAAAGCTTGCAGACACAGTGAATTAGACATATATTTGTGTGAAGGACCTTGTTGTGCCAGTGATGGAGGGCCCTGTCCATCCAGATAACGGTTGCAGTGGAGCTTATCGCTGCTCTGGTTACTGCCCATACTGGAAAGCGGCAGATGAACACAGAGAAACACAAGGCTTGTGGTTGAATGCTGTGGATAGCAACAAAAATTTAAAAAAAAAACCTGTCAAAGAACACAAATTAAACTTGAATGTATTTTACTCATGAAGATCACTTGTCACATTCCAGGCTTTAGTAAACATTATCAGATGGGTATGTGCAGTTTGATTGACATGGGTATGGATGATCTGATGTAAAATGGTATTGGTTGCCTTAGGGGAGCATAGAATCTGGATATTTTAGAGCTAAAAAGTATCCCTGTTTGGATACCTCTGCAAGATGGAAGTCCGATATTCAATTCAAATAACTTTATTTGTCCCCGAGGGGCAATTAAAAGGCACATAGAGTACACATAGGACAACTCACACATAAGACACAGGTATGTTAGTTACTTTAAAATGCATTGCTTGAAGCTGTGCTTTGTACAGTGCTAAACTTATTCTAATAAAGATCCTTTAGAAAAATGCTGTAGAAGAAAGTGGTGTAGAAGAAAGTGGTGTGGAAGAAAGTGCTGTAGAAAAGTGCTGTAGAAGAAAGTGCTGTAGAAGAAAGT
>CM075206.1:21523900-21566400 GCA_037577475.1 Chaunax sp. Z400 | reverse complement strand
GTGAGAATAGCATTGCTTTTGTTAAACAAGGGAACTTTCACTTAGTCTGCATGGAGGCAGAGACTGTTAAAAACACGGAAGCTATAGTGCTAATTACCAGAAATCGAATTGAATTTAATGAATTAAATTATTTTAGCCAGAATTGTTAAAAATGATAAATAGGAGTTAAATTTAAATTAAAACCATGCAAATAAAACTGTGTTGTGTATTTGAATACGCCTATTAGTGCATGTGCACTTAATGTTTATATGCTTCAACCACCTCTGGGGATAGTGGGGGCCCTGAGTCTCTGGTACCATTATTTTGGGGGTAAAGAAAGACTTTTCTTTTGGCTTTGTTCAGCTCAACATGTGGACTAGTCTGACTAAGAGGAAACACCCAGTGAATTTTCAGGTCATCCTTAATTTCTTGTATGTTTCCTTCTCAGTCTCAGACTTTAGTTTCACTTTGAGTCAGTTTGTGGATATTTTGGGTGGAGCTAACTGCTCAGATAAGACAACACACAGGTATTTAAGAAAAAGTTAAAGTGATAAAAGCAACAACACTTGTAGTATCAGTAACAACTTTATTACTAGACCAACGTGGCCTTCATCAGGGTCATCATAAAACACATTGCAAGCAGCATTTAAAAAGGGTATGTATGAAGCAGAAAAAAATTCAAAAGGCAAAAAAATATGGAAGACAACCAATCATGTACATCTACACACATATCAGCCAATGAGGCACCTGCAAGGATAGGTTGGGTAAATGGCCATATGGTTTCAGGCAAATCATTGTCCCAGGCTGGCATAGAGGCAAGGGGCATGTTCAATAAGGGACATGGGTAACACCATATTTGGTCCATAAAGTGGATCAGTTTGAGCAGATGAGGCCTTAACCCAAACTGTACATATTTGATGTAAAAAATCTAAAACAAAATTCAATTCAACAAACTTTTTTTAATTCTATGCACAGAATAGAAAGAGTAAAAAAGAGTGAAAAGGGTGTGATAAGACACAATATCTCCTTGTTGCCTCCTGTAGTCTACATTCAGCTCCCACCAAGATGTCAGGGGACATCCTCGCTGTCTCATCACTGTTGGTGACCAGAATAATGATGGTCGCATCATCAGCAAACATGATGACAATTTAAAGCTGTGTGTGGCCAAGCAGTCATGAACAGGCAGAGGGCTGAGCACCATAGTTTTGGGGGAACGTGTTTTGAAAGTCAGGTCGGGGGGCGTGGTGCTGTCTCTCAGCAGTGAGACACTGCCAGTTTGTCTGCACACACCTTGAGAGCTTGGCCAGGGATGCCATCAGGTTCATGTGCCTTGCTTGGATTTAACCACACCTCTGCCCTGGTCCTGTTGTACATCCTCTAGGAGGTGTGCAACGAAGATATTCAGTTCATATGGAAGAGATGCTCAGAGAATCACAGCAATGAGCTTATCAATAGTTAATATCAAAAATGGGACTTGCTCTCAGTATTCATATTGATGTTGTATAAAGAATTTTGATATGCATAATAATCACACTATTGATAGAACAATGCATGGGACTGCAAGAGACAGTTAAGTTTATTAAGATGGCGCCGCACCAGTGGCAGCCTGTTGCAGTAGCTCTCACTCACTGTTGAGCTGTTTTCTTTCTGGTTTTGTCTTTTTTTTAATTCATTTTGATATTTGTTAAGTTTTACTGCTTTTTAATGTTCTCGTACACTATGGAGGCCAAGTCGTTGTGTTTGCTTTAGCCTTTCTGCTGATTTTTGCACTGATCATGTTCGTGTCTGGGGACCCTGTGCGCTGCCACGGCCCTATCGTTTACAGTAGGGATCAGCTGTTAGCGGTCCGTAACACAGCGGTGCTGCCCCACGAGATACCCAGCGTTGCCCGAGAGCTGAAGCTGAGGAGACGGGGGAGCCGGGCTGAGCACCGCTCCAGGAGGAGAAGATATCGGCCAGTCCTCCCGTCCATCATCATGGGGAATGTGAGATCTCTCCCCAATAAGATGGACGAATTAGCGGTGCTGACCCGGCACCAGAGGGAATACCGGAAGTGCAGCATCATGATGTTGACGGAAACATGGCTGACCACGCTAACTCCGGACACGGCTGCAGCGCTGGACGGCTTCAAGCTGCTTGCAGGCAGACAGGACGAGGGAGAGCGGTAAGAGGAAAGGAGGAGGGCTGGCAGTGTTTGTGAATGATAGATGGTGTAACTCTGGGCACATCACTATTAAAGAACAAGTCTGCTGTAAGGACATTGAACTGTTAGCCGTTAGCATGAGGCCTTACTACCTGCAGCAGGAATTCACGCATGTTATCGCGGTAGCTGCGTATATCCCCCCCTCTGCTAACGCTGAAGCAGCCTGTGATGTCCTCCACTCTGTCACAGGTAGGCAAATAAGGAGGAGCTGAAGACCGTACAGAAGGAGCTAAGGAGGAGGATCAGGGAGGGGAAGAACAGCTTCAGGAGGAAGATGGAGGATCAGCTGCAGCAGAACAACATCAGTGGAGTTTGGAAAGGCCTGAAAACCATCTCTGGCCACAAGGAACCAAACTCCCAGGCTGTGGGGGACCAACAGTGGGTGAATGATCTGAACTGATTCTTCAATAGATTTGATCAGTCATCTGCCCCTCCCCCAACCCAGTCAGGTCTGCTGGAACCCCTCTCATCTGCACCCCAGTACATAGATGGGTGCCACATCAGAATCAAGCCACCAAAATCCAACTGCACCGATTATTTCAACGACAAACAATTCTACTCAATTGAAATGCAAGCAATTTGCAATGCAACAGGACTGTTTTTGGACATTTTTGTTGGATATCCCAGTTCAGTACATGACACGTGCATTCTAAAACACAGCCCTATTTATGTTGACGCCTTCTATCCTCCACCTGGCTTTCCTTTTAGGTGATGGGGCTATCCATGCCTTGAAAGACCCATTACAATCATAACCCCTGTCAGGCAGCCGCTAAGAGATATAACCCAAGAGCGGTTCAACAGACACCATGCTCGGGCTCGTTCTGCGATTGAGCGGGTTTTTGGAGTGATGAAGACAAGCTGGAGGGCAACCCTGTTCAAAGCTCTGGAGGTGGACACAGGTTTTTGCTCTGAGGTCATCCTTGCTTGTGCCATCCTGCACAATATATGTGTAATGGTAGGAGATCTAATGGAGGAGGACAGTCTGCCAGAAGACCCTGGTCCCCCAAAACCACAAGAGCTAATAGCGCTAATTGTTCAATATCGCTGACATCTTTCGACTCATCACAGGCGATTGAGTAGCTGGAGCCTAATTTATGTCCCCAATTTGTTGACTGGTGATGTTTGCTGCCATTTTTATGGTCCTGTCCTTGACCGTCTTTGCAGAGAGAGGCATATCTCTAATTTTCTGAACAATTTCATTCTTGTTTTTGAAGTCCGAGAATAGATGTTCTGATATCTTGATGAACGATTCTTTTAAATACTCTCCATCGGTGAATGGCTTCCCGTGCCTGGCTTTCTCCTGAGCTGCCACAAAACAAGCAGAAGCACTTGAATTTGTAGATTTCATCCACATCTTCAAAGTATTTTTGCTCTGATCAGCTTTCCGCAGCAGTACCGAAACTGCTCTTTTTCGTTCATCACCAGCTGGGTATTTTTCGGCAAAGGCTGCGTGTTTATTATGGAAATGTCTTTCAACATTTGATTTTTTGTTGTTTGCCAATTTCTCTGCACATATTAAGCATACAGGTAAACCAGCTTCGTCAGTAGTGAAAGCAAATGAATCTGTCCATGAAGCATTAAACGTTCTATTTTCCTCAGAAACTTTTGTTTTTTTTGGATGTATCCATGGTTAGCTTACCGGGGGTCAAGAGCTCGAAATAAGCCACCAGCCTGTCGGCAACAGGTGACGCATACAAGGTGGGACGCATATTTTGAACGACAAAATATTAAACCATGTTTTATTTCAATGTTACAAGATCACCTAAATCTCCAGAATCAAAATTATTACATTGAAAATATTAACTAAATAGAATAAAATTTATTTAAATTAAATAGCCATTTTTATTCACATTATTTTCTCAAAGCCACAGGGAGCCACGGCAGAGGGATGAAAGAGCCGCATGCGGCTCTGGAGCCGCAGGTTGCCGACCCCTGACCTAGGGCCACAGTAATTACAAATGGGATCACCTCACCAAGCTTCACACTTAATCAGGGAACCAGACAAGGATGCCCTCTCTCTCCATCTTTATTTGCAATTTTCATTGAAGCAGCAATAAGGCAAAACAATAAAAATTGAAGGAATCCAGGCTGATAAATCAGAACACAAAATTAGCCTTTATGCAGATGATTTATTATTATACTTACAAAGCCCTTCTACTTAATTACATGAAACGTTAAAAATCATTACCAACTTCTCCGCAGTCTCACACGACACAATAAACTGGGACAAATCTGCTATTCTACCTTTAACTGGTGATGCCTGGGGTTCTGCTGCCCAAGATCTCACTCTCCCATTTCACACTGGCAATATTAAATATCTAGGCATTAATATTTCCCCCAGGCTGTCAGAGTTGTTCACCCTCAATTACACCCCTCTGCTAAAAGACATAGAGGATGATTTCAAACGATGGAACAGATTACCACTCACTCTGATTGGACGCATAGCAACAGTTAAAATGAAAACCCTACTCAAGATTAATTATTTATTCTCATCGCTTCCCATCACATCACTGATAAATGGTTCCAAACACTTAATACTTTAACGACGCAATTTTATTGGAATAACAAAAAACTGAGAATCTCACTCTCAACTCTACAAAATGCCAAATCACAAGGTGGCCTCAAAGCACCGAACTTCCTTCACTACTTCCTGTCAAATCAACTGCAATATTTGCTTAAACGGACCCAAAAGGAAAACCATAATAACACATGGCTGTCCCTTGGGGCTCCCTGGCCCCCGTGCCCCCGGTGATGTGCCTGTGCGCTCCAGCGGCGCTGGTCGGGGTGCTTCCTGGGCCCCGGGCCTGTTTCTTATACTGGGCACACTGTGGTGCTGTGGGCCCTGCGTACCGGATGTTTTCGCGGCTTGGTGGGGCGGGCCGAGCTGTCCTGTTTCGGTTGGACTTTGGAGGGGCAACATCCGAACTTAATAAGCGACGCAAGGAAGTCATAAAATGGAGGGCCAGTTGATTGGCTTTGGAAAGATGGAGCTCACCAGTTGATGGACAAAGATGGACCTGGATATTTGATTTGCTTGCAGAAGATGGAGAACTCCACATGACTGGTTTTCAAAGGATAGAGCTCGCGATTTAATTCGCCTTCACGTTTGGACGAGCGGCTGTCGGGAAACGCCTTCTGCACCCCGCAACGTGTTCCTTGTTTACAAGATCATATGCAATGCCATGCTCGTTTAAATTTGTACTCAGAACTGAGCATAAGTGCATTCAACAAGCAGGTCTTATAAAAGTCCTCAATCTTACTCTGTTTTGTAACAGTCTGTCACTGACTCCAAATGGAGCTTAGGATGCTATTGGTTGCATGGACAGCATTTAGTGCATCACCCAGTCCCTCTTTAGCACAGAACAACTTTGCTTCCCTCACCATGTCCAGCAGCATGTTCAGGGTCTTAATGCTAGAGTCCTTGTAGTTGCTCGTGTAGGTAACCGGCAACGACGAGACTTTAATACTGTAGTCTTAAGACACAGAGAATAGCAGCAACATAGTTTCAATACAAAAAAATAGAAAAAGAACAATTAACATACAAACAGGCACCTGGAAACAAAGATTCAAAACATCATTTAAAGCACTCGCATACAGACAACGTGGATTCAAGAGATTTCACCAAACCTTTAAATTCATTTAAGGTCACAAGGGCTTGAAGATGGAGATTAGTTTGCAATTTATTCTATGAATTAGGAGCTGCAAACCGAAAAGCTTTCTTTCCCAATTCTGTTCGTACATTTGGAACTTCAAATTGCAAGGTATCTGTAGAACGAAGATTGTGATTTACATATCTCCATCTAAAAAGAGAAGATAAGTAAGAAGGAAATTTTCCCAGAATGGCTTTGTATATGATACCAGTGACAGAGTAATGGAGACCAGTTCACTTTAGAATACAGAACACAGTGATGAGTAAGAGGACCACAGTTAGTAATAAACATCAATGCCCCATGATAAACACTATCCAGCATGTGTAGACACTGTGATGAGGCATTCATATACAACACATCTCATTTACAGGTGGTTGGTAGATGAAGTTTGATCATATTTGATGGCAGCAGCTGGAGTGGAGCAGTTTGTATGTGAGTGTAGTAAATGAACTTGATCACAGCTTGACTGCCATTAAAAGACCTAAGCTTGCAGCTAAGATGGAGGCATTCTTGCCATTTGCTACAGATTACATCATGTTAAATGTCTAGTTTTAATTAGCATGTATGACAGTTCCCATATATTTGTAATGCAGCACAGTTTATATTTCCTGATCATTAACATCTCTGTTGGTTTCCTTGTTTTGTTACTGTAGAATCATATTGGTTTTTAATGCAGTGCCACCTGAGGAATCGAAGGTCACAGGTATTCAACTTTGGTTTTCGTTTGCCCCTTACGTTCAAAGATTTCTCCAGATGCTCTGAAACTTTTGATGGTATTATTGACTGCAGATGGTGAACTCTTCAAATTCCTTTGAATTGCATGTTGAGAAACATTGGTCTTAAACTCTAGGACTATTTGCCCACTTAGATTTTAATAAGATGGTAAACCTCTCCCCAGCTTTGCTTGTGCACGAATACAAAACAGAGAACTGAAACAGCCCTTCTTAAAGTCACAACCTCCTCCTCTCCTTAGACTCTGGCCGCCTGATCATTGACATTGACTCTCCCTTCCAGTACGTCTGCACAGTCTTCACCACTCAGGACCAAGCACCAGACATTGGGTGATAGAGCGTTCTCCATTTGCACAGCACAAATTAATGGCTGCCACATTCAAACAGCAAATCTACTTTAGCGACCGTAACTTTTATTTATTGCAGCCACTATATTGAGGAGGTGCAGACATTCCTGTCTTAAACAGCTGATAGTAGGATCACGAGAGGTGTGTGTCACATTAAAGACTACTGCATGGCAGTTTCACGCAGCCCAAATCTACCCTGAGGATGTACCATCGGCAATGGAAAACAACCAGCAGAAAACCAAGCCTAGTCGAGTAGAGCCGAGTAGAGCTGGTACTACGCAGTGGAAAACTGCCATTAGGCACGTGCCTATAGCCTTTCAATACGGGTTTAGAAATGTCACACACTGAATGCATTGCAATCAAACACATTAGAGCACCATCAGTAGGCATTTGAAGGGGGATGAGGGTAGTGCCGAGAGGGTGCTAAGTAATGAGCCATTAGCAAGGTCATTATTATTACTGGCCTTTCTAGAAGTTTTTAGAAGAGGTTGTTTTGTTATCTCCATTTTAGTTCGATCTTACTTTTTTTATTCTGTTTTGATAATAATTTGCACTATATGATATGTACAGTGTAAGTACAACCTGTTAGTGCCACTGATCTAAAAAAAAGTGTATTTGCCTTGATTCAGGCGACAACCGACTGTAATCAGTGAGTCCCTACAGGCTGTATGTTATTAGCTATTTTGTTATCCTCATTTTAGATTAAGCTAACATTCTGTTATTTTTTTCATTGTGATAATAATGGCCTGTTAGTGCCACTGCTTTAAAAAATTTGTTATCTCCATTTTAGATGATTTTGATTTGTCTCATTTTGATAAGAATTTGCACTATATAATATGCACAACTGAAATTCAGCATTAAAAATACGACACTCAGAGTCAGAAAGATGCTTTAAAGAAAATGTGTTTCTTATAAAATATAAAGGCAGTGTCAAGTGTCACTTTGTAGGCCTATTGGATACTGAGCCTAGCGGAAGCAAACTGGCACGGTGCTCATAGCACCTCACTGATCCGGCTCACGAACATCTTCTCCTCTCCTGGGGAATCTCTGCTGCAGCTTGGTAATTAGGAACTCCCTTAGATTTCAGGGAAGCTCCCACTTTCCCCTAGATCCATTCCAATTGGTGTTCACACGCTCCGTGATGACAGGCCTAAACAAGAAGCAGCTATACCGGACTACACGACCCTGGCTCTTCCAGCTGAGTCAACCTGTTAACCTGTAAACCAGCAAGCGTATCAGAGCTATGTGGAAAGAAGGCTGGCAGACTGCAGATATTGCCAAATAACTAGCGGCGATGGGAGTCATAGCTTCAATGAGTACTGTTTGGTGTCACTGTCGACAAATTCTTCTTTCCCAGAGGAACAAAAGCCGTATAAACTGACAAGGTAAAACTACAGTGTACAGTAAAGACAAAACACAGCTAGCAATTTTACTTTAACAAAAATACGTGATTTCCTGACATCTAATTAGACGCTTGGGCTCTGCTCTGAGCTCCGGTGCAGGTTATCAGCGGTTCAATACCGGCTTTTTTTTTTTTATTATTAAACGCCAAGGACCGGGACCACTGCTGATTTTTAATGGTGAGTTGAGGGCAGCAATGCGTAATGCTAAAAAAAGACCTAAAAGGCAAATACTCCAGCAACACTTGCAATATTAGGAACAACTTTATTGCTTGACCAATGCATTTCTGCTTGTGGCCTTCATCAGGGTCATCATAAAACACACTGCAAACAGCATTTTAAAGGGGTATGTATGAAGCAGAAAAAATTCAAAGAGGCAGAAAAAATTTAAATAAATTAAAGACAACCAATCATGTAAATTTGCACACATATCAGCCAATGAAGCATCTACAAGTATAGGCTGGGAAAATGATCATATTGTTTTAGGTCAATCATTGTCTCAGGCTGGCAGAGCGGCCAGGGGCGTGTGGAATTAGGGACAAGGATAGCACCATATATGGTCGATAACCTGAAGAAGTGCAGCTCAGACACACTTGAGTTTGATCAGATGGGGCCTTAAACCAAAAATGTGCCCAGTTCAACAAACTTTATATGTACAATATAAAAAAAGGAAAAACAAGAGTAAGAGGAATGAAGAAATACAATATAAGAAATAGATCTAAAATGATCTATTTCTTATATTGTATTTTTTCATGTTTTGTTTCAAGATATTAAAAATACATTGTAAAAACCAATATAAGACCATATAAATGAGGTTTTTAAGAACCACTATAAAAACTCATTAATTGAAAAGTCCTCATTCATTCCCCCTGGAAATAAGCTTTTGAGGTAAAAAATCCAAAATGCTTCTTTCCTTTTCCTGAGAGGATTGACATCACCACCTCTTTGGCTAAGTTTAACAATGTCTATGCCAAGAAAAAATAAAGATGAAATGTCATGTTGCTTTTCATTAAAGTGTCTGGTTGAATCATTTCTCTTAATGGCGCTCCTATGTTCTGTGATTCTTTTTTTGAGGGGACGGGATGTCTCTCCTATATATATATTTTTACATGGGCACTGAATCATGTAGACAACATTCTTTGTTCTGCAGGTAATGAGGTCCTTAATGGTAACAGTCTTTCCATCAGTAGGTTGGTTAAAATATTGGCAATTTATGCAGGATCCACACTTAAAATTGTCTTGGAGGGGTTTTAATGTGAGCTGACTGTTTGGATGTTGACATGCTGTTACAGCCCTGTCCCTTATATTTCTTCCTCTTTTAAAGGTAGCATAGGTAGATCTTTAAAAGGTCTACCATTGCCGTTATGAATTTTACTTCATGTTGCCGCATGTTATTTGAACTGCAGGAATTATGGATTGTCGCTTTTATGAGGAAGAGATCATTTAAAAATTGGCTGGGCCATACTTAAGAGAGTCTCTCTGCATGCCAACGCATTAAGGTACAGTAGTCTTTTGATTTTAATAGTCTTATGCATAAGATGCTATAGTTCATTTCAGTGAATTAAATAACATATTTTAAGACATCAGTGAATTTATATTCATGCAGCAAAACAACGAATCAAGAAACTAAATGAGACAATAGGCTAACTTGTCACGGAGGAAGGGAGAGAGAGACGGATATGTGACAAATGTGCTTTTACTATCAAGTGCCTGCTAAGCAAGATGAGTCTTCTTACACCCTGAAAACAAATGGAGAACTCAGTGATATCAAAACAGACAAGGCCCCATTTAACCTACTTGGCACAATTTGCTTGGAGTTAATAGTCTGTTGTTGGAGATTTGATCAGCGCAGAGCCAAGTGGCTCTCATCCAGTCCAAACAGACAGTCTACAGCAGCTGTCACTTCTCATCACATCAGCGCTGCTGCTGTACCAGGCTAATTCAGGTAGAGGAAAGACTGCTGCTTAAAGATGGGAGTGTGTGTGTGTGTGTGTTCAGGAAGAACAACTGTATTAACATGATTATTTATATGGTTATTTTATAATCATGTATTTTTTTTTCCAAAAAAAATATATGGGTATAAAAAGTCTTTCTGAAGTAAAGATGGGGAGGGGTTGGGGGAGGTCGGCTTCTGGCCGGGCCTGGGGCCTGTTGTCCCCTGTCCCCCTGTAGGTCGGGCCCTGTGGGGCCATGGGGCACCGTGGTGGTTTGGGTCCTTCTCTGCCTACTACTGGGGGTCAGCATAGTGTTGTAGTGACCCCCAACTTAAAACCACATGCAGTGACAATCTCTCTCTCTCTCACACACACACACACACACACACACACACACACACACACACACACACACACATACACTAAGGTGAACAAGGTTACAGAGTTATGGTTATAATGTTGATCGTATTGTATATATATATATCACTGCTGTTATTGTTATTGTTGTTTTTGTTGTTGTTGTTTGTTTTGCTGTCATTGTGGTTGTCTCCCCAACCCCTTGAGTTTCTGTTCTGGTTTCTGTTTCTCCTTTTTTTTCCACTGTCATCCCCCCCCCCCTTTCCGGCCCGGTCGCCTCGTCTAATTAAATAATAAATAAAATGCAGATTACTCAACAGGAGTATGATAGATCCTCCTTTGCAGAGAAAAACCTGTCTGGTAATGTGGGCACCCAGATCCTCATACTGCATGCTGAGTTTGCCGGACCGGACAGGTTAAAAAAAATTTTTTAAAAAGGCCCCAACCCTATAGAGACTGTGTCTGTCCCCCGACCAATGAAATTAATTAAATCAAATACAAGAAGAGGAGTTTCACATAAAAATCTGATAAAAACCATCAGGAGAATAAATTCTGGACTCTTGAACATGTGTGATGATCTGTGATGTGATTTGTTACTTGTTATTTATGCTGTTTTTATTCATATTTAACATGTGATTTGATGTCTGTTTTTTTAACGTGTTTTTTTGTTTGGCTTGCCTGTAAAAGCGTCTTTGAGAATCTTGAAAAGTGCTCTATAGATAAAATGTATTATTAACATTATTATAACATCATAACCAAAACAGGCATACAAAGCCCTTAATGGTCAGGCACCAACATACAGTACCTTCAGGAGCTCGTAGTACCCTACTACCCATCTAGAACATTACGCTCCCTGGATGCAGGGTTACTTGTGATCCCTAGAGTCTCAAAAAGTAGAACAGGAGCCAGAGCCTTCAGTTATCAGGCTCCTCTCCTGTCGAACCATCTTCCAGTCTGGGTCCAGGAGGCAGACACCCTCCTTAAAGCTGTTACTGTTGTTGTTGCTGTACATGTCTGTGTCCCAGGTCCTCAATCGCTCACTCCCCCATCTACCTCACTCACTCACCTCCTAAATCACAATGTGGACCACCGCCAGAAACTCTGAGACCAGATTTATGTGCATTATTTTGTGAGAAATGGTCAGAAAGGCCTAATATAGAGAGCAATATATGTAGAATATTGCTGTGTATACTGATCTCCCCCACAACCAACACCAGGACATAACAATGTGGTTTTGTCTCATCAACTGTTAGCACAAGTACTGACTAATTATGCGGAGTACACACTACAAATTATTGTTTACTTCATGCTGTTTCACATATTTTCCATTTCAACAGGCAAATTCAAATTACTGAATCAATTAGAAACAGCTGATATGACCTGCCATCTGCAAACTTGTGACAGTGCTGACTCAAAATGAGACTTGTAGCTGAGTGGTAAGAGCATTAATCTTTGATAATAAGAAAGGAGAGATACAAGTTCTTATCACCAGAGCTTAGCAAATCTGTGTTTTTCAAAGATCGGGTCTTTGAAGTGTCTAATTTTCATTTGGAGCAAAATGCTAATTATAATGCTAGCAGACTGATGTGAACATAAAATACAGTGTAAAAAGGACTGAATTTTGAATGGTCATTACTTTAGGTTTGGGACATCTCCTGCCAAGTGCACATGGAGTGGGGCTCTGAAAAACCCATTCCTCATGCCAGCTATCAAGCCATTGTCTAAGTTCAGTGCATGTGAAATTAGTAAATCTCTTGCAGTAATGACTGAGTAGTGGGAAATGGTATCACATTAAATACCACAGGCAGCACAATAGCCAATTGCAGTATTAAGCATGCAGATGAGAGGGTGACAAAAATGTTTTTTCTTCTAACAGAGATAGAACTCACAAATCACTTTGCGGATTCAAATTGTTCAATTACAAGATTCTTATTCTTTGACCATGTTGTTCATTCATTTTTTAACTACGATAACCAGTTAAATACATTCAAATTCTTGTCAGTACAATCAGTAGTTATTGTGCTCATCAGGCCAATGGTCAGTGCTGATCGTAAAGCTTGAATGGAGGTGGGATGCTCAGAGGAATTAAGGAGAGGGGGAAAAGAGAAGGAAATGTTAAAATGAAAGGGAATTTCAGAACATAATTGAATTTCCTTTCCTATCTGGATTAGAGAGGGATGTCAGGCAGGATTTGGGACACATGTTTTCTAAAGCATCTCCTGTCCTGTCAGCTTAGATAGGATTGTCTTTCCCTGCTCCAGGGTCTCTGAGGTCACTAAAAACAAGACAGGCTTTTGTGTCACAACAACAAAGAAGCGCAAACCTTTTAACTCTCTAAAAGCCTAGTCAGCCTTTGTTTCTCAGCAATTGCAGGAATGTTTTGTTTTTTGTTTTCAGGAATGAGATCTCTGTGTGGGTTATATTGGACTCCTGATGTGCTTAAAAAACAAGTACCTACTTTGATGTCATCTGAACATAAGTCACAATAGCCCCATTTACACAGAATATTTCAAATCAGGACTGGAGGGCCTTAATCTGGCATTACGTTCTGTGTAAATGCAATGAAGGCATACGGGTATCTGTTTTGTTCCATCTCTGGGGCAGAAGTGGAGGAAGTAGCAGTGCCGAATCACATATCTGTATAAATGTGAGGTGGAAAGGCAGGACAGGGCTGTGATGTTTTTATGATGCATCATACCTGAAGCTCACACTG
The DNA here is from genome assembly GCA_037577475.1 of Chaunax sp. Z400. Taxonomy (NCBI): domain Eukaryota; kingdom Metazoa; phylum Chordata; class Actinopteri; order Lophiiformes; family Chaunacidae; genus Chaunax; species Chaunax sp. Z400. The sequence goes on along the minus strand of CM075206.1, from coordinate 21,553,086 downwards.
GAAGACGTAGAAAGCAGCCAGTAGCAGTTATCAGCTAACTCAAAGAAAAAGAAAGTCAACCAAAAATGTCTTCAAATTGCAGTGACAGCAAAATGTTTGGGAGCTCCTTGTCATCTGATTAGATGATGGGATCAACCGTCAGGTAACAGGGTAAATCATTTTTTAGTCATGTTAATCCATTCTTTACAAAGAGCTTAGTCAACACATATGTTAGAAGTCACACTTGACCTCTACGCTGCTGTTATAGGTCACGCTTCCTTTGCTCACGGAACGCTGGCATGCTATGTAAAATTACACACCATTGTGATGTTGATCACCCGTTGTATTGTTGAGTGTAACAAACAAAAGGTGTTTTAAAGAAGTTTGTTGTGGCGCTGTTGCACGATCTCTGTGTAAAAAGGGCACAGAGATCGTAAGGTAAGGTTTGGGAATGGGAATTTTGTCTCTTTTTAGTGAACCAGATGATATGGCTCAGCTCAGAAAAAGAGCCGGCTCTTTTGCCTCCAAAACAACTCTTTATTCAGGACCACTTTTGGTTTTTATAATTTAGCCCATCCATCCATCCATCCATTTTCTTCCGCTCATCCGGGTCCGGGTCGCGGTAGCAGCAGTCTCAGCAGAGAAGCCCAAACCTCCCTCTCCCCAGCCACCTCCTCCAGCTCTTCTGAGGGTACACCAAGGCGGCCACTTGTATCCGCGATCTTGTTCTTTCGGTCGTTCCCCAGAGCTCATGACCATAGGTGAGGGTAGGAACGTAGATTGACCGGTAAATCGAGAGCTTTGCCTTGTAGCTTAGCTCCCTTTCCACCACAACACACAGATACAGAGTCTGCATCACTGCAGACGCTGCCCCGATCTGTCTATCAATCTCCCGTTCCATTCTTCCCTCACTCGTGAACAAGACCCAGAGATACTTGAACTCCTCCACTTGGGGCAGCAACTCATCCCTGACCTGGAGTGAGCAATCCACCCTTTTAGAATGAGAACCATGGCCTCAGACTTGGAGGTGCTGATTCTCATCCCAGCCGCTTCACCCCCTCAGCTGCAAACTGTCCCAATGACAGTTGGAGGTCACGGCATGACTTTGTATTTGCTTGTTTTGTTGGTGTGTAAGTAATGGCCTCCAAACAGTTTCCTTTTATTTCTCTGATTTAATTTGATATTATATTTTGTGCAGTGATCACTGTCTCTTTCATTGGTAAATAACTTTATCTCAAATTATAGTGAGGCAGAGGAAAAGTTTGTCTTTGTTGCTGTCAGTCATTTAACCATGCCCCAGCAGCTTCTGTTGGCAGCTACTGTAAATCATATCCACCTATTACCTTAAATGTTGCATTTTTGACTTCAATTTTAAGCAAGACAACAGTTAGAAATTTATTTAAAAATGAAAGAAAATAAGAAAACGGCTCTCAGACGGAAGCCGGCTCACTCGCAAAAGACACATCACTATTGGGTATTGCAGTGAATGATATTGTCAAATATTGCACTAATTTGCAGTGTATTGTGATACATGTTACAATAAATTACAAATTGTCTGTTTTGACATTACATTCACAGAAACTGGAGGAAATGCATGATGTATTTACCATTTTTACTTAACTTTGATTAACTTGTCAAATATAACAACAATGATGATTTTTTTATGCCTGTCAGATTCATGAAAAATACAAAAAATACTTCATATTAAAGCTGCTGGCAGCGTTGAATGGGCCATCACAGCTCGGGGTCCATTGGGGTGGCCACCATTGGGTCTTGGACAGTGGAGTAATAACTCCACTCCAAATCAACCACTCCATCCACTGTCATGACATTCATCAAGAACTCTGTTCCAGTATATCCTGTATTCCAATATATGATGGAGAGACCACATCTTAAAAAAGTTATGTAAATCAGATATTTGTCACTCGAAGCATACTTACTGCTACCAGCAGGTGGCACCAAAATGCATGTTGTCATCTTCAGGGTGGGATTTCCCAGGCTGGGATTTGACCATGTACAGCAAAGATAAAATCATCATCCTCATTATTATTCACAACCTGGCTTGCTCAAACTGTTAATAAGGAGCTGACTGAAACATCACCTGCTAACTACAAATTTGCGCACAGCACTTGAACTAAAAACAAGAGTGGTGGTGGGGGGGTTACTATTTTATATAAGAATATTTTTAACTGTTAAACTGTGTATTATGATAATTACTTGAGTTTTGAATACTTAGGTCTATGTTGTAGTTATCACAACTGAATAATAAAACATAAAATAATAATAATAAAAACAGACTAAAATATATAAACATAAAACAAAATAATAATAATAAAAACTGACAAAAATATACAAACATAAAACATATAATAACAATAAAAACTGACTAAAATATACAAACGTAAAACATAAAATAATAATAGTAAAATCTGACTAAAATATACAAATGTAAAACATAAAATAATCATCATACAAACTGACTAAAATATACAAACGTAAAATATAAAATATTAATAATAAAAACTGACTAAAATATACAAACGTAAAATATAAAATATGAATAATAAAAACTGACTAAAATACACAAACGTAAAACATAAAATAATAATAATAAAAACTGACTAAAATATACAAACGTAAAATATAAAATATTGATAATAAAAACTGACTAAAATATACAAACATAAATAATAATACAACATAATACACAAATCCCTCTAAATCTAGCACCTCTGAGTTTCTCTCCACAACTAAAAGTGATGAATTTACCATTTTCTTTAAGGTTTCCCATATTAGAGACAATATATCAACTTCTTAAAGAAATAGCCCTATCTGGCCCTGCTTCATCCTCGCACCAATTTACCGCCACGATCTCAGTGTCCACCAAAAGCCAAAATTAGTCCTGCACCAATGCCGTAGACATTTAATCTCTGGATGAAATGCTTACAAAATTTTTCAAGTGTGTGTCTCATTGTTTAAGGACTAACCTTGAAAATATTATTAATAGCTCACTTCAGACTGGCATTTTCCCTGTTTCTCTCATGGGTGCAATACTCTCATCTCTGTGAAAGAAGAACAACCTAGATCCATCAATAATCACTAATTACAGACCAATTTCTAACCTTTCATTTCTAAGTAGAATACTAGTTGTATACAAACAACTACATGAATATCTTTCAATTCATAACATTTATGATATATACTGATCCCGTTTCAAAGCCAATCATGGTACTGAAATGAGAATTATGAAAGTAATCAATGACCTATTTCAGTTTTGGGGTTTTTTTTGGTTGTTGTTTCTTTCTTTCTTTTAAATCTGTCTGCATAAATATTTATTGTTTATGCCAGAATTGGTAAAAACCATTATTTTTCAATTATATGCAGTTTGATCTTGCAGCAGATAAGTGTTATTTCTGTGCGTGTGACCTACACCAGCCCTCTTTGAAAAACTTTACGTTTTATTTGGAACTAATACCCATCTCTCATCAAAGAGGGTGTTGAGCCACCATGTGTGAAACACATAGACAAAACAAGACAGAGAAGGACAAAAGGACAGGCAGTACAGAAAAGACATGATGATGATAGTGGTTTATATTCCAAACACCCCCAGCCAGCCCAGAACCTAAAGAGTCCCAAGAACCACCGAGCGGAGATGTCTGCCACAAACACTGGTTCAGCAGCCACTGGTGGCCCAATTAAAACTGAAGATCGGGTCTTAGTGGTTGCTGGAGTGCTGGGCCAGGCTCAAGCAGCAAGACCCCAACCAGTGCAAAGGTTCCCCCCTCAAAGTCCAACAGAGGCCAGACAGCCCAGGCAGAGGGCAGCGGATGATCTTTTCTGCAGTTTTTATAACCTTCTGCAGTGTTCTCCTGTCTGCTGCTGAGCAGCCAGCGTACTACACTGTGACGCAGTATGCAGCATACTCTCGATGGTGGAGTGGTAGAAGGTCACCAGCAGCATCTCCTTCAGTCTGTTCTTCCGCAGCGCTCTGTGGGTACAGAGCGTAGAGGAGTGGACTCAGCACACAACCCATCAGTATGTCAGGGATGATCGTGTTGAATGCCGAGCTATTATCAATAAAAAACATCCATTGCTTCATTTGTAGATCTGTTTGCTCTGTAAGCAAACTGATGGGGGTCAAATGTTGGAGGGAGGCTGGCTTTGATGTGATGTGCAACGAGTCTTTCGAAACATTCATGACTACTGATTTTAGTGCTATGGGTCTGTAGTCATTGAGACTATAAACAGTGGGCTTTTTGAAGACAGGGATAATGGTAGTCAACTTTAGACAGGGTGGGATGGTGGCTTGTGTCAGCCAAAGATTGAATATCTTGGCCAAGACCCCTGAGAGCTGGTCAGCCCAAACTTTAAGCACTTTACCGAGTACTCCATCAGGTTCAGCGGCTTCCCTTGGATTCACCGACTTTCGCTCACATCTCACTTGGTGCTCCTGAAGAGTGGGGGCAGTGTGACTGTGTGGCTTCTTTTCCTCAAAGCGAGCAAAGAAATGAATCAATTTGTCTGCCAGTGAGGCGTCGACATTGACAGTCCCAGGTGTGTTGCCTTTATAGTTGGTGATTAGCTGTAATCCTTGCTACACCTGCCAATTAATTGTTGTGTGTGGGATGGTCCTCCACCTTCCTCTTATTGTTCTCCTTGGCACCTTTGACACCTCTCCTCAGGTCTGCCCTTGCCATGCTGTACTGGGCCTTGTCACCTGACTTGAAGGAAGAGTTGCGGGATCTTAGAACAGCCTGTACATCACAAGTCATCCAGGGTTTTGGTTGGGATAAACCTGGATGTGTTTGTCAACTGTGACATTATCAGTGCAGTCCTTTATGTAGAATAGTACAGATTCCTGATGTTCAAATATATCTCATGCTGTGTGTCCTGCAGCTGAGAGAGTGCTCCCTCAGGCCAGATTTTAATAGTCCTTATTTCTGGCTTGGTTTTGTCCTGAGTGGGTTCCATGCTAGGATGAGGAGCAGTGAGAGGTGGTCTGACAAGCCCTGGTGTGGGAGAGGTACTGCGCTGTAAGCATGCTTTCATTTTGACTATACATGGTCTAGTGTGTTCTTCCCCCTGGTGGAACATTGTACATGTTGTACAAATTTAGTAAGAGAGCCCAGAGCCGCTGTGTCGGTGTGTGCCGCCTTCTTGAATAAAACCAAAAGAGGGACTGAACACCACCACTGACTATTACCGAAAGAAATATGAAAACAAAACCTCTCTAACTAAGGCCCCGTTTACAAAGCAACGTTTTAGCTGAAAACGGAGAAGTTTCTCTCTGCGTTTTTAAAACCTTCTGCGTTCACATGGCATCGTTTCGGAAATTATCCCCGTACACACGGATCCACAAAGTCGACTGGAAATGCTGTAGTCTGTATGCCAAAGCTGTTAGGATCTGGCGGTACACCTTCCTCTCCCTCTTGTGTCTATTGTGTTCCTCCTCCCCAGCGTGTGTTGTCTGTCTCTCCCAGTCTGTGTTTGTTACCAGGGCGTGGCTACCTACCGGCTCATCACCACACCTGAAGACTGCTGTACATAAACCCCGGTGCTACACTCCATTCTTCGTCACAGCGTCCTTTTATCTCTGTGGTAATCCAGTTTATGACTACTATTCAGGCATTTTTGTGATTTGCAACCTGTTTTTGGATTCTGGCTCACATTGTTTCTCTGGCTCAGATTCATCATTCTGCTCCCTCTGCTGTCTGGTCTGTTCGAAGAACCCGATTTGCCTCTGCTACGCTGTGCCCAGCTGTCTGCCCTGCTTCAGGACTTAGTCATTTGTTAACCTTTTTGGGCATTAAAGGTTTTTTGTTAATTTTCACCCTGCCTCTGAGTGTTTGAGTTCTGCACTTTGGGTCCAAGAAAAGAGACTGGTTAATACCCTTAACAGAACGATCTGACCACATGGACCCAGCAGACTTAAAACCAGAAATATCTCATCTGCAGCAGGCGCTCTCAAGCCATGGAACTCTCCTCGGAAAACATGAACAATTGTTGCATGACTTATCTGAGAGAAATCAGATCATGGGCGGACAATTATCACAGATCTCCAATCAGACCAATCAATGAACCTCTCTGTTCTCCTCCTCTGCTCCTCCAGCGCCTGCAGCTCATGCTCCTCCACTATCTGCCTCCAGCTCCCTTCAGGAAATGCCAGCAGTAAGAGAATCTTATGCCACTGACCATTTCATGGTGATTTGGGAAGGTGCAGAGGATTCTTATTACAATGCTCTATGGTGTTTAAACAACGACCCCACACCTTCTGCTCTGATATGTCCAAGGTCCACTTTGTCTTGGGGTTATTGAGAGGGAGAGCTCTGGTGTGGCCTGAGGCTATGTATGGTGGTGATTGTGACCTGTCAATTTCCTATGGAGATTTTGTGAGCAGACTTTTTGACTTTTTGATCACCCAGATTATGTTGGAAGTGCATCTAATCACTTATTAAGTCTACGACAGGGATCCAGGAGTGTTGCAGACTATTCTGTGGAGTTTTGGACTCTGGCTGCGGACTCCCAATGGAATGAGAAAGCACTGCGAGGTGTGTTCATGAAGGGGTTAAATGACCAACTAAAGGACAAGTTGGTTACTCGTGATGACCAAACGGATCTTCAGGCTTTGGTGTCACTGGCCATTTGTCTCAACAACCGCCTGAGGGAGCGCCGGCGAGAGAGGTCTGGGTAATTATTCTCCTTCACTTGCCTCTCGAACTGCAGTATTCTCTCCGGCACCTGCTAAACTCTCCTCTCTTTCTGAAAGTCCCTCTGAACATCCTGATTCCCGGAAGGAGGAGCCTATGGAACTGGCTAGAGTACATCTGTCTCAGGATGAAAGGGAGCACAGGTTGAGAGCTGGTAATTGTCTGTATTGTGGAAAATCTGGTCACCTTATCGCCTCCTGTCCTGTGTGGCCAAAAGATCAGACTCATCAGTAGCTGTGAGGGTCCTGGTGAGTCCAACTACTACCTTATCCCCACCAAACTCCCGCTTAGTTGTTCCTGCCACCCTCTGCTTTAAGTCTGTGTCCCTTCCACTGCAGGCTTTAATTGATTCTGGAGCTGAGGACAGTTTTTTGGATGAGGAGTTAGCAGTGCAGTTGGGGGTGTCACTGGAGCCTTTATCCACTCCGTTAACCGCCAAGGCCCTTAATGGAGGTTTTCTAGCTGAAGTTACTCATCGTACTGAGCCTGTTACTTTAGTCAGCTCTGGCAATCACAGTGAACAGATCCGACTATTTGTCCTCTCCACTCCCAATACCCCCATCGTTCTGGGCCATACTTGGTTGAAGATGCATAATCCCCAAATTGATTGGTCTGCTAATCGGATTACAGGCTGGAGTTCTCACTGTCATGCATTGTGTTTGAAATCTGCTCTGTCTCCTCCAGAAGTCTTTGCTGACACACCAGCATCAAAAACCCCGGATCTGTCCTCCATCCCTGCAGATTATCATGACCTTGGAAAGGTGTTTAATAAGGACCAGGATGTCTCCCCCCCTCCTCACAGACCCTATGACTGTGCCATAGACCTGTTACCTGGGGCTCCGCTACCTTCCAGCCGCCTGTACAACCTGTCTCACCCTGAATGAGAGGCGATGGAGAAATACATCAGGGAGTCCCTGGCAGCAGGTATTATACGTTCCTCCACTTCTCCTTTGGGTGCTGTTTTTTTCTTTGTGGCCAAGAAGGATAAGACTCTGCACCCATGCATAGATTTTTGTGGCCTCAATAACATCACTGTTAAGAACAAGTATCCATTACCTTTACTCACATCTGCTTTTGAACCTTTGCAAGGAGCCACCATTTTTCTAAACTGGACTTGAGGAATGCTTATCACCTGGTGAGGATTTTAGAGGGGGACGAATGGAAGACAGCCTTCAACACTCCACTCGGACATTTTGAATATTTGCTCATGCCATTTGGATTAACGAACGCCCCAGCTGTCTTTCAAGCCCTGGTGAATGATGTCTTAAGGGACTATTTGAAATTTGTCAAGACTTTGGCTCTTGATTGGAATTGGAGGATCGACAACTTGAAAATTAGGAACAAAAACTTTTGAACAACAAAAAAACTTGGAACGAAGAATTAGAGAAAGTTTAAGAAAAACGACAGATTTTGAACGCAACAGATTCAAAGTCTTTAGCGCTAAACTGAGAAGCACCTATAGTAGCTGGATGAATCGAAATATAAAAGTAAGATGAGCTCAAAAGTAGGTTCAAAAAGAGTTTTAAGAGCGGGTGCAAAAGCAAAGTAAGGGCAAGAGCAAAAGCCAGAGGAAGAGTAAGCGTAAGAGGAAGAGAGCGAACAAAGAAACATCTGGGTTTTTATCTTGTTGGTTCCCTGGGGCAGAGATTCAACCCCCTCTGGTTTCAGATATCATCAGTCAAATAACTGGACTTTCAATTCTCTCCAGCTTCTATTATCTTAGTAAAAGGGAAAAAGAAGCAATTAACACACTTCAATCAATAAACTCTACTATCCTCTACAACTACTAACACAAGCAAGCATGTGTGTGTGTGTGTGTGTGTGTGTGTGTGTGTGTGTGTGTGTTAGCGTGTGCGTGTGTGTGAGTTAGTGAAGGGAAGAGTGAGAGAGAGAGAGATCCCAGCAGCCAAGCACAGTTTGGTGTGTTAAACCATCAGCTCACAGTAACAAACAACAATAAAGCTGCAATAGCAAGTCAAACAATAGCACCAATACTCTACTCTGCCCAGACTTAAGCATCTTACTTGTGGGAAAGGAGGAAGCAGGTAGAGTGAGTTTTAGTCCATCCCCTCCGTCCAGCTCAGTTCTTCATGTTGCGGGTCCAGATGGGGCGTCTTGTTGTTCTTTGGCGGGTTAGACGGTGGCCTTCAGTTCCTTTGCTTATGCAGTAACAATATAGGAGCACCTCATGCATGCAGTGATCACCACTGTAAGTGGTGGAGGCGAGAGCTTTGGAGAAAGAGAGGTGAGAAGAGGTGTTGCCTTCACATGCTGATGCAGCTGGAAGCCAGGAAATTCAGCTTTAAGGTTATTACCATTGGTATATAGGAACAAGAACAGGACCCACTGTGGTTTCCAGTGGGTCTCGCCCAATGAAATGAAAGCAGTGTTCTTGGTTTGGAGTAATTTCACACCAAGGTGTGAGTGGAGCATAGCAACATAGGAGATGGAGTCTTTTTGTACTCCCATTGTGTACCTTTTGGTACTTACTATTCTTGTCATGTAGGACTCACTCAGGCCTTGTGCAACATACCAGGCTGTTCTTTGTTCCAGGGCCTGAACCATGCAGCCCAACATATGTTTCAATAGGTAATTTTAAATCTGCTGAAAGAAAATGTACTCTGGGGTTCAACAGGGGTCAGTCCGTGGGTTCGACAGGGGTCAGTCCGTGGGTTCGACAGGGGTCAGTCCGTGGGTTCGACAGGGGTCAGTCCTTGGGTTCGACAGGGGTCAGTCCGTGGGTTCGACAGGGGTCAGTCCGTGGGTTCGACAGGGGTCAGTCCTTGGGTTCGACAGGGGTCAGTCCTTTGGTTCGACAGGGGTCAGTCCGTGGGGGGTCAGTCCGTGGGTTCAACAGGGGTCAGTCCGTGGGGGGTCAGTCCGTGGGTTCGACAGGGGTCAGTCCTTGGGTTCAACAGGGGTCAGTCCGTGGGTTCAACAGGGGTCAGTCCGTGGGGGGTCAGTCCGTGTGTTCAACAGGGGTCAGTCGACAGGGGTCAGTCCTTGGGTTCGACAGGGGTCAGTCCGTGGGGGGTCAGTCCGTGGGTTCGACAGGGGTCTGTCCGTGGCCCACTGCTCTTCATTATCCACATGCTTCCATCTGGCATTATCATTAAGAAACATAATATATCCTACCATTCATCTGCCATATGTGTCTCTTTCATCTTTCAACAGTTGTCCTGTTAACAAACTCGTAAACTTTATTGAAGAAAGTAGTTGCTGGATGTTCAGAAACTTTTTGCAGATAAATACAGACAAGACTGAGATACTCGCAGTTGGTCCCCGAAGTCAGAGACAACAGATTTCTTCACACCTGGCATCACTATCTCAGACACACAGTCAGCAAGTCAGAAACCCTAGAATTATTTTGGATACAGATCTCAGTTTTGACAATCACATTACCAATATCACAAGGACCACATTTAGCATTTGAAAAATATATCAAAACTTAAAGCATTCATATCTCAAACTGACTCAGGCATTCATCTCCAGCAGATTAGCCTACTGCAACTCTATATTTGCAGGATTATCCAAACATTCAGTGAGACAGCTCTAACTCATTCAGAATACAGCAGCCAGACTGCTTACACATAAAAGAAAATTTGAACATATTACTCCACACTGAAATCACTTCACTGGCTCCCAGTAAATACAGAATCACCTTCAAAATACTGTTAATGGTCCATAAACCACTTAGTGGTCTGACTTGCTCACTGATTATAACCCGATCAGGCCCCTCAGATCGTCAGGTGGGAATCTTCTAGCTGCACCTAGAATCAAATCTAAGGCGAGTGAGGGTGCCTTCAGTTACTGTGGTCCTGTTCTGTGGTACAAAAAGCCCCTTTTCCACTGCATAGTACCAGCCCGCTTTTTTTGCATTTCCACAAGGTAAAAAGTACCTGGTACCTCGTACTACTTTTTTAGTACCTGCTCTCTCTCTCGGTTCCAAGTGAGCGGAGCAGACACTAAAAGGTCACGTGAAACGTTACAGATCACTGATTGGTCAATGCCTGGCACGAATGGAGTATCCTGCACAACACAAATCAATGACCACCACACTCAACAGTGAAGCTACATTAGCGACCGTAACTTTTATTTGTTGCAGCCGTTATATTGAGGAGGTGCAGACGTTCCTGTCTTAAACTGCTGATGAGAGAATCACCAGAGGTGTGTCTCACGCTAAAGACTACACCACGGCAGTTTTGCGAGGCCCGAATCTACCCTGAGGAGGAACCATCGGCAATGGAAAATGTCCTGCAGAAAACCAAGGTGAGTCGAGTCGAGTAGAGTAGAGCTGAGTAGAAACTGCCTGTTGATCGGAGGCCCATCACAACCTATCACTGTCCATCACTTACCTTTTCTCTCAGGCCTATGGTTGCTGTATCATTGTGTGTGTGTGTGTGTGTCACTTTCTTCTAAATGGAAAGCACATAGGGTTTCCTTGTATATGCTATACAAATAAAATTCCTATTGCCATACCTTGGGAGAAGTTGTTTGGTATTGTTTTGCATTAATGCTGTTGTAAAGGCTAGTTCCAAGAGTCAGTGCTCGGATTCATGCCTTCACTGTTCAACTAAGGAATCTGGTATAACTTGGACAAAGATTTGTTTTTTAAGACATTTGAGAATACACAGCTTTTGGTTCATTTTTCCCTGTCTCCAGAGTGGTGCCCCTAATTATTATTAATTTTAATAATAATATTAATTTACATTTAATAATTAATGATCATTTTTAATAATCATTTCCAACAACCAAATTTGCTCCTACATCAGGCCCAACATTACTGTGAACTAAGCTACATATGATGGCACACAAGGCACTTACAGTCATTGGTGGGCATTAGGCGAGCACCGACAATGGCACCAGACGTCTGCGGGACAGAGAACAACGAGTGGGAAGGTAGATCATACAGCACTAGTCTTCGCTACCAGCAGATTATCCATGCACAGCAGCTGTCTTTCTCCAATAACAGTTTGTAAAACATAAAGAAGTAAAGTGGTCCCTAGAGAGCTTGCTGTTGTTTGGTAGGGCTGCCCAGCTCTCCGGTGTGGGACTAGTAGGGTCTACCGGTGTTGTTCCTCTGCTCTCCTTCAGTGAGAAGGAGTGAAAATTAATCAACTCTTCTTCATTTCGCCATCCTTAGAAGACTTAAATAAACACAAAGACCAGTCTTAGACAGACTTGTGTCCTTGTTTGAAGCCTTATACTCACTCCTCTACTTGCTCCTCTACACACATCGGCTAGTTCTGCCCATAACCAGGAAGTAAAGGGCTGAGGATGTAGAGGCTCTGTGGTTTGACTCGGGGGGGGACTCCATTACACTGTAGTTTCACATACTGTTAAACATACTGTTTCATTTTTTTAACATACCTCGTCAAACCAAATGTTTTGAAGTGAAAAAAAAAGATGGATTTTGCTTTACAGCCACTTCAAATCGTATGATTTTGATTGGGTTACTTTTGCAATGATTTGTGCCTCAATTAACATTCCTCTAAAACGTGCCCATATTGACCTCCTATGTGCTTTCATCACCAACCATCATTTCAAGCCTCAGCACATCCATAGCTTGTCCAAGTTAATGTCAGATGTTTTGATGCCTCCTTCCCTAGCATTTTTTCTAATACTGCAATAAAATTTCTACTAAATGGAATTAATAAGTGCTTCCCCTCTGTTCCTGACAATCGACGCCCACCTGTTTATATGATATGATAATTGTTCTTCGTCAGGGCCCGTCCACCATACATTGATACTCTTCACATCAGTGTATTCCTGCTAGCCTTTAATGGATTCTTAAGGATTAGTGAATTCACCTCCCCAACAAATCCATTTAACCCTGTCAGAGGGTTGAATAAATATAGACTCCCTTAAACAATCCAAAGCTAAAGGTTCCATTTCTGTTATTATTGTGTGCATTCACTCTTGCCTGTTAAAGCCATGGTTAAGTATGCCTCAGATCCTCTCTTAATTCTGCATAAGCCCTTATTCTGACCCCTGGCAATAATCCAATGTCTAAGCTCTGGTTTAGACATCATTTTAAAAAGGTCCTTCTCAAATACAATTTATCACCTGTGTGCAAATATCTGTAAGTCATGCATATAACTGGTGGTGGTGTCATTAACATTCTCAATACTGCTGTCCTGCTCTCATTTTACCTTCTCATGATCATCGTTTTATTCCCCTGCATTGTTTAGCCAAATATCCCTGCTCCATCCTGGCTACTTCCCTTGCATCAATGTAGCCATTCACCGTTACTCATTCATGGCTAATTCCCCTGCATAACTGTTTAGCATCATCCCCTGCGTCAACCTTTACTTCCCCTGCGTCATTCGGCTTGTTCCCCTGCAGCCATTTCCTCCCTGTACATTTTTTGGCCAATGCTCCCGTTCATTATTTATCATTCATTCCTCATATCTACATATGAATTGCCCTGCATCATACAGCTTTTAGCCATGAACCTCAGCATCATCATTTGCATTTCCCCTGCATAATCGGCCCTTTCCCCTGCATCCATGTCCTACTCCATTTCACTTTCCTATAATTATCCTTCTTGCCGGTCTTATTCCCCGGCACCATTATTATTCCCTACATTAGAGCCTAATTATGTTCCTCTGCTAGTTTAGCGCTGCATATTCAGTTATGGTATGCCTTCTATTTTTGGGGAAGTCAACCTTTAAATATGTTCTCTCTCTCTCTGCTGTCATTCAGCTGTCATTTCTGTAGAGTAAGATCCACAACCCACCTCTGCCCCTTCATCACCTCAACCCGGGACACCTGGCCACCTCCAATCAAATCCTCCCATCATGAGTTCCTTTCCTAACATCAAGCTCCACTCCTTACCACCACCAGTGTCTGGGCTCCAGGGGGAAGACTTTCCTTCATACTGGAAGCACCTAATTTGTCAGATGGCTTCCCTTGGTGATCTACTTCCTGACGAAGTCTGAGCGCCAAAGATTATACTTCTGTTCACAATGAATTTAATATTACTTCAATTCTCTCATTCCATTGTTTCTCCTTTTAATCACTCCTGATTGAAATAGTCAGCATATTATTTTATGACTTGACTTTAACTGAGACCTATTCATCACTAACTTTTTCATAATGTTTAAAAGTAGGTGTGTTTCTCCTTTAGACAAAAAGTGTGGGCTTTTCTTTTGAGTGTGTCTATCCCCACTTTGCGAACTGCTGACCAGGCAATGCACAGAGTTGACCATAGACAGGCAAGTGACTATGTGTCTGCAGTAAAAAGTTAAGACATATATTCTGAATGTGTTGTATAGATGCCCAAAGAATGTTCCTAAAACCTTAATAATATAAAATAAGAATTTAAGTTGTGTGTGTGTGTGTGTTTGTGTGTGTTTCAGTATAATATGTGAATTATTTTGGTTTCTTATGTAAGGAATATAATACAGTAAATATGTATGGTAATTCTGAATAATGTCCCTAATGGCCCCCCATAAATTGATAAATTGTCGTATGGAGACTCACCATCAAAACTAGTATCCTCCTGTTTCATCAACAAACAAATAAACCCAATACATAGACATAATGTTCCTTCTGTCCATTTAATGGAAATGTTGAGGCAACAGTACAAACGGACTGTTGAAGGGAAAAAAAGAGTGCAAAGTTTTTTATAGTATTGCACACACCTGACTACCATATATGCCTTTCACACCAATACACTGGTTAGGCTATAACTGCAAGACAATCAATTACCTCATCAATTAATTGATCATTTAACATCATATTGAACATCATAAGCTTATCTGGCATTATTCTGTACATTTGATAGGCAGCAAAATAAGAACAGTTTGTATCACTACAGTATTTACACATGATTACAGTAACAATGATTTTCTATCTTAAAGATACATGACATTATATAATTTGTTATTCATTACTTCTGCATAGTGCTTTCAGTTCACGTTGCAGTACTTGTTATTACATCTGTTAAACACTCTTATTACATCTCAATATATATAAAATATTAATTTGTAATACGTTTTCTAGGAAAACACGCAAAAAAGCTTTCTTCATTCAATGTACATGGTCAGGAATATAAGTGATGAGGTACTAGCTGTTTCACATACAGTAGAATGACTGTAGAAATGTGCACTACAAACAAGTGAGGTGAATTCTGAGTGCTTGGATAACTAATGCTACTGTAATACTGGTCATGTGTGCTACTTCTGGAGGGGAACTTTCACATTAGTTTAATACTCATGCCTATCTCAACAGTTGCTGGAGGTTGAAGTCAGACAAGCAAACAGCTGAAATAAACACCAGTATAAATTCTCTACAGTTGTATCAGAGGCACCTGGGCTTCTATTTAAGGTTTGAAGACACGTTACCTCTTAATCAAAAGGCTTCCTCATTTCTTTCTGACTGGTGGAGAGTTAAACTTCCTCTGAGGTTGTTAACACATAGAGTCGTTAAGGTCACATGTTAACGGTTGACTCACCCAGCACTATTATGGGTTGGTCGGGTTGTTGAGTTCACAAGTGGTTTGTTTCACTAGCATCATGTGAGTCATAAGCATCATTTATTGTCAGTGTCACTTGATTCAAAGTGTGAATGATGGTGAAACTGAGGAGAGATGCAAAGACTGCAATGTATGTGGCTAATAGGTGGTTGTATAGAGATGGTCCACTTTAACATAAGCCCCATTTACACAGCCTTGTCAAGATGGGACTGGTGTGGCTTTATTCCACCCTGACATTCTGTGTAAGTGCAATATGGGCATAATTGGCTCTCTTTTGTTCTGCCTCAGTGGCAGCAGTGGAGGAGGTAACAGCGCTGAATTGCACACTGTGTTAACAAGAGGTGGAAAGGCAGGACGGGGCTGTGACGTTTAGATGAAGTAAACCAGAGTAATTAGAAAGCAGCCAGTAGCAGCTAGAAAGAGGAAGAAAGTCAACCAAAAATGTCTTCAAATTGGAGAGACAGCACAACATTTAGGAGCTCCTTATTATCCGTTTAGAGGACATCATGGAACAGGGAAGGTAAATCGCTTTTTTGTCATGTTAATCCAGTCTTTACAAAAAGAAAGGCTTTACATATGTTAGACGTCACGTTAGATGTCACCAAAGACCCTGACGCTGCTGTGTTATACGTCATGCTTCTTTTGCTCACACTTTGTTGCGCTTTAGCGCAGTCTCTGTGTAAAAAGGGCTATAAATGGCTTCCTTCGCTCCTCTCTCAAGGTGTCACTGATTTGACAAGTCAATTCTGATTGGTCGACAGCCTCAACCAAGTCATAATGGGATTGCCAGTGGATGGCTAGCAATCAAGCAAACAACTGTTTTCGACTTTGAAGAATGCTCAAATAACACTAAAAGACATTCATCTTAAATCTCCAAAAAAGCTTCAAAGCCTCTGACAGGGATACAATTGCACTGCAGCGCATGTTGGATGGAAGAATTGTTGTCCTCTGGGTTGAACCTTATGTCATACACATTGGTAAACATTTTTGACCCTGGGGAAAATCTGTGAATATCTCATTAGTGCACCCATATATGCTACTTGCTGTATTTCCCAACATGTTTCACTGTTCCTATCAGTAGGTAGACTGTAATGTACAGTTGGGTACCAGTCACTTTTTAATTGATACCACCATCAGTATGTGATAACAGTAGCCAATGGTACTTCAATGGACTTCACTCCATCTTTAGTAACAAAAATGTAATTCCAAAAATAAGTCACCATATAAGTAAGACAAGCAACACTTCAAAGTAGGAAACTGTAAGGACCTGGGAGCAGCTGGAGAAACTGTTTTTGCTCCACACATTTTACTCAACCTGGATAACTGTCCCAAAATGAAAAAAGTAGTGGAGTAGCAGCACAGTATTGGACTGAAAAATTAAAATAACTGTCAAAATAGACATAACAAAAAGTAAAGAGAAGCAATATCTCATTGCTGCATCTTTTCTGTCTTATTCAAAGACGAAAAAACACCAGCATCACCTGCCTGCTATGTTGTAGCTGTCAAAGTGATTGCATACTGTCATACCTCCATGTAAATATTGTCTCATTTATGCACTCCTGGTTTGATACTCAGATTTCTGACAAACTAAGCATACTAGCATACTTAATAGCATGTTGGTAAGGAATTTTCAATAGGATCAGTGGCTGGCTGTGTTGAGGCTGAGTATTGACTAACACTAGTAAAAATCCTCAGCTGACATTATTCAAGGCAGTAAAAAAAATCCCACTAACTGTATGTCTTAAATAATTAGCTAATTAATGACATTATGAAGTTGTTGTAGCCTCACTTAGAGGTTTGTCATTCATGGAGGGATCAACTCTCGATTACACATTACAGTGCTGTTAGCTGCTGCAGAGGAGCTTTCAGATATATTTTGTGTTTTTCCAGGTGTTTCCTAAGTTAAGATATTGGGCCAGCTAATTACAGTTATTGCAGGAAGCAATATCTGTGTCATGTGTAGCTTTGTAGTTAATATACATTTTAGTCTGAGTTACTCTACCAGATGCTCTCTGTTATCTTAATAACAGACAAATAATGAAGAACTTATATCAAGTTATCGCTATGCATGCAGGTCAACTGCTCATACAAGAGAGCAAACTTGATATTTGTCTGATTACATTTATAAAGAACATATTCCTCAAAATCTGATAAATGGATATGATATTTAACATTAATGTTGACAGTGTCTCATATTAATCTTAATAGTCTAATCATGAAATGTTAATATGATTTCATAACCATCTTTGGATGTTCTGCCATAATTGTGTTGTGTTTTGGTGTTAATAGTAATATCCATGCTAAATCTAGGATGACACAAATGATGCACAATGGCCAACAACTGGACTGGTGTGGTACAGTTGACTGTATGCTTTTAGAAGATGTCTGACGTTCTCACTTTCTTTGACTCACTGTTCCCCTCAACACTCCATCTGAAATAAATTGTCATTGGCTGCTGTTACAAATGTATTTTTCCAAAACATTCTCCCTCTGTTAATGTTGACATACAGTAAATCATCCATCTTTGTGCCAAGTCTTTAGTTTATATGAGTAAGGTCTGTGTTTCTGCTCTACTCTGAACAGGCTTAAGGCTCAGTGGAAGTGGTTCTTCAAACCATATCATTAGATAATGATTCATCTTAAAGTCACAACAGAAAATAAACAATGTGTAAAAGGCACAGTATCACACATTTTAAAATGAATTGTCGTTTGATTACATATAATTAAAAAAATTAATGATTCTGCTCTATGGAAGAATTCTAATCTGTTGCCAATGTACTTCATAATGCATTTCATGCCGTCCTAGTTCCTCCTTACTAATTTCACATTATATAAGAAAACATACTGACTGGTATCACCATCAATCTGTTTTTTTTTATGTTGTTTGTTTACGGACATCTTGATTTGTTGACAGGTAAAGAATCTCCCCCTCACCACCATCATACTGTGACAGGAACATTATGATGAGCACCTTGGCTCTAAGTCTAAGTGTGATGTAATCATAAATAAAGAGAGGATATGGTTTGACCTTACACAGTTCCACCATTCATGCTAAATGAATTATGTAAAAGCCACTGCACAGTGATGATGGCAGAATGTGGAAAATAAAATAATGGGGTCTGTTTTGTGTTAGTTTCTCTGCTCAAGGTTAAAATAAAAAGTCTGACCATCTCCTCCATGAGGAAAAAGGAGAAGGAGAGAAGGAGCGAAGGAGTGTGCAACAAGGCTTGTATATAAGTGAAGCCATGAATGTGTTGTTGCCTAGTCAGCGTAGATGATGAATCCAGAGAAGGTGCTGTACTTGTTGTTGTTGCCTCCATGAGCTTTGCCTCCATCTAGTTTAATGTAGATCTCGTCTCCAGGCTCCAGATGCAGCACAGCACTGTTACTGGCATAGTCGTAGTTCTGGTCAGCATCCTGGGCTATTGCACTGGCACGCACCTGCAGAAATGCACACACAAGAATGCACAAATCATTGAAATTAATAGTTTGACTAAGGTTATTGTTAGGTTTCTGCTGCAATAATGGATGAAAACTGTGTCCTAGCAATTCATTTAGGTATCATTATTTTTTGGTTATGAACTAACACACACACAGAAAAAAAAACACAGAAACAAAGAAAATCAATAATGTGAAAAATCATTGTATGTTGAAAAAAGTGTCAACATACAGTGAGGCTATGGAAGTGGTTGAGGTAGCTGCAGAAATAAATGTTATTGAATGCCATGGTGGAAAGGCTGACCTGTGTATTGGAGTGAGCGGCTTTCCTCATTTAATAGGGGCACACCCTATTCTGGGAAATATGAATTTATTAATCAATTTGATTATTCAATCAATCAAACGCCTTAGCGTCCTTCCTTGGTGTCCTTGGTGAGGTCAATACCACATGCTCACCTCTGACATGGAAGGCTCAAATTCACAATCAACAGTCCCCACTAATGTCAAGTTAAAATGATCTGTATACACAAAGGAATAACACTCAAATTTCAACAACTGAAATGCTGTGCTGACCCAGACAAAGTAAGTCTAGTTGATGTGTAAATGACCATCTGAGTGTCTTGTCAATGCTGTTTCCGGGGTTCAGAGCTGTTCGCCCCTGAACATGTAATCACCCAACTAAAGTAGGGATACCTCAAGGGGTAAGTTGTAACAACTGTCTAATGCTACAGTGCAGATCAACTGTTAACTGCTAGGTAGCAAATCTAGCAGATTAACAAAAGAGGGCTGAATTGTCCAGAACTCGTGGAATCAACCTAACCCACACTCAAGGTGTTGTCAGCGGTTCTTGGAATGCACAATTGTCACTGCTTGCCAACAGGCCTTTAATATGCCTTTCATCTGTTGTATGCACTATTCAGCTACTACTAATACTACTAACATACTAACAGCTAGCTAAAGCGTATGTAATCCACTATATCTCTTCTTTTAAAATGAAATGAAAATGAAATATATTATTCCTTGTTTTAAAGAAACAATGGTTTGAGAATGCCTTACATAGGGCGTCAACATATGCAGCGAGGGAGCCTCTTTTTTGTTTAATTGTGGCGCCACAGAGGATTCTGTGTAATATTAATTTATTAATCAATTTGATTATTCAGTCAATCCAATTAATCAATCTGTCTGAAATTTTAAGAAGTTTTCCTTTAAATTGACCTTCTTCTCATAAAACAAGGAGCAGATGAAACACGCTCTTGGTCTAAATTATATAATTTATTATACTAAATAATTACTAATGGCAGGATAACCGGGACTGATTTGTGAGAATGAAAACAGGTTAAACAGATAAATGAAATGGTTATTTAACTCATAAATGACTTTTCAAAGTAAAGGGGGGTGATGAAAGACAGGAAGAAAATTACTGAATAATTTGGAATTAGCGGAGCTAAGAAAAAACTAAAATTTGGCCTACAGGTCTAGTGTATGTATAAAAGTTATTGGTTCCTTAGACATCAACCCTTGACATGAGCAGAGAAAGACTGAGTTTGCCTGCTTTGATGTCAGTCAGCGAAGAGTTCTCCAATCAGGACTACAAGTCATGGGTCAGGGTTTCTGCTCAGTCTGGTTTGCATTGCGTCCATGGTCCAAGGCCTGCTGTGCCACTGGTCAAAATAGGTCTCCTTGAACTCCAGGACAAATGCAAAGGGCCCTCTGGCCTGTTTCCGAAAGTGTGAATTACAGGGCATGCCAAAACAGCTTTACAGAGCCTGCTGGAATACTTCACATAAGCAGCCCCAGTCATGTGTTTAACCTAGAAGTCTGAAATTTGGTAAGCAGGGTTGGATCACTGAAACACTGAAAAAGTGAGTTTTTCATAACCGCCATGGTTACACCTTTATAGTTATGTGGAGGCTTTTGGTAACTTTTCATCTTTAACTTGTTGAGACTCTACTGTACAAGTTTGAAGTTGATCGATTTAATATTCTAGGAGAGGTTTGTTAAAGTACACTGTGTGGAAATTGAAATTTTTTTAAAAATTTTATTCAACATGGCCGGCTTCCTGTTTGGTTTAGGCCAAGGCACCAAGAGGCTTCTTTATAGATATTCATAGCATATACATGTGTACCAAATTTCACAAGTCTTCATGGGCTGCTTTTTTTCCTCTTCTTTTGCTTTTAAGGAGGGTGCAGTGGAGGCACAACCAATCCTGAGTCCCCTGAAATATATATTTTTCTCCACCACTGATGAATGTGCAAATTTTTGTGAGTATGGTAATGTCCTCAAAAAGTTCTGTAATATAGATGTCTTCAAGATGGTACTTTTATCCAACATGTGAAGTTTGGGTCACATTGGCTCATGGACAGTGCAATTATAACAACCTATTGTTTCATTATGAAGCATCAAAAATTGCCACGCAGCCAATGACACCTTTAAAGTTAAAAACTTTAAAAAAAAATGTTTTATCCAAATTTGTTGGGATTAAATTGATTAAATTTGAATTTTTGGTTCCATCATTCACACAAACACCACAGCACTCATTACTGACATACAGACTACAGATTAATGCATTATGTGATTTTGACTTAGTTTAAAATAAAATAAAAATAAAAATTTGAATTACTTTGAAATTTGTGTGGTCTCCCTATTTGTCTAGCTGGGCTGTGAAAAAGTACAATGCCTAAAAAAGACAAAAGAAATACACCTAATTTTCAGTGTAAAGTCAACATGGCTGACTTCCTGTTAGATTTAGGTAATCACTCGAAACACCTTTTTATAGATGATCCTATGATATATGTGTCCTTTTTCATGCATTATGGTCAGGAATAAAGTACAACACTCGGCTCCAATGACAGCACAAGTTCCTCCTTGGGATGCTAATGGAAGTCCAATGTGGCCCGATCTTGTAACACCATCATTCTTACGGCAGTCATTTCTTGTGACAGCACGTCCATCCCTGCTGCGATGGAATTTGCAACATCTTCTAGAGCATGAGAAAGATCTCATGTTTGCTCTAAATCTGTGATGCCTCCATAGTTTGGAATGAGGGCACCAAAAAAATGTGTCCATGGTGCTTAAGAGTGTGTATATAAATCTCTTTTAATGATGTGGTGGCAACGTGAGGACTCTCATGGCTGGTACCACATGGCCCAGACCTCACACATACCAGACCATGATCTTGACATTCAGAAGTAAGTATTAGGTATGTATTCAAAGGCCCTCCGAGGACTTGGGAGCCTGCGTCGCTCCTCTGATGAGGAGATGAGGGTGCGCCCAACATTGTATCGCTCCGGGGGTGATAAGGATGAAGATCGAGGTGGTGAAGATGCCACTTGCTGATTTGTAGTGCATGGTGGCGTACATGTCTTCTTGCACTGGAAGGCGTGGAACCTCATGGTCTGACTATCGTGCGTGACTGCTGTATTGATGGTACGCAGAGAGTTGTGAGTTTTTTTTCTGATTGGGCTTGGTCTCATTGACATTAAGGCTAAAGGCAACATTGTTGTCCATTTTAGGCTTGATTCTGCACAGAGTTTATGCAGTTTGTTCTTCAGAATACCATTTTGTCTTCAGACTACTCCTGCAAATTGAGGATGGTATGGAGAGTGCAGTTTCTGCTCAATTCCCAAGGATTTACAGAGTTCAGTCATTATCTGCCCTGTGGAGTGGCTATCTCTGTCTGAATTGAGGCTATTTGGAATGCCAAATCTTGGAATGATTTCAGTGGGCATTTTGCTGCACAGAAAGAGTCAGCTTTTCTGCAAGGCCAGGCTTCTGGCCAGTTTGAGAACATATCCACACGCTAAAGAATATTGTCATGTCCCTCACACTCTTGTTAGGTCACATCCCATTGGTCACTTCCTCTGGAGACACTTCCTGTTAGCTCTGGTGCTGTTTAGAAACGTGGCAGACATGCTATCATGCCAATCTACTTCCTTCTCTTTCTAGACATCAGCGAGGCAATGTTCATGTATTTCATATTAGACAAGTCAAGACAAGACAAGATTGTATATTAGTATTATTTGTAAGAAAAAACATTTGGTTTAACACTTTTATTCACTATATTAAACTAAAAACACTGGCACTAATTGTTTTATGTATCATTTATTCACAGTTTTCACCAATTGTCATTGAAGAAGTCACAGTTAAGTGTCAAATCTACTTCAACTTTGTCTTCATTGGCTATGGTTTAGCTTGGCGTTAAGTCAGCATTCCAACACACTGCACGAGAACACTATAGTAGCTGTTATTGTTATTGTGGTTGAACATGTCTGTGTCCCTGTCCCTCACTCTCTCTCTCTCTCCACCTATCCTCCTTATCTCCCCCCCCCTCTATCTCCCCATCTCTCTCCCGATCTAGCTCCCAATCTTTCTAACTCTCTATCCCTGTCACCCAAACCGGAGGGCCGCCCACCTTGAGTCTTGGATCTGCTTGAGGTTTCTGCCCGTTAAAAGGCAGTTTTTCCTTGCCACTGTCGCTAAGTGCTTGCTCGTGGAGGATTGTTGGGTCTCTTTAGAATAGAGTCAGTCTAGACCTGCTCTTTTTGGAAACTGCCTTGATATAACTACAAAACAAATAAATTGACCAGTCAGCCATCGAAGAGGCGGAAACTGAGCAAGGCACAGTCGGCAGTAAAGGAAATGAAAGAGCTGATGGTGCAAATGGACTGCGAGGGCGAGGAGAGGGAACGCCATCACGTAGAATTTCAGAGGGCCTACACGGAGCAGCTGAGACAAGAGGCGCGGCAGGTGGAAGCTGAGGAACGGGCACACCATTAAACTCGAGCGCACCGACCAGAAGGCTGCGTTTGCCAACATTTTCAGAAGCTTTCACTGTGAGTTTGAAACACAGAGCTTGCTTATGCGGGACCTCATCGCCCATTTATCGGCACCCCACTATGCTACTCCAGAACCACTGCCCCATTTCAATCAGGAGAGACTACAAAGAGGAACAATAAAACGAGACAATTAAAGTAGTATAACTTTATTGTGAACATAGTATAGTCTTTGGCGCTTAGACCCCGGCAGGAAGTTTCCAGTATGAAGGAGACTTCCCCCCGGAGCGTGATGTTAGATGACTGCATGAAAGGAACTTCTGATGGGAGAATTTGGTTGGAGGTGGCCAGGTGTCCATGGTTGAGGTGATGAAGGGGTTGAGGTGGGTTGCAGATCTTGCCATACTGCAATGACAGCTGAATGACAGCAGAGAGAGAGCATATTTAAAGTTTGACAGCTTGCAAATAATTGGCTAACAGGAGAATGTGACAGGTTGTGATTGGGTAAATGGAGAATGATGTATTTAAGCCTAGAATAGCAGGAAAGTGCTTGTGCTATAGAGGGCATGCGCAAAGAGCAAAGCAAAGCAAAGCTTCATATGTTCAATTCCCCCATGCTTATCAACCAGTGGAGTACCACCGAGCACAGGACAGATCCTATGACCCACTGTCTTTGTCATCCTTCCTACATCAGCTGGACTGACTCTGCACCTTTCGCACAACCTTTGTTTGTTTTAGCTTGACTGACAACTACTACTAGTGACTACTACTTTTTTTAAATGTACATTTTTGCTTTAACAATTTATTTTTTGTGAATAAAAACACTTAATTTGCTCCCTTCAGTCCGTTTTGATTCAATCATTATATTACTAAGAACAGCAATTGTAACACAGGTATTTTGAGCCATATAAACTTTACAGCCAGATACATAGTGGATGAAATCTACACTATTAAGAACAGCAATAGTACAGCATAGCAAAGTCTGGTATGGATTTAGTTCAGTGCTTGTGCAAAGCTGGCACCTCATACATAATCATAAATGTGTACATACATACTGTATGTTGTGTGCCCATTATGTGTCCTGTTTAGATCTCAAAGACTACATTATATTGTACATCATGCCTTTCCATGACATTTCAACCTGAATACTGGTGGGAATGTACTGCAAATGTATGTCAAAGTTGGTGTGATTTCCTGTGTGTATATGAGCACAACTGCCATCATTCTCTTGTCACTTTGAGAATAGTGGAAAATACCACATTTACATTCTATTGTCTGATTGTCCAACAACTGTTTTGATGCAGAATGAGAAACTCGTATCAGTAATTGTGGTTAAACCTATTTTACTGAGGAATATTTTGAGTACAGCACATATAATACTACAATCCCCAACTTTACGTCACACTTTATTTCACAGATTCACTTATTCAACTCATTACTGTCCATTACAACAACGGCTGAACCTCCACAGGCCTCCACACCACCACCACACGCCTGTGACAGTAACACCACCATGCTGAACTTACTCAATGACTTCTTTGCATGTTTTGATACTCAAAACAACACGCATGGAAGACACCACTCCCTGCAGATGACCAGGTCCTGCACCTTCCCCCTCCAGCATTAAGAAAACACTTACCAGGATTAAAGCCGCAGGTCCAGACAACATACTGGGTAGGGTGCTAAAGGATTGTGCAGAGTAGCTCAAGGACATCTTCACTGTCATCTTTAACACCTCCATGAACCAGGCTGTTGTCCCCACTTGTTTTAAAATCACCACCATCATACCTGTGGTGAAGAAGTCACCTCCATCCAGCCTTAATGACCATCGCCCCGTCACACTGACCTCCATCATTATGAAGTGCTTCGAGGGGCAAGTCATGCAGCACATTAAATCCACCCTCCCTCTCCCCTGGACCCCAATCAGTTTGCATACCGTTCCAACCGGTCCACGGACAATGCAATCTCTTCTGCCCTCCATACAGCTCTGACCCACCTGGACACAAAAGACTCTTATGTTAGAATGCTGTTCATAGATTTTAGTTCCCATTTAAAACCACTGTCCCCCAGCAGCTGGTAAGGAAGTTGCACCTGGTGGGCCTGAACACCTTTCTTTGCAACTGGATTCTTGACTTTTTAACTGAGAGACCACAGACAGTGAGGATGTGCAACTTCACATCAAGCACCACCACACTGAGCACTGGGGCCCCCCAGGGATGTGTCCTCAGCCCCCTGTTCTTAACACTGCTGACACATGACTGTTCACCCTCTGACAAATCCAACTACTTCGTGAAATTTGCTCACGACTCAACTGTAGTGGGTCTCATCAGTAGGGATGACGAGTCCAGCTACAGGAGTGAGGTGCACCGACTGGCTACATGGTGCAGAGACAACAATCGCCACTTAAACATCAGTAAAACCAAGGATATTGTTGTCGACTTCAGAAGAGCATGCACCCAGCGCCCTCTGCTGACCATCAACAGGACTGCTGTGTAACAGGTGAGCAGTACCAAATTCGTGGGTGTGCACATTAGTGAGGACCTCTCCTGGACAAACAACATCACGTCTCTGGCTAAGAAAGCCTAGCAGAGACGCTACTTCCTTCGGAAGCTT
Organism: Chaunax sp. Z400; assembly: GCA_037577475.1. Lineage (NCBI taxonomy): Eukaryota > Metazoa > Chordata > Actinopteri > Lophiiformes > Chaunacidae > Chaunax > Chaunax sp. Z400. Next base: position 21,527,098 of record CM075206.1, on the reverse strand, counting down.
AAAAGTGCCAGAGCTCTGGGACCCATCATACTCTCCCCGGGTACAGTGGAGGGCGTTTATACAGCAGTATCATGGTGTGGTTTGGCAAGTGCACTGCTTGGGGCCGTAAGACCCTTCAGCGCATTGTGAATGCTGCTGGGAAAATCATAGGTCCCATATATAACATCCGCCTCAGCCGCATAGCCACCAACATTGTGAGCGACCCCACGCACCCCTCACCCCTCACCCAGTTTCTTCAGCCTGCTTCTATCACACACACACACACACACACACACACACACACACAACACTGCCCCCGCCGGGACTGTTTGCTGCTAATCCAGTGGATGATAATTCCTAATTTAAATAATTTTTTATTTATGACATGTATGCCTCATGTCTGTTACACTTTTTGCTGGTATTGCTGCTGAACATATGAGGCATACCACTTTGCATTACCTTGTCATGTAATTTTTTCATTCCATACCTCTCTTCTTAAATGTTTTTATATGTTCTTCTTTAACTGTTTTTATAAGTGCCTTTCTTTATGTTATCTTTTATTCACTTACAAAAGGTGAAACAAAATTCCGTTTCCCTTTATGTCTTGTACATTTTGTGGCAACGACAATAAAAAGTCCTTGAATCCTTGATGTAAATCCAGAGATTACCAGTGTTTCAAGTACTATCTGACACATTACCTCTTTTTACATGTGAAAGCCCATGTTACATACATGCTAAACATTGGTACAAGTAGATAGGTGCCACAACACAGCTATCATTGTGAACCCACAGATTGTTTACATATTGTATTAACATCCATGGGACTGCCACAACCTATGCTCTTCCACATTTGCACTGTCTTGTATGGCGGTGACATCATTAGAAGAAGTAAGGTCATTGACAGATGTTAGGACAGAACTTAACTTGAACAGGGTTGCCAATATTTTGTAGCTGCTTGGTCAGCCAAAGCATTGACTCTGGTAACAGGGTCATCTGATTTATTGTGAGCTTCACATTTAACAGCAATAGATGTGGGAAATCAACATGAAACCCCCCCCCCCAAAAAAAAACAATAGATTCTGCGCCAGGGGCCTGTCAGCCCCAGGGCACTCTTGCTCTGACCCTAATAATTCAAGCAATTCCAAAATGACCTGCACACGGTTTCATGCTTGGGCCCTGATTAAAGCTGTAAGCAGTGTTGAACAGGCCCTTTGACCATAGCGCCCATCAGGGCATGTGCCACCCACGGCTTCTGGTCCTGAATACCTGCAGATTAATACTGCACTTAATTTACATCCATTACACACACTGTGTGAAGAATGATGGTGTCACTTTCTGTGTCCACTATATGGCACAAGAGAACACCCAGTAAGTGTACATCTTCTTCCAGTATATGATGTGAAGGCTACATGAAAGTACATAAAAGCACAAAATATTAAATTTCCTATTGCCAGCAGGTGGTGCTGTGAAAGAAACTGACTTTCAGCATGTGGATGTCTTCAGGACACCATGAGAAGTTTGGGGCAGATTGGACCATAGACAGTGGAGTTATAACAACTTTCTGTTTCATGATGAAAAAATCATAATTGTCGCCATGCCCAGACCTTTTCATCATTAAGGATTTGAGAGTTCCCTGTCAAAGTTTGAAGTCGATCAAGTTAACTCTGTAGGAGGAGTTTGTTGTAGTACATGGAGATAGAAAAAAAAAGGATAAAATGAAAAGGGCCACTTTCTGTTTGGTTTAGGTCATGGCAATTTTGCATATCTTGATTTGACAAGTGTGTGCCAAATTTTGTACTTCTATGTCAAATATAATTCGGAGCATGCTTCTTTAAATTTTTCTAGGGGATGCTGTGGAGTCATTTTCCCACACCCAACCCTGAATCCCATAAAATACTTTTTTCTTGACTTCTGAAAAATGCGCCAATTTTTGTGAAGTTTCGAGTATGTTAATCCCCACAAAAATGGGTTTAAAAAGTTTGATAATGCTAAACCCATCAGAAACAAAAGGTTAAAAAAGTGTGCATGTTATGGTTTATCAGTCTTATCACTGAAGTATAAAAACTGTTTTTCAGACGTGAAGTTCTCGAGCAGATGCTCCTGTATCTTCTCCCTGACTGACTGAGAGAGAAGAGACGTGAGAGGGATGAGAAGGGTCATTTATAATATAATATTTATTATATAATATCTGCGGATGTAGATCTGTACATGTCCAGCAGACATGACAGCGGGGCACCAATGATCTTCTGTGTCTCCTCTGCTCTGCTGTTCCCGAAACAGGAAGAGATACAGTATGTGAGGATGCTTTCGATGGTGACACGGTAGAAGGTTGCCATCGCTGGGGTGGGGAGGTCCACCTTCTTCAGGCTACAGAGGAGGTGGAGGCGCTGTTGGGCCTTCTTGACGACAGCTGTGGTGTTATCCCTGGAGGTCAGGTCATCAGTCAGATTATATCCTAGGAACTTGGTGCATTTAACTCTTTCCACATCAGAACCACAGATGATCAGCAGTGGGTGGTGGTTTGATTTGGCCCTCCTGAAGTCAATGATCATCTCTTTGGTTTTTTCTGTGTTGAGAGTGAGGTTGTGGGATTTGCACCAGGTTGTCAGCTGCTCCACCTACGCTGACTCATCGTCGTTGCTACTGTAGTGTCATCAGAAAACTTCATGATGTGATTGGTGTTATAATGTGCAGAGCAGTCATGTGTCAGCAGCGTGAACATTAATGGACTTAGTACACACCCCTGAGGTGATCCTGTGCTCACTGTGATGGTGTTCGATGTATTGCTGCAGATTCTGACCGTCTGCCGTCTCTGTGTTAGGAAGTCCAGGATCCAATTGCAGGTGCCAGTGTCTACATCCAGCAGCCGCAGCTTATCCACCAGCTGTTGTGGCAAGATTGTGTGGAATGCCGAGCTGAGGTTGATTAGCAAGATCCTGGCATACAGTAGGTGTTCTTATCTTCCAGATGAGTCAGAGTGAGGTGGAGCAGGGTGGATATAGCATCCTCCATGGACCGGTTTGCCTTGTATGCAAATTGTAGGGGGTCCAAGCTGGCAGGGAGGTATGATTGAATGTGTTCCATGACAAGCTGCTCGAAGCATTTGGAGTGAGGGCAACAAGGTGATAGTCATTCATACAGTCAGGGTTTGGGTTTTTGGGCACAGGAACTATGGTGGTGCTCTTAAGGCAGGTGGGCACTACAGCTTGGCTGAGGGAG
>CM075206.1:21358900-21518900 GCA_037577475.1 Chaunax sp. Z400 | reverse complement strand
TTTTTTCAGTTGATGAAACATACTTTTTAATAATAATCATTTTGAAGGTTCTGGGTTCAAATTCATATTTTTGCACCTGCTTCTCTGTGTGTAGTTTTCATGTTCTCTCTGTGCAGGTTTGCTGCAGGTGCTTACAGTCCAAAAACATGCTATATGTGAATTAATTACTCTAAATGGTCTGTGATTGTGGAGGGTTATTTGTTTCTGTGTAACAGTTATAAGTTCAATTAACTTCTTGTAATTGGTACTATTCAATTAATTTAACCAAGTTACCTGAACAATAATTGCTTGAGTTATGAAAATCATGAGGAAACTCCAGGACACTCTCTTTTAAAACTAAAAAAATTCCTTTATTGTAATGGCATGTTCATGTTAGACATAAAAATACAAAGCTCTAACGTGTTTCGGCATCAAGCCTTCATCAGGGAGTCAAACAGATCTCATACAAACAAAGGACCTTTCATAGTGGTGTAAAACAATTTCGTAAGTTACTTCTATTCAAAACAAAACAAAATTTCATGTTTCAATTATTTGAGTTAATAAAATGAAATGATTTATGGCAATTAGTTTCCTCAAACTATTTGAGTTGAACTAACTCACCAGGTTTTGAGTTGCTGAATAAATCATCAATTTCTTTGGATGCTTGTAGGTTTTCTAAAGGTCTCTCTCTCTCTCTCTCTCTCTCTCTCTCTCTCTCTCTCTCTTTGACACACACACACACACACACACACATATATGTATGTATATATATATATATATATATATATATATATATATATATATATATATATATATATATATATATATATATATACATGACCAACAGTAGAAATGCATTTTTTTAATGTCATGCCATCCTGTTCATATTAAATATCAAAGGTAAATCATGGTTCACACATCTTTATTCACCCTTTAGACAAACAGAAAAATCATTTTTGTGCAGATTAGTGGTTTTTGTCTTAGTGTTTACAAGTCAGAAAGTGTGGATGGTGAGACAGAGAACAACAATAGTCACTACCGTGCATGTCTACCTCCAGCATTTATCACTACTTTACACCTCCTGAATGGATAAGATGTTATTCTGGACTTGTCACTAAATGTGATCTGCCTCCACTGTGCAATTAGCCATAACATCTGTAACATCTGTGCTACACGTGTCTGCAGAGTTCAGACCATCATCATCAGCTTCCCAACTGCCTGGTCATGTAAGTTTTGTGGAAGCCGTGACATCATCAGTTGTTTCAGTAGGACATTAATTAGACCTGGTAAATTATCACCTTGACCAGGTCTTTTCAATCATGCAGAAAAAAGTCTCACCAACATCATGGTTTACTCTGAAATGCACCAATGACTGTTATTTCTATGTTATGACTAAATGATGGTTATTCATGATTTAACATGTTTTGGTTGTGGGTACTTCAAAAAGTCATTTCAGTGAATCATGATTGTTTGTTTCAGTAGATTAGAGCTAGTGAAAGGAAAATATTGGGTTTATAATTTACTAAGTTTCTACTGTTGATCAGTATATAAAGTACATCCTAGTGACTTATATGTCAAAATTTCACCCCCTACTGTTTCCAAGAGATATTACTGTTGGCGCTGCTGTCACAAACAATGAGATCATTAATGTTAGCACCAAGAATCAAATCTTGAGATCATATAAACTCCATTCAGAGGTTATGTGATCACCCTGTCGGTCTGTCTGTTGGTGTATAATGAATAGTAAAAGTTGTAATTATAATTATACTCCAACGTTTTTGTATTGACACTTGTTCTCGATGCTAATAATTATATTTTATGTGGATAAATGTTTAACAAAATTATTGCCATCTTTTAAAGTTATTGATGATATGTCTATGAAGAACATTTATTAGAATGTGTGTGCTGGTGGCTTGGTCTGGAAAATATTTCCTGTTTTTTGACAATGATTTTGTATATCAATATCAATATGTATATATATATGTATGTATGGTAAATGGACTGTACTTATATTTCACCTTTCTAGTCTGACTGACCAATGCTTTACAACAGCAGCCAGCATTCACCCATTCACACCAACATTCATACAGTGGTAGCATTCATACCATGCAAGGCTCCACCTGCTCATTAGGAGCAGTAACCATTCACACAAACACTCACACACCAATGGAACAGATACTGGGAGCAATTTGGGGTTCAGTATCTGCCCAAGGACACTTCAACATGTAGACTGCAGGGGCTGGGGATCAAACCAACGACCTTCTGATAAGTGGACGACGGCTCAGTGGTGGAGCCACATATATACAACATGTAACATGAAATGATGTGGGACATTTCACTATGTAGCAGTGCAGTTGTTTGTGTATCTACAATAGAATGTACAATAGTACCTACAATAGAATGCTGCTTACAAAAATGACTCCTGTTAGAAATGGAGAGACGTGTGGATGACAGTAGTTCAATACATGTTAAATCCTATAGATTATATCAAAGATAGTAAATATTTTAATTGATTACAGAACAGCTATGTTGTCATTGACGGTACAGTAGACTGTCCACTTCCATCCATGCACATCTCAACGTCTATGAGGAAAGAAAGTAACGTCAGTTTTATTTTTATAACACCAAATCCCAACCAAAGTTATCTCATGAAACTATTTAAATAGAGGAGAGCTCCAAAGAGAGTCATTTGGCATTTAGATCAGGAGAATGCTGAGGTGATGGTGGTGTATTGATGCCACTGAAATTAAACTAACCTCATCTCTAGTTTGATGAGGCCACCAAAACCTGCTTTTATCAAGAGTCCCTGAAAATGAGCTGTGAAGGTAACAGAGGATCAATGGATTGGCACCTCACTCAATAAAAGTACAGTGAATGATGAATTACTGTCAGGGGCTTATAGCAGACACAAAAAGTCAATGAACTGGACAGAGTAATAAATATCATAACCATGAACGTTATTCATTGAGCACTACTGAAAGCAAATGTTTCCAAGTAGTTCACAAACAACTAAAGCAAGATGAATGAAGTAAAAACAATCAAATAAAGACATACAACAGAGCAGAGCTCAAAACAAGATCAACATAATATCAATAACAATGAGAATAGAGGGCTGAACTTGTCTCGCCCATACCCCAGGTCTACACAAAGTGCAGTGGAAATAAAGTCAAAGGGTTCCTAGGTTTTGTGTAATTAGGAAGATACTACAAAACACACAATGTTAGGGATCAGTGTACTGTACACACCACAATGTTGGACAATCTGTCAAGTTCTGCACAATAAACCAACAAGCAAATAGATAACGGTAAAAACATAACTTCCATGGCTGAGATCATAATAACAACAACAACAATAATAATGATAATAATAATAAACTGTCAATAAAATTACTACTGGTCAATTTGCTGATCTGGGAAATCAGGCTGTGACTCTTAAATACAGTCTAGTCAGTGTATTACTACAGTACTTATACATAGTCAGTGTATTCCTACAGTACTTACATAGTCAGTGTATTACTACAGTACTTATACATAGTCAGTGTATTACTACAGTACTTATACATAGTCAGTGTATTACTACAGTACTTATACATAGTCAGTGTATTACTACAGTACTTACATAGTCAGTGTATTACTACAGTACTTATACATAGTCAGTGTATTACTACAGTAGTTATACATAGTCAGTGTATTACCACAGTATTCATACATAGTCAGTGTATTACTACAGTACTTACACATAGTCAGTGTATTACTACAGTACTTATACATAGTCAGTGTATTACCACAGTATTCATACATAGTCAGTGTATTACTACAGTACTTATACATAGTCAGTGTATTACTACAGTACTTATACATAGTGTATTACTGCAATATCATACATAGTCAGTGTATTACTACAGTACTTATACATAGTCAGTGTATTACTACAGTACTTATACATTGTCAGTGTATTACTACAGTACTTATACATAGTCAGTGTATTACTACAGTACTTACATAGTCAGTGTATTACTACAGTACTTATACATAGTCAGTGTATTACTACAGTAGTTATACATAGTCAGTGTATTACCACAGTATTCATACATAGTCAGTGTATTACTACAGTACTTACACATAGTCAGTGTATTACTACAGTACTTATACATAGTCAGTGTATTACCACAGTATTCATACATAGTCACTGTATTACTACAGTACTTATACATAGTCAGTGTATTACTACAGTACTTATACATAGTGTATTACTGCAATATTATACATAGTCAGTGTATTACTACAGTACTTATACATAGTCAGTGTATTACTACAGTACTTATACATTGTCAGTGTATTACTACTGCACTTATACATTGTCAGTGTATTACTACAGTACTTATACATAGTCAGTGTATTACTGCAGTACTTATACATTGTCAGTGTATTACTACAGTACTTATACATAGTCAGTGTATTACTACAATATTATACATAGTCAGTGTATTACTACAGTACTTATACATAGTCAGTGTATTACTGCAGTACTTATACATTGTCAGTGTATTACTACTGCACTTATACATAGTCAGTGTATTACTACTGTACTTATACATAGTCAGTGTATTACTACTGTACTTATACATAGTCAGTGTATTACTACAGTATTTATGCATAGTCAAGTGTATTACTACAGTACTTATACATAGTCAGTGTATTTCTACAGTATTATACGTAGTCAGTGTATTACCACAGTATTCATACATAGTCACTGTATTACTACAGTACTTATACATAGTCAGTGTATTACTACAGTACTTATACATAGTGTATTACTGCAATATTATACATAGTCAGTGTATTACTACAGTACTTATACATAGTCAGTGTATTACTACAGTACTTATACATTGTCAGTGTATTACTACTGCACTTATACATTGTCAGTGTATTACTACAGTACTTATACATAGTCAGTGTATTACTGCAGTACTTATACATTGTCAGTGTATTACTACAGTACTTATACATAGTCAGTGTATTACTACAATATTATACATAGTCAGTGTATTACTACAGTACTTATACATAGTCAGTGTATTACTGCAGTACTTATACATTGTCAGTGTATTACTACTGCACTTATACATAGTCAGTGTATTACTACTGTACTTATACATAGTCAGTGTATTACTACTGTACTTATACATAGTCAGTGTATTACTACAGTATTTATGCATAGTCAAGTGTATTACTACAGTACTTATACATAGTCAGTGTATTTCTACAGTATTATACGTAGTCAGTGTATTACTACACTAGTTATACATAGTCAGTGTATTACTATAGTACTTATATATAGTCAGTGTATTACTATAGTACTTATTCGTAGTCAGTGTATTACTACAGTAGTTATACATAGTCAGTGTATTACTATAGTACTTATATATAGTCAGTGTATTACTATAGTACTTATACATAGTCAGTGTATTACTACAGTACTTATACATAGTCAGTGTATTACTATAGTACTTATATATAGTCATGTATTACTACAGAATTTATACATAGTCAGTGTATTACTACACTATTTATACATAGTCAGTGTATCAGTGTGTCAGTGTTCTGATACAGCCACGATTCAGAGACAGCAAAATATGTCAGTAAGTATCGTGTCCAGTTGAGTTATATTTTTTTATTTATTTCAGGTACAATGACTTAGAATATCCACATTATTCAGCATTGTTTATACCTAAACATTATAATAAATCTATCGCTGTTTGAGTTGAGGCCCTTTTAGTTGATGCACCAGACACCCCTTGATGAGGAGTTTATTTCCCTGGTGTATATTTGAGTCAGTAATTCATGAATTTAAACAATATGTAAACTTTTTATTTTTTCTGCATTCCCAATTTCCATTGATAGTTTCTTCTTCTATTGAAAGTCAACAGTAGTGTCATGACCTCAGAGATTAATTAACCACTTACTGTTACATTTAATCTTTGTTGCAGATCACCTTGATGCTAACATGCCTAAATATAACATAGCATGCCAAGTGGCAGGAGATGCGGGAGGCACAGCACTGTGTAGGGGCAGCTGAGTCAGACAAAGGACGAGATGCACGCCTGGAAAGCAATGTTGCATTCATTGCCAACATGAGGGCAGCGGAAACATCACAGATGCGAGCGAGGGCTGTGGCTCATTGACTGCAGGTCACATTTGATGCTTGGATGCTGGATATAATGTTACTGTCGTGTGTTGATGCATGTTTAGAACGGGTACTGCACTCGTAATAATAATAATAACAATATAAATAATAATAGCAATAATAATAATACTAATAATAATAATAGTTATAGTGGTAATTATAGATCAGCCTTCCTCAACTGGGGTGCTGTCTGGCTTTGTCAGGTGTGCTGTCAAAAATATTCTGACATCATAAAATGTATTAAAATAAAAAAACAAAAACAAAAAAAAACATTAGCATGAAAATGCAGATCATTACCCGCCTCAGACATCATCATCATTTGTCTCACATGCTCCTTGCCCCATGTCACAACATCAATATATGACTTAGTGTATGACTTGCTGAGCATATGGCTATGTAAATAACCGACTACAGTGTTGTTGTTTGTTGTTTGCATAAAACATTTTTTTTTAAAAAGGCTGGAGTCAGATAACGCTGAATCTGAGCCATCAATTATATCATCCGGTGGTACCTCAGCAGTGAGGGAAGTAGAGGCCAGCAGCAACACAAAGAAAAGACAGAACGGTGACAGTTACTTGTCGAATGGTTTCATCTTTACTGGGGATCATCATGCTCTTTCCCTGTGTATCTCGAATTGGTATGAAATTATCAAACCAAGCAATGGTTCAGAGCAAACTTAAAAGACACCTTGTCACGGCAGATTTTGTAATAAAAATCCTGAACGCAATATGTAATAAATTTTGCCGCATTTTGTTTAAAGTTATTACATATTGCGGTAAATTACTACAAAATGCAGGAGTTGCACTTTTTTATGATGAAAATGTGATAATATGGTGTAATATGTAATAATCCACTGTTAAGTGTGTCCATGTGTGACAACCGTGTCCAGGCAGGATGATGGGGGGTGTGGTGATGTCTCTGGTGAACTGTTATCTGTTATAACTGCTATTATGTCTGGACTTAATTCTACATGAACCCACAGTGATGATGTTATTTTAAAAAGGACTATAGTTAAGACATATTCCTGATTGTAGCCTGTTAAAGTTATGTGGTGGTGTTTACTGGATAAGAAGCCTTTCTTATACCTTCTTTTATTTCCTCTCACTCCCCCTTTAATCCTCCTTCCCAGAACGTTTTCCTCTTCCTCTGACAACCTTAACCAGCTCATAGCTTTCACCTGTGGACCTGGTCGGCTGGGGAAGTGACGGGAGGCTCGACCAAGGTGTTTTAACTTTGGGGTGATGGCTGGGCGTGAGTCAGCTGATCGAGACCCCTTTTTAAAAGAGGTTTGTGCACATTTAATTAGAGGCAGAGCCTTAGCTATAACCCTCTAACCCTCTCCCCCTCAAGGTTTATTTTTGGGGGGGGATTCTTCCCCAATTTATTGTCCATGCTCCTTTAGTCTGGATAATTTTAGGGTTTTTTATGAATTGATGTGAGTAAATAAATAGTGTTCTTTTAAAACATTTTAATTCATGTGCTGTGCTGTGTACTTGGGGTTAATTGTAGTCCCACAAACATGTTGATCTGAAATCCTCAAATTGGCACATCATTGTAATAATAATAATAACTTAAATTTATAAGTTAAGATACCCAAGGATGCTTTACATAGTTGGGTACAAGTGAAAAATAATAACAATATAACAAATAATAATAACAATAATAAGAAAATAACAATACTAAAGACAGCTGAAAAACTGTAATGGCAGTGGATGAGAGAGTTGACTGGATTAGCATAATAATCCAGTTGCTGAGGGGTTAATGAAATTTATGATCATGTCGATGTTTTTTTTCTGGCCTGGTTTAAAACGGGACATGAGGCAGCAACATGTCATGTCTGTCAGGTCTCTGGTAAACTGAATCAGACCATCCCTCCATATCCTCTCTATCACATTCCTGTTGTGAGGGAACCATTTGAACGTGTTATTGTGGACTGTGTTGAGCCTTTTCCAAGAACAAAGGCTGGTAACAAGTTTCTTTCGACCATTATGTGTTCTGGAACTCGGTTTCTAGAAGACATTCCAGTGCTCAAAATCATCCATTACTGTTGTAAAAGTGCTGGTGAAGTTTTTCTCTCTGTCTGGGTTCCCTAAAGTAATACAAACTGATCAGGGATCAAATTTCATGTCGCTAATTTTTACACAACTTGATGAAACAACTTGATGTAACTCACTGCTGTTCAAGTGCAAATCACCCAGAGAGTCAAGGGGCGATTGAACACCGAGGAGGATAAAACAGTCTTGGTGCTGAACCTATTGATGAGGCCCAAGTAGTCACATCTCTGTCCAGTGCTGAACCTATTGATGAGGCCCAAGTAGTCACATCTCTGTCCAGTGCTGAACCTATTGATGAGGCGAGGTAGTCAAGTCTTTCTCCAGTACTGAACCTATTGATGAGGCCCAGGTAGTCACGTCTCTGTCCGGTGCTGATCCCACTGAGAGACAGGCTGCCTTATCAGCATCTGATGATGATGTTGGTCCATCCATTGAGCTGAGGTAAAACACGGGGAGAGGAAGAGATGACGTATTTATAGTGATACGGTCCAATGAAATAATCAATCAATCTTTATTATGTTATTTATACTATTATTTATTATATATTGTGCCTTTCGTGCAAAGTTGCAACACAAGGTGCTTAACAATTAAGTAAAAACACCATTAAAAGGAAGATACATCGGAGAAAGAACCATAAGGAAATAATAAAAGGAAGCAATAATAGCACCAATAAAAAGAGTAAAAAACACAACAAACAACACCAAGAAACCAAGAAAGCATAAAAGAGAGACAAGTTAAACAAAGGAATATGGTAAAAAATAAGAACAGAAAAAAAAAATTAAAAAAATATATATAAAAAAGAGAGAACAGTCAGTAACACATACGGTCACAGTGGATGACAATAAACTCAAAAAGATAAAATAACAATAGTAAAAATGAGTTAAGAGAATGCTAGGCTAAAAAGGTATGTATTAAGTTTCCTTTTAAAAATATCCACAGATTGTGACTCCATCAGCTCCTGTGGTAGGCTGGTCCAAAGGCGAGGACCGTACACTCTAAATGCAGCCTTCCCGTGTCTCGTAGTCCTCACCCTGGGAACAACTAAAAGGCCTGAGCCAGAGGACCTGAGGGGTCACAGAGGCCAACACAGTTCTGTAGTCTGGTAATGAGGATGTCATGATCCACTGTATCAAACGCAGCGCTAAAGTCTAAAAGAACTAAAATCGAGAGTTTATTGTCATCCATGTTCAGTCTCAGGTCATTTACAACTTTTACCTGTGCAGTTTCAGTGCTATGGTGATGATGACAGCCAGACTGGAACTTTTCAAAAACAGAGTTAGAAAACAGGTATTCATTTACCTGTAGAAGTAGTAGTTTTTCAATAATTTGACTTAGGAAGGAAAGGTTAGAAATTGGCCTGAAACTGTTAAGTAGTGAAGGATCCAGGTTATTCTTCTTAAGCAGAGGCTTCACAACAGCACTTTTCAGGAAAGTACCAGTTAGTAGAGAGTGATTTATAATTTCTAGCACTTCGTCCTCTAGATAATTATATACCAACTTAAAAAACTTAGTGGGAATGGGGTCGAGTAAGCAGGTGGAGGGTTTTAGCTGCATCACTACCTTTATTACTTTACAACATTTCGGTACTGGACCTTCATCAGGCAAACAATTTGTGGCAATGAAGAGCAACATTAAATAGGGAGTGGTTCAATGTCCTTCACCAATCACATTCACCCTTTGGAATAGGAAGCCCAAACATCAGAAAAGCACTTACAAAGATGGCAATGCACACCTTGAGCCAATGAAGCCAGCCAGTCACAAGCATAAACAAATTTACAAAGAATATGTACAATAACAGACAAACACTCAAATAGTAAACACCTAGAAAACATAACTTGGATCTACAAATAATCAAAAAAATACAATTAAAGATGAACCCGTGAAAATACAAGGTGAAAGTTCATCACTGTACAAAAAGCTATAGGCAACAATAATCAAGTCTTGTTTCAAGTTCCTCACTTTACTATCAAAAACCATATATTTAGCTGCCTATAGAAAACAAGCCTTATTAATCCCCACAGGGGAAATTCAGTTGTTACAGCAGCTCCAAAAGAACAAAAAGCAGAATTGAAAGTAGAATACACATTTACATTTAAATATAGGTATAAAATACAGATAAATGTGAAGAAAGAGTCCAATCTCCAGAATGCTCCAATGCTCCTCCATCGGAGGAGCAGCTGTGGAAATGGTCCACAGCTTCAAATACCTCGGTCAGTGCAAATGTCTAATGAGTAGAGACACACATGGTGGATGGATAGATGGATGAATGTATGAAGGAATGAATGAATGAAGAGTTCTAGGGTTTCAGACACAACACAGTTCAGATTGATTTGTTGTAGAGTCTGACTACAGTCGGGACAAAGGACCTGCGGTAGCTCTCTGTCTTACACTGTGGGTGTAGCAGTCTGCTGCTGAAGGAGCTGCTCAAAGCTCCCACAGTCTCATGTAGGGGGTGAGAGGTGTTGTCCAGGATGGATGTCAGCTTGGTTAACATCCTCCTCTCACCCACCTCCTCCACAGAGTCCAGGGGACAGTCCATGACAGAGCTGGACCTCCTGACCAGCCTGTTGAGTCTTTTCCTGTCCCTCTCTGTGCTTCCTCCACCCCAGCAGACCACAGCGTAGACGATGGATGATGCTACCACAGTGTCATAGAATGTTTTTAACAGTCCTTCGGAGTCCTGCACACTCCGAAGGACCTCAGTCTCCTAAGCACATGGAGACGACCTTGGTCCTTCTTGTACAGGACATCTGTGTTGTCCGACCAGTCCAGTTTATGGCCGAGGTGAACACCCAAGTATTTGTATGAGTTCACCTGTTCAATGTCCAAACCCTGGATGTTCACTGGTGTAAAAAGGGAGGTCCTACTGCGGCGGTCAATCACTAGCTCCTTCATTTTGGTGATGTTAATCCGGAGGTGACTGATCCCACACCAGTCAACAAAGTACAAGATGGTGTTCCTGTACTCCAGATCGTTCCCCTCTGAAATGTATCCGACAATGGCTGAATCCTCTGAGAACTTCTGAAGATGGCAGTGGCCTGTGTTGTGTCTGAAGTCTGATGTGTATAGTGTGTATAAGAAAGGGGAGAGCAGAGAGCCCTTGATGACCCTGCCCCCTGACCCTCCATGTCCCCTCCACCCCCCCCCATCCACCCCACTCCACTTCCCCCCATCCCACCTGATCGATCGTCGTGGCCAATGGCTGTACGCTACATCATCCCGGGAGCACACGCCTTTTGTCTATATAGAGGGTTCCCGGCCAACTCAGAAATAAACTTCAATCAGCCATCAGTAAAACATGTCTGCTACAAAACTCAGAATCAAGGAAGAAGAACCGCTGGTGGGTCCTGGCTGCACGCCGGGAAGCCGAAGGAAATCAGCGAGGTTAATGAACCAGCGCAAGAGAGAGGCCCTGACCAAGGTGATCAGTGAGAGGCCCGTCTCGGGCTTTAGAGACTCACCTTCCATCACCAACGCTCCCAAGAAGCGGCAAGTCTTTCTCTTCTGTACCCAGATGCCACCGTCAGAGTCTCTGCATGAGGAGTGGTCTTTAGAGAACTACAGACTGTGTAGATCCTGGGGGTATGCGCTCAAATACGAGACGGGCGATCTCTGCATCTGTCAGCTGGATGAAGATGAAACATTTGAGCCCACGGGCCTCGCCGCTGTGCTGACTTCCACCGACTGGGGAGTGCTGAACCTGGTGATAGACAGTCATCTGCGGGGGACTATGTGGGTGGAGGATGAAGAAGAAGATGGCCCAACACCAGCTAAAAGGGTCGAGCTTTCTACATCCACCAGCAGCAGCAGCGAGTCTGACCAGAAAAAGATTGATGTTGATCAGCGCCGTCTGGCTGTCCAAGACCTCACCCGCAGGCTGATGGTTCTTCCGTGCTTCCTTCCAGACACCCGGGGTGATGGAGGACCATGAAGACTTTGTGTTGGAGACTTTCAACTCTGATTGTGGGGTATTCCAGACCTTGCTCACCATCCTGCTCTAGATCTGGTTAACAAGATGGGGGAAAATGGCGAGAAATTTAGTTCCCTCTTCCACAGCTGTCGCAACTGGAAGGACGCGCTGGTTGTGAAAAAATCTTTGGCCTTTTAGACCGTCCCCTTCTGACCCCACCCCTGAGCCCTACCACACCCACCACCGCTTATAAGGAGAGAGATGACTGAGGTATCACAGCAGTAGCAGCAGCAGCAGCAGCAGCAGCAGTCCCACCTTGAACACGAGAGAAAACATGTCTGACAAGAGAAAGAACTACAAACCAAGACGTATCATCACCGTGTTGACCGACAGGCTCTCCAGCAGTCAAGCCTTCAGACGACCCCCAAGGATAACGAGGCGTCACCTCGGACTGAACCAAAAGAGGAGCTCCCTGTGACTCCCCAGGTCTCCCTCACCAGCGCCACTATCGCCAAGACCACCATCCACGGCCACCCCTTTTCCACCCACACGTCCACCCTCTCCTTCTCCCCCAGAAGAGGAGGAAGGCATGGAGGATGAACACGACAGCCTTGTGTCTTCGACTTTCCTGGAAGCCGTAAAATCCGCTGTGTTGCATCTGCTCAACTTGACTCTAAACCGGTACCAGACTGAACACTGCTACGGATGTCACATCGAACATCTGAGCAGGAGGCAACACGTGTTCGAGGATGCTCGAGGGCAGCTTTTTCCGGGACAACTTTTATCGGATGAAGAAGAGACTTTGTACTCCTCGTTATGTTCCTTCCATTCAGCGTCTGTTGAGCATGCGCAACGTTGAAGCGGTCAAGACCAGAATCCAGATGGTGGCAGAGACTCTTATGCATCAGCTAAAATCAGAGAGCAATATCTACGATCCCATCTTTGCCATGTACGAGGAGCTGGTCAGTCACAACGAGGAAAAAATTGCTCAACTTAAAATCATCTGTGAGTTTTGGGACGAGTAGTCACCTCTTCAGTTTAAAAAAAAATTGAATACTATCTTCAGCCAATGTGACGTGATTCTGGGGATAGACTGATATCACAGAGTAGCGCCACGCACCCCTACCGAGCCATGATCGAAACTCTTCTCAATTTTTCCGAAGATGCACTGAAAAGTCAGTTTAGCGCGGGTCTTTTTTTCAAAGATACGGCGGGGGCTATAGACTCTATCATGACGACCTTGGGGCAGCAACTCATCCCTGACCTGGAGTGAGCAATCCACCCTTTTTTCCGACTGATAACCATGGCCTCAGACTTGGAGGTGCTGATTCTCATCCCGGCCGTTTCACACTCAGCTGCAAACTGTCCCAATGACAGCCGGAGGTGGCGGAATGATGGAGCAAACAGGACCACATCATCTGCAAAAAGCAGAGAAGCGATCCTGAGTCCACCAAACCGGACACCCTCCGTCACCTGGCTGCACCCAGAAATTCTGTCCATAAAGATTATGAACAGAATCGGTTACAAAGGGTAGCCCTGACGAAGTCCAGCTCTCATTGGAAAGAAGTCTGACTTATTGCTGGCAATGTGAACCAAACTCTCGCTCCGGTCATACAGGAACCGAATGGCCCGTAACAAAGGGCCCGATACCCCATTTTCCCGGAGCACCCCCCACAGAGCACGAGGGACACAGTCGTATGCCTTTTCCAAGTCCACAAAGCACATGTAGACTGGTTGGGCAAACTCCCATGCACCCTCCAGCAATCTAGCGAGAGTAAAGAGCTGATCCAGCGTTTTACGACCAGGACGAAAACCGCATTGTTCCTCCTGAATCCGAGATTCGACTAACAGACGGACTCTCCTCTCCAGTCCATTGGCATAGACCTTCCCAGGGAAGCTGAGAAGTGTGATCCCCTGATAGTTGGAACACATCCTCTGGTCCCCCTTCTAAAAAAGGGGAACCACCACCCCAGTCTGCCAATCACGAGGCACTGTCCCCGACTTCCACGCGATGTTGCAGAGGCGTGTTAACCAAGACTGTCCTACAACATCCAGAGCCTTAAGGTACTCAGGGCGAATCTCATCCACCCCTGGGGCCTTGCCAGAGAGGAGTTTATTAACTACCTCAGTGATCTCAGCCCCTGTGATGGACGAGTCCCCCTCTGAGCCCCCCGTCTCTGCCTCCTCCATGGAGGACGTATAAGTGGGATTAAGGAGACCCTCAAAGTACTCCTTCAACCGCCCGTCTATATCCCCAGTCGAGGTCAGCAGCAAACCATCCCCGCTGTACACAGTGCGAACAGAGCACTGCTTCCCCTTCCTGAGTTGTCTGATGGTTTGCCATAATCTCTTTGAGGCCATCCGAAAGTCATGCTCCATGGCTTCACCAAACTCCTCCCACACCCAAGTATTTGCTTCAGCGACTTCCAAAGCTGCATTCTGCTTGGCCCGTCAATACTTGTCAGCTGCCTCACCCACAACCTTATGGCCACATTTCTAGGCAGCCACCTAAACAATGGAGGCATGGAACATAGTCCATTCGGACATCGCTAGCCTTGTGCAGCTACTCAAAGGGGACACCCCTCAGCAAGCAGGTGCTGTGGGGTTGAAAGCAAGAAGGACAGCCATCAAACAAGCATCCCTGAAACTCCGAAGCGCACTCGACACGTCCATCATGGCGTAACCGTCGATGTGGTACTTACCGATTTGTTTTTCCCCCCGTGTTTAGCGCGTGCTGGATAAACTGGATTGGAGGTGTTCGAATAAGATTTGCACTGACGCCTGTAGTCATCGGGCAAAGGTATAGCTAGGGTTTTAGGAGGCAGGAAATGGGTGAGAAAGACTCGCATGGCGGCTGAGGAAATTGTGATGCAGCTCAGGGGATCGACGTCGGTTTCACGCAGAAACTCGGTCCTGAATCTGAAGCACCCCTCGGAGAGAATGTCCACATCATTTTTGCAGTAGCGTTTAGCTTCCCTCTCAAAGTTGAAGGTGCCCTAGACGCCTCCGCGTACCACCTGTAGAACTCTTCCTGCTCATGTCGAGTCATGCGTTCTACGCTGTAATGTCGTGGCAGGGGGTAGGGGCCTGTGCACCCTAAATGCTCCTCCGAGCTGACCCCGTAAGCGAAATGGCCCTTGGTTCGATCAGTAAAACCTAGCGCTTTAGGCATTGTGCTCTGACGCATCGTGAGGAAAGACAGAGTCTATGAATCTCAGCTTGAAATTGGGGTCTTCGAAAACAGAGGATTTTGCTGCCCTGCATGATGAGAGAGGGCTTCATCCCTAACTCCACCATGGCGTTGACCATCAGGTAACCGGGGGGTTATACCGTATACCGTAATAATGGTTCTGGAGGAGAAATATTAGCAGCGCGTCTGAACGTTTGACAAAGTCAGTCTCAAAGTCACAGAGTCTGTCCTCCTCCGGTCTGTAATTTTATGGTTCAACACCTTTTCAAATCAGTAGACGTCACTGAAAGTGACGGGCGTCTGATCGTTCAACCCCGCCAGGCGCTGAAATTCTCTCCCTAGTTGTATGGTCTGACTATCTGTGAGTTCAGGACGGACCAAGTGAGCTAAGCTGATGGCGAAGCAGAGCTGGTCCTGCCTGCGGTCTACGATGTACAAATGGTGGCTTTTCTTGATCAATATTTCCTCCTCTAGAGTTTTTCCAAACGCCGTCGCTTCACCCCGCCTCTGGGGCTGCGTATCACCTGCACCACTAATTCTAGACCGGCGTCCGTCATCACCTGTTGGACTGTACTAAACGGTCTAGTAAACCGTCGGCTTTTCAGGGTTTTTATGTCATGCCATCCTGTTCATATTAAATATTAAAGGTAAATCATGGTTCACACATCTTTATTCACCCTTTAGCCAAACAGAAAAATCATTTTTGTGCAGATTAGTGGTTTTTGTCTTAGTGTTTACAAGTCAGAAAGTGTGGATGGTGAGACAGAGAACAACAATAGTCACTACCGTGCGTGTCTACCTCCAGCATTTATCACTACTTTACACCTCCTGAATGGATAAGATGTTGTTCTGGACTTGTAGGATGACATGCCATTCTTCCTGCAGAGCTGTGACAAGTTGTTCATGTGTTACTTGAGCAGGATCTCTCTCTCTCACCTGGTGATCCTGAACATCCCACAGATGCTCTATTGGGTTGAGATCTGGTGAATATGCTGGTCAAGGAAGGACAGCGACATTGTTCTGGTCCAGGTAGGCTACTCCTGACAGACATGAGCCACATGTGGTCTGGCATTGTCATGCATGAAGGTGATGCCTGATTGCTGTATCCTGGGAATGACATGTGGACCTAGGACCATATTTTGGTAACAGATAGCTGTCAGTATACCGTGGATGTGGACCAGGTCTGACCACCATCCATTAGCAGTGGCCCCCCACATCATGACATCACCACCAAAACGGTCCACTTCCTGGATGTATGCTGCAGGATAGCGTTCCCCACGGCGACGATACAAATGCCTACGACCACCAGCTGTGTACAAGTTAAATCTGGACTTGTCACTAAATGTGATCTGCCTCCACTGTGCAATGAGCCATAACATCTGTAACATCTGTGCTACACGTGTCTGCAGAGTTCAGACCATCATCATCATCAGCATCCCAATTGTCTGGTCACGCAAGTTATTTTGGGAATCGTGACATCATCAGTTGTTTCAGTAGGACATTAATTAGACCTGGTAAATTATCACCTTGACCAGGTCTTTTCAATCATGCAGAAAAATGTCTCACCAACATCATGGCTTACTCTGAAATGCACCAATGACTGTTATTTCTATGTTATGACTAAATGATGGTTATTCATGATTTAACATGTTTTGGTTGTGGGTACATAAAAAAGTCTATTCAGTGAATCACATGATTGTTTGTTTCAGTAGATTAGAGCTAATGAATATATCCTCCTGAGACCCAGCCCATTGACTTGTGTCCTCTGTGATGGACATTTTGTTAACATGCCCCTCCTTTTACTCTTTAGAGTTACTCAATCAATCCCAGTTGTATTTTAAAGAGGACATCCAGGGCTTTCCAGTGATATGTCATATGATAGGCTGGGATGCTGGGAACTCCCATTTTCTTTTCATTCAAAATGGATAGCATAGCGGCAAGCACAT
Organism: Chaunax sp. Z400; assembly: GCA_037577475.1. Taxonomy (NCBI): domain Eukaryota; kingdom Metazoa; phylum Chordata; class Actinopteri; order Lophiiformes; family Chaunacidae; genus Chaunax; species Chaunax sp. Z400. The sequence goes on along the minus strand of CM075206.1, from coordinate 21,501,632 downwards.
TTTATGGAAAGAGGAGAGGTAAATCAAATATTGTGAATATATTGTTCTTTTACCGTGATAATCTTATATTTTCTTGTTTATTAACATGTCAGGAATGATATATTTAGCTTTGAAAGCAATTAAATTATTTGTGTTTTGAAATAATAGCCCTGTTTTGAATGTCAATTACAGTGGACACCAAGACCATCTTAATGTACTTAATGACTCAACATTGTTGTAGGAGACAGAACTGAAGCAGAGAGGATTCTTTACAGGATAGTTGATGGAGACTCAGATTTGGAGCTGTCAGATGATGAGACAGATGAGGATGAGTTTGAACCAGGGATAGGGGGTGAAGAGGAGGAAGAACATGCAGAAGGATCAGAAGAGCAGACAGAGACAGACACAGAGACAGACAGGGATGAGCAGGAAAGACGTCGTCCACTGTGGGCCAGGAGCAGCATGTATGTGTTTAATTCCAAAATAAAATATGTTATGTAATTCCACTAAATTGATAATTATAAGCCTGTAATGCAATACCCACAATGCAGACATATTGTTATGTATATCAGTGACATTTATTAGTGATCTTTGAAAAAGTCTAAATTGTAAGATGTTTTTTTTAACCCTAAATAGGTAGGAAATCACAAAAGAAAAGAAATTCTAATACACTTTTTTTCCTCGGTTCCCAGGAGGATTATATATATATATATATATATATATATATATATATATATAGAGAGAGAGAGAGAGAGAGAGAGAGAGAGAGAGAGAGCTTGAAGACAATACATGCTCTGAATAAATGCTTTGGTCATTAAGTAAAGCAGCAGTTTTATATTAGCTGCTCATTCTGTGCTTCACTTCCCTGTGTCACCACCCTCATTAAAGTGGCACAGTGCAGCCAACCCCTATAAATCACGTTGTGAAATCAATGGACTTTAGGTAGCTTGGAACTCAATGTGTCCTTGGAAAGGTTTGAGATGAAGTGAGAACAAATCAAGAACAACATCCACCAAAAGAGGTGAAAACACAGACAGGGCAGAACAGTAATTATAGTTACAATGAGTTTCAATGTGTTTTGGTCAAAAATTCATTTTGTGAAGTGAAAATAAAAATCTATAGTGCTGTTGATTTTTCAGCCCAAGTGTTGCCTTCTGTTAGAGAGGGTGAGTCAGGTTACCATTACTTTAGACTCTCTCGTAGATGGAAGGTCTGAAACGAAGACCACCAATATTGATTATTCTTTTTCTTTTCAGGAAATGTTGCAAAAACAGGCATCTGCACAACTCTCTGCTGATCAATTCATAAACAGCAGCCTGATGTTCCATCTTGGAAAATGAAGTAACATCAAACATGTTTTATCCATCTGTGCGGTGCTCTCAATGCAATCTTAATTACAGATACACGTGGATATGATCATAGATTAACCTAGTGTACCTCCCTATGGTAGGTTAAGGAACAGCTGCAAGAGCAACTACAAACTGTGTTTAATTGAAAGTATTTTTGTCATTTTATTCCATTAAAAAATATATATATCATGTCAGTGACTCCGCAAGCAAAAGCAATGTTTGGCCAAATATAAACACTAAGAATAGTTCAAAAAATGTTTGTATGTACAAATTCACTAAAATGGAAATATGAAAATTCAATAAATATTATCCAATGGACAAACCTTTAAGAATACGTTTATGAAAATTCTTCTCCCAGCCCTTAACTTTCTGTGGAAGGGTATGGAGGTCCCAGAACAGAACCATATGACAAAAATATAACTTACATATACAGGAATAATGTTGTGGCATTGTTTGGGGTGATTTTATTAACTCACCAGCTGTACCATATCAAACTAACAATCTACACACGTCATCATTTGGCGTTGCTGCATGTCTTTTTAGTCTGTTAACTTTTTATGGAGGTGCTCAGCTAACTCCTCCTGTTGTCACTTCCGTGTAAGCACATGGAAGACCATGAAGATTTGCCTGATATAGTCATTTTAGGCATTTTTCGTTTTTTTTGCTGCTGCTCTCCCTGGCTTAGTCTTTTCATGCGGGCACAAGGAAGGGCAGAGAATTGTGTTTTAAGCTGTCTATGTGTGGAAGGGCAAATTGAAGATCATGTAAATTAAAATCTAAGTGTCTTTTTACTAAATTAATCTTAGCAGAGGTTAATTAGTCCCTGTGTACTTACAACGCATCTTTGCTTTTCAACTTTCATTTCTGTGTTTGGTGCTCCTCTTCTTCACATTTATTCCTCTTGCCATCACAGTTTGTATTGGTTTAGTTTGTTGCCCTTGGATTTACCTCAGCCATCTTTATGTTCCCTGTCTTTTCTTTCACCGAATTTAGTTGCCTGCCCAGTGTGTCTTGCATTTAGGTCCTCTTGGACTAAACTTAACACAAACATGCCTGCATGGACACAATTTAAAATTGTAATAGCTTACACGCTATTGAATATCTTCCTGAAATGAACAATGCACCAGAGGGAATTGTGAATGTTTTATTTGAAATATTCAATGCAGAAAGCCAGTGATAAAAGCATGTATTAATAAAAATGTATTAATTAATATTTGCAACAAGCTGAAATGCAATGGATGCTTGTTAAAGTTTAACAAGAGAATTCTTAAAGAGAATTTGGAATTGGAGGTATCTCAGTCTCAGATCAGTGAATTCACTGAATCTGCTCCCTCACCATTAGAGATAAAATAGTTCTCCACCGCAGGTTTATTTGACAGCGTCACGTCAGAGCGTCCACATTGCCCATCAGTTCAGACACACTTGCTACAATGTCTTCTAGCCCCTCTAGCTGGTGTGCTGTCAGCTGTACTATCCATAAATACACTGAGCAACAGTAGACACGCATATTTTTTGATGTCATGCCATCCTGTTCATATTAAATATCAAAGATAAATTATGGTTCACACATCTTTATTCACCCTTTAGCCAAACAGAAAAATAATTTTTGTGCAGATTAGTGGTTTTTGTCTTAGTGTTTACGAGTCAGAAAGTGTGGATGGTGAGACAGAGAAGAACAATAGTTACTACCGTGCGTGTCTACCTCCAGCATTTATCACTACTTTACACCTCCTGAATGGATAAGATGTTATTCTGGACTTGTAGGATGACATGCCATTCTTCCTGCAGAGCTGTGACAAGTTGTTCATGTGTTGCTGGAGCAGGATCTCTCCGTCTCACCCGGTGATCCTGAACGTCCCACAGATGCTCTGTTGGGTTGAGATCTGGTGAATATGCTGGCCAAGGAAGGACAGCGACATTGTTCTGGTCCAGGTAGACTACTCCTGACAGACATGAGCCACATGTGGTCTGGCATTGTCCTGCATGAAGGTGATGCCTGATTGCTGTATCCTGGGAATGACGTGGACCTAGGACCATATCCGAGTAACAGATAGCTGTCAGTGTACTGTGGATGTGGACAAGGTCTGACCGCCATCCATTAGCAGTGACGCCCCACATCATGACATCACCACCAAAACGGTCCACTTCCTGGATGTATGCAGCAGGATAACGTTCCCCACGGCGACGATACAAACGCCTACGACCATCAGCTGTGCCATAACATCTGTGCTACACGTGTCTGCAGAGTTCAGACCATCAGCATCATCAGCATCCCAACTGCCTGGTCATGTAAGTTTTGTGGAAGTCGTGACATCATCAGTTGTTTCAGTAGGACATTAATTAGACCCAGTAAATTATCACCTTGACCAGGTCTTTTCAGTCATGCAGAGAAAAATCTCACCAACATCATGGTTTACTCTGAAATGCACCAATGACTGTTATTTCTATGTTATGACTAAATGATGGTTATTCATGATTTAACATGTTTTGGTTGTGTGTACTTAAAAAAGTCATTTCTATGTATCACATGATTGTTTGTTTCAGTAGATTAGGGCTGGTGAAAGGAAAATATTGAGTTTTTAAAATGATGGGTTTCTACTATTGCTCAGCATACATTACATTACACAGCAAACTATACTGTAGCAAGAGAGACAGAAAGAGAGGACACAGAAAAGGAGACTGTGTTTGAAATTACATACTAACATATTGCCTAACTCAACACAGTTGATTTCTCACCTAAATAAATCTCTTATTAACTTATTGTCTGCCCTACAGTTGCCATCGGACAGTCTGAAGAGATGCAACCTACACTCGGGCACTTTAATATGTGCCAAAAGCTCACACTAAATAGTCAGACACTCTTGGTAATCTAGTATACATGTGGGAATTTCTCACATAAACAAAATGCACATACTAACACACTAAATGCTCAATTTAAACTCAAATATAGTATGGCTAGTGCATTAGTATGCGATTCCAAACACAGCCAAGGGGGGGTAATATTCAATATTCAGGAAATACAGATACATGACAGTGTTGGCAAGTAATAAAACTGAGTTACAGCCACAGTGTGTCTGTTACCATCTATAAATGATCTGCAACTGTGTTTTCAATATGCTTGTACAAGATGAAATATAAGTGTAATCTAAAGTTAGAAACATGGCTTCCATTATACTGGAACTGTGATGAAGATGTCTGAGCGAGCTGCATCAAGTAGACATCCAGGCTTAATCATTTAAGGGTTGAATACTTTCAGAGGCTGGATTATCATTAAGTGAGCAATGATGCGCTCTATTTGAACTCTTTCAAGGTTACAGAGGCCATCAGCAAAACAGTACAGTTTGTAAATGACATCTAATCTGGTGGTTATGGAATATGTTACCAATAATCACTTTAATGTAAAAGCAGTGTAAATAGCACTAAGACTCAAACATTTAAGAGGGGTTAAAAAAAGTCATCAGTATGGTCCAACACAGATTTAGAAAGCTAATTCATTCATTACCATGTGATACAGTGTTTTACAAACATAACAGAAAGAAAAGGGTACAATGCAGTGAGTTTAGCTAGCTTAGCAAGTTCTCCAGCCTTTGTCCTCTTATTTGTTCTTGGTAGCTAGCGGTTTGCGGCTGATCTTCTTACTCTTATCATTGCTCTTCTTTGGAGGTTCAGGGTTGGCTTGCATGTGTCTGCCATAGAGACTGAGGAAGAGAGGACAAACTTTGTTAAGAATGCACAGGAAACTAATAACACAAAGGTGCATCTGTACAGCTATACTATATATCACAGAGGACCCTGAGAGTTCTGAAGACTACCTACCCTTCCCTGAAGCTGGAATGGTACAATGTATGACAGTTTGTTTGCCTTGACTTTTTGAGCTTCAATCACTCTTCAACCCCCCATGTTAAAATAAAAAATGTCTCAATGTCATATTTAAATCTAATAGAAATTTCAAAATGTATTTACAGCACATTATACTGTGGAATATTAAGCTAATAGTTTTGTGGTATGAAACCTTGACAAGAAATATGGACTGTCCAACGGGCAAAGAAATAAAATGTGTGATATATAAGGTGACAGAAATTAAATGTGACTTATACATAAATAATTAAATTATCTAACAGTGGAGGTTGAATGCAATGTACATTGTTTAAGTCCAGTTCTATTAAATATATGAAAATAACAAGTTTATGCATTAAATGCAGAAAGCCAATTGTAAAGTACAGTTTTATAACTTAACCTTGATCCCGTGATGTTACAAGAAATTTACAAAGTCAGGTTAGAGTTAGGGTTGCTGCCAATCACTAACAATTTGAAATGGAATAAAGGCTGCAAGCAGCGTTGAACGGGCCCTCGCACCCCGGTGCCTGTTGGGGTGTGCACTAAAGGCGAACACCTGCAGGCAAACACGGCTTTGAATTTGCATGCATTACAGAGAGCGAACCATTACAATGTCAATTTCTGTGTTCATTATGTGGCACTAGAGAACACACAGCAATTGGATATCCTGTTCAAGCATATGACGTGAAGACCACACCATGAAAATTTCATGTCAATTAAATCACTCAAGTCACTCGAGGCTTACTTCCTGTTTCAAGCCTGTGGCACTATAACTGTAAATGAATATTGTCATGTATATTTTTTAAAGCCAACTTGTGAAGTTTGGTAAAGATGGGACCATAGAGAGTTAAGTTATAACAACTTCATGTGTTGTGGCGAAATATCAAAATTCCCCGCACCACCATAGTCACGTTGTTCATTGAACACGTCTCAATTTATGTTCCAATATGGTCCAGTATACGATGAGAAGAACACACCATACAAATTTAATGTAAAGCCAATTGTATTTGTCACTCAAGACCTACTTCCTGTTGCCAGCAAGTGGAGCTATCACTATAACTGCATATAAGCATGTAGATGTTTTCAGCATGGAACTCTATATGATGAGAAGAAGAAACCATAACATTTTCATGTGAATCAAATTATGTTCATCAATATAAATCAAGGTGTTAATAGCTATTTTAACCCAACTTGAGCTCAATATAGTCAATGGGTTGATTGGTAGTGGGACTACATAGAAGTATAAAATATCTAGGCAGACAGAAAGACATTTTAATAATTTACAGGCTCATTTTGAATGTACTTTGACCAAGATTTTGTGAGGTTGTCAAATATCGTATTCTGGCCCTTGGAGGTTCACCAGCCTATGAAACCCATTTGATACTGTTAAAATTATGTTTTCATTGAAAGGACATCAACCGTTAAATAAAAAAACACAAATAATACAACAGCTCAGATACCTACACAATGCATAGACAATGATTGAAACAACATGCAAGCTACATTGTTTCAGTGTTTGCAGTACACACATCAAACACTATAACTAACCATTATCTGACGAGACCTGAAACAATCACAAACCAACTAACAAACTAAAGATCATTTATTAGTTCATTTATTGAACTAATATTCTGGAGGAAAAAAAGCACATTTCTTGCTAGAAATGTTATCCAAATACATTTAGGTTCCTAAACTATAACCTAAAATAAAGTCAAAATAAAAGAAATGTCTACCATGTTTTTGTTGACAATAAAAGAAACTTGACAGTCAAGTGACAGATGCAGAGCAAAACAAAATAACAGGTAGAAAGAATGTAAGTATCTCACAATTTTAGAGATATTATAGTGAAACGAAGTTTTGCGCAACATTTCAACTAAGGGGCACTCAGAGAGCGGATACGTCTGTCAAGAGAACTTATGAATCCTACTATTGCCCCACCATGACCTGTCTTTGCCTCTAATTAGCTTGGCATGACAATGACACTAGGGCTATCACGGTTAGACATTTTAGCTGACGATTAATTGTCATACAAATAATTGAGATTAAGGATTTAATTTTCTTCTTCTGTTAATTTTATCCCATATTATAGTATAGGTCTAATCACATTGAAATAATGCAAAAACACCTTTGCAGACCGACAGCCAATTATTGGCATTGAACATTAAATGACTAATATTTTTTTTTTGTTTTCCCTTCAGGCTTTATGAACAAAAATTGTACAGGACAGATCTGACATAAATAATAAAATAAATAATAGCCAAAGTACCAATAAACTACATAGTATGTTATCAATAACCACAGTCAACCATGCCTCTCACTAGCAAGGTAGATTTTGGGCGAGGAACACAAACATATTTACTTTATCTAGCTTAAGGCAACTTCTCACAAGGGTAACAATGTTTTAAGCTGTACTGAACATCCTCTCAGATGCAGCACTTGTTGCACGAATGCACCTAACAAGGAAACCTTGTTAGGTGCATTCACATCAAACCACATCAGAGGATCTAACGAGGGATCCAGTGGCTCTTCCTGCAGGTACCGAGTCAGTTCAGTATCAGCTCGCACTCTTTTTGGCACAGTCTGGGTAGCAATTTGTGTTCTTCTGTTCTGCAGGAGGACAGACAGCCTCTACTTCTTGGGTGCAGAAGATGCAGATCCATCATGTTATCTTCCGTTACAGCTGTGTTACAGTCCCCATCTAACTGTTGTCTCCTTCCCCTCATCTCAGTCATCTCCTTTAAAGGCTGGTCCTTAACATCATCCACAACCACTGCTTCACCGATGTTGCCCCTATACCTTGGATCGAGGAGGGTAGCCTTCCTCAGGAGCTCTTGAAGTGCAGTTGCACTGTACTTTTCATCAAGAACACGGCACATTTGTTTCTTGATATTTGCTGCGAGTGTGGTGTTCTTGGGGTTAGGGGATAAGATTTCTTCCTTTAGGTCTAGGACAGGCTTCCCAGAGGACACGGTCATGTATGTTTCCCCTGATAGAACATCTGTAAAACCAGCAACAGGTTTCAGTGCTGCATTGATGGATTCCAGAACAGATGTATCCTGCCACGGCAGGTTGAGGTGCCTATGTTTGTGTAGATTATCAGTCATCCAGGTCTTGGTAATCCTTGAAGGTTGATTCAGAAGCAACTGGACTTCTTTTCTTAGCTTGAAGACGTTTTACCTCTCATCCGAGAGGCTTCGTCACCCATGTTTTCTGTCATCAGTCAGGACTCTTCTTCTTATGGCAGGGAGCTGTTCCAGCACTCTCTCTACCATTTTTTGTTTGGTACTCCATCGTGTGGAGACATCCTGCAGGAGAGATGACATTTGTTTTGGCTTTTGTTTATTATACTAAGATTACATGATAATAACTTTACATTTTTGGTTTCAAATTCAAGACAGTTTTCACAGGATGAAAGAGAGGGACATCACTTGTCATGCCACAATAATATAAGTAATAAATGTATGGAAAAATAAATGTATGATGTTTCATGATATGATGTTTCATATATTTCATGATATATGAAATTTTCAATTACAAATGCATATGAAATGTTAACACATTTTTTAAAATAAATTAGTAACTCACCAGAATTAGACTGTGTTGGGGGAGACTGGTCTCAGTCTGAGCCTTTCTCAGGTCTCTCTTCTTCAACCAGCTGAGGTTGAAAGTGTTGACCAGACTCCTACACAGTCCCAGGGCACGGGCAGTGCAATCCCTCTCTCTTGATATGGCATTTGCGACAGCCAAATGGAGATTATGGCCAAAGCAATTAAGCCAAGACCAGCTGAGTTTTTCTACTGCAGCTACAATGTTAGCACCATTATCTGTAGTGATACAGGACAATTTCTGCTCATCCAATGCCCGGTCTGCTAGGACAGACAAAGGGCATTCTGCAAGTGTATCAGCTGTGTGGTTCTCTGGTGTATATTGTGTTTCCAAACACCTCACCTGCAGAGTCCAGTCAGTCGTGAGGTAGTGTGACTTATATATGATGTCAGATTTGGGCTTGACCACGTCTGTGGCACTGAGTAAAAGTTGATTTCTTTTAACTCCGTAAGAATGGTGAAAGTTGGTGTTTGCAGTTTTGGAAATGTATGTTTTACCTGGTAATTCAAACAGCTGGTCAAACTTATGCAGCATTTCTTTAACTTTTTTTTTCCAAACGTATTGAACAGCAGCATTTCTTTCACTTTATACCTTATCACACTGTGTGTTACCGTGCGCTATCTGATACTGTCCCGTTTGTACCGTCGGCTGAAAGCTTTAGCAGTAAGTAATTGCATGGATATATCTGTGGCAGCAGCTGTCTGTCCAACCTCAGTGTACTGGGAGGGGTGGTGGGTCCATAGATGGTTTTTTGGATTTGTGGCATTAGCAGATTTTTGACCACTAGCGAATTCGGCAAATTGCATCCTCAAAGTTATCCGGCTCTCCTCTTTCATTTGACTTTAAACCAACATGTGCCCACAGTGATGCTGTAATGTTTGGCTTTGCCACTAAATGATCCATGATGTTCAATTACTACATGCTTGTCAACAAGTTAAGCACCTCAAGAGTAAAACGTTCAGAGGGCTAATTCTTCATGAGTAGCAAAAGTACCGTGACCGGATGACATCGTTACCAAAGCGCTAGTCAATAACTGAGCAGTGCAGTGGAAAACAACATGAAAATTAAGATGGAAATATTAACAACCTCCCTTCCATGTGCCAGTTAAGAGGCTCACCTTTCAAGTTCTACTAAAACCTTTGATAACTTTTCATCATTAAGGTGTTGAGATTGTAATGACCAAATTAAAATTTGATCAGGTACAATCTGTAGGAAGAGTTCCTTAAAGTAAAACGTGTGAAAATGGTTAAAATCCTAATTTGCACAAAAACAGCTGACTTCCTGTAGAGTTTAGGCCATGACAACAAGAACTTTTTGTAGATTGGGATATACAGGCATGTAAAAAAATGTCACAACATGTCAGGGGCTGCTTCTTTGAATTCTTCTGAGAGGCACAGTGGAGCTGTTTCACCAGACCCAGTCCTTTAACCCATATCATCATCCTTGGCTTCTCTACACCAAGTTCCTGTTTTATGGTGGAAATCAACGGTCACTGTCCTGCCGTTTCATGAAAACTTACAATTTTCAAATTAAGCTTCATCAAAAGGTTTAGCCTTTTCTGAACCAATTTGAGGTCAATATGGTCAGTGGGCTAGTAGGTGTGTTTTCCTTTGTACTTTTCAACATTTCATTGAAATTCATTAAAAACCTTTTGAGTCATCCTGTCTACAAACACACAGACAGACAAACGGCACAGATTACAGTACCTCCTCCAACTGTCTTTGGTGGAGGTAAAACTCAACCACCATTCATACAGCACAATTCACTGCTGTCCAGCCCCATGCTCAGCATGTTCCAAACACTCCAAAGAGCAAAAGCTGCGCTTCTGTTTGAATTATAATGGGGAAAAAAAACTCTCAAGGATGTTAGCACAGGTCTGCCCAATGGCACAGCAGAAGGCTATGGCTCTTCAACCAACCATCAAATCTACCAAAGAATTTTCTTGTGAGCTTGAGGGGCCTATGCACACGTACATATATTAATCCATCTGTTGAATAATTAGTGTATCCATTGATGTAACACTCAAAAATAAAGGCGAACAAATAGCACTGAATAGATGATAATGTGCTAAGATGGCAAAGCTTGCCTCAGACAGAGGCAAAAGCCTAAGAGTACACACAGACACACCACCTCTGTCTGTCATTTCTCCTCTCCCATGGGTGTCTGCTGCTCATGCAGAAGCGAGAGAGCTCAGTGGAGTGGAAAAGACTTTCTTCATTTAAGTGTCTGTCGTTCTCCCAACAGCATGTTTCACAGATAATTGTGTTATTCCTCCTATACTTGTATTCATGCTTTGCCTGGGTTTAAAACGTGCTTAAAACAAGGACATGTTGGATTGTGATGTGAATGATGGTAAAGGATTCCACGATTTGAATAATAAGATCATACAATAATGAGCTATATTTGTATAGAGTCAGTTATAACAGATATAGAACAAATGGCAGTACTTCTAACTGTTCATTGAAGAGAATAAATGCAAATGTAAATGTAAAAACAGCTACAATGTTGCTGCATTTTTAAACATGAACATCAAAATACTAGTAATCAGGAGTGCTAACGTGTCTGTACAAAAAACAGCTTTGTATTTTCTTCTGTGGCTCTGAAAGAACTTTAAAAAGAACTCTAAAAAAATAACCCTGATGATGTCATAGTCTGGGTTCTCCACAAGCGCCGGCAGCCGGCAGGACGGCCGACTACTCGCCCAGGAAGTGCCGGCTACTTTTTCCTACGTATTTTACCAGTTATCCGCCATATTTCTGACTTCCCAGATCGTTTATTGATGCATGTATCGGAATTTTCTCATCCTGCTTTGCTGACCACATGATCTTATTGGACCAATGAGAGCACAGAAGGCAACTAAATCAACCTTGTGACCTGATCCGGCCAATCGCTGAGCAGAATTTGGAGTTCGTTTATGCAAAACAAAAGTTGTTTCTCTTCACCAAAAGACAAAATTATAAGGTAAAAATGCAATGATCTGTTAATTTATAGCTAAAAGCTGCCCAGATTTCCATAGATAAATATATGCTGAGAGATTGTGACTGTCTATTAGAGGAAATAGTGTTACAAGAATGCTCTAAAGCCTTAGTGAATAGCTCAGTGCTCAGTCTGTGTGCTTGTCGTAGTAAAGGTGTGTGTAGATGGTGAGAGACGGAGAGAGAGTCAGATGAATGGAAATGCAGAGTGAGTGCATGTCCCACAAATGAAGCTGGTGAACAGAGCAGGTAGCTGTAGCACAGCAAATGTACAGTTTAGTCTCTATTTTCAATCTTGTCCCAGCTAGTGTGAACCCTGAAATATGACTGAAAAGTACTGAATGACTGTTGTAGATTAATCTACATACTAAGTTTATTGTTTGTATTAATTTGATCTGATAATCTGTGATTAACATTTTTTTATATTTTGTAAAGATTCTCAGTTTATATTGATTGTAAGTATAATATGCTGGATTTGTCAGTGCAATTTTATTTAGATAATAATTATTTTATAGAATGAATAATTGTATAATTTATGAGAGATTTTGAAAGATCAATGAATAATAAATATTCTGTATCTCATAATATTATTTTTCTGATAAAGGTTCATTTATAAATGGAGAATATATTCAATCGTTGCCCTTCAGAATGCAGCAGATGTCACCAAAACATACCAAAATTTAAACAATTCCCCCGGACCCCCCAAGTTGACGTGTGCCTATGGTGCTGCGTAACTCGCGACTACGGCGCTCAAAATAGGGGGCCCATCTAGATGGCATTGTCGGCTACTTTTTTTGAAAAGCCGGCTACTCAAAACCTTGTTGAGAACCCTGGTAGTGATGTCATGATTGTTATTTGGTACACATTTAGAATACAAAGTTAGTAGCAAAAACATTTGGTAATTGAAGCATTTTTTTTAAAAGTCTGTGTCTCAAGGCTTAGTAAATTCCTGTTTCATGGTTTTCACATCTGCAAAAGCTTTTGATAACTCTTCATCACTGACATGTTTACATTTCACTGACTTAATTTTAAGTCCATAGAGCAAAATCCCTAGGAGGAGTTTATTAAATTCCAATGCATGGAAATGGAACAAAATCTGACATTTGATTCAAAATGGCGGACTTCCAGTTTGGTCTAGCTCATGGCACAAAGAGGCTTTTTGGTACATCTTGATATGATACACGTGCACTAAATTTCATACTTCTAGGTTAAACCCACAGCGGGGGCTGCTTATTTGAAGCACTCCAGGAAGCCCCACAGAGCCATTTTGCCATGCCCAATCCTCACACCCATATCAGATTGTACATTTTCAGTTTTGAGCATTTCTGGCCTCACAAAAACAATTTCATCCTTGATGGCAAGCGATCGAACTTTGCTATGCCGCCACGTCATCACAGTTCGACGACAGTTCATGATATTCACAATGAAACATCATCAAGCTCTTATAGCTAGTCTGACCAAATTCAAGGCCAATATGGTTGACGAGCTAGTAGTGGTACATAAAAGTAAAAAAATCTGACATTTCCTGTTGGCAGCAGATGGTGCTGTGACAAAAACTGAATTTTGAGAGGTGGATGTCATCAGGGTGGGGCCATGATGCAACATATGAGGAATGGCAAAGATAGGACCATGAACAGTGGAGGGCGCTGTAGAATCATTTTGCCACACCCAATCCTGAGTATGGTAAAATATAAAATTTCCACCACTTCTGACTAGTGTGCCAGTTTTCATGAGTTTTCGAGTATGTTAAGTGCCCCAAAAAGGCGTCTGTTTGTGCCCAAGGATAATAATAATCCTTTCAACTTGCACCTTCGGTGCTAGAAGCCTGTCGGCTGCTGGCACTTCGGTGCTTGGGCCCTAATTACTGTATCCTCCTCCCCATGCAGATATTTAATGCCATTAAGTCCCTAAAGTATATAGAAGTTGAACTGGAAGTTGAACTGGCCTTCTTCTTCTCTTCCAGAGAACAGTTCCTTGATCATCCCAGTTTTCCAAATTTGACATGTTCCGATGAGTTCCAGATAACCCTCCTTTAGTGGGGTAGAGTGTGGGGTGTTTCTGGTACGGGTGGATCTCAGCTCCTGTAAATACTCCTTTTTCCAGCGGGTCCATATTTCTATCTCCCGGTCAGCTCTTCTCAGCTGGCATTGGAGGTTTGCTTGGCAGGGTGAAAGAGCTTAGGCAAGAAAAAAGAAGAGTTGCTTTCCAATCAAAAAGTGAGCTGGTGTCAGCAGTTGAATTTCTTCTGGTTCATTGTAGATGGTGAGTGGTCTCGAATGAATTGTTGCCTCTACCTCTGCTAATAGAGATGATATCTCCTCAAAGCTCAGTGAAGCTCTTCCCATCACATGTTTTTACTGATCGGACCAGTCTCCCACCCACCCACCCGCACCATCACCACCACCAGGCGGCTCGTTCTGCAATGTACTTCCACGTGATGCCTCTTTCAGAAAAAATACTCCAGGCTCCACAATGCTCTGAGATCTTGTTCAGCTCTTTTGAATGTTTGTGCATTGTCTGAATAGACAACCTTACGGAGGCCTGTTCTAGCTATGAATCTTTTGAATGCCAAGAGGATTTTTTCCTGTTGACAGGTCCGACACCAATTCCAGATGGAATGCACAGGTTACAGCGCCTGTTAACAATGCTATGTCCAGCTTTTCCCCTGAGCTTTTGCTTTTCACATAGAGGACCTGCAAAGTCCACCCCGACAATTTCTAAAGGAGGTGCTTCTGTGATGCGATCTTTTGGCAGGGGTGCTGTTATCTGATGCACGGCCTTCACTCTGAATCTCTTACAAGTAGTGCAAGCTGCAATCACCCCTTTTACCATTTGTCAGGCTTGGGGAATCCAGTGTTTGTCTCAGTTACACCAGAGTGTCTCTAACACCTGAGTGCATCATTTGGTCATGACTGTGTTTGATCAGCATTTCAGACAGTCTGTGATTGGATGGTAAGATCCACGGATGCTACTCACTGAAGCTTAAGTCTGAATGTTGCAGCCTCCCTCCCACACAGACTAAACCATTTTCATCAAGACATGGCTTCAGTTCCCCGAGTTTTGAATCTTTGTGAATGTCTTGTCCTGCTTTCATTTCATTCATCTCCCTCTGGAATTGTTTAATCCAGGCTGTGACTCTGAATACAGTTCTCAATTTACTGTAGTTCTCCCGGTTTAAAAATGGCGATGTCTTTTCTGTGTTACTCAGCTGGACCGTGACGTGGCTTGATCTAAACACAGCCTTTATCTCCTCTTCACAGGGCTCTTCATGAAACAGCTCTGGCAGCATTGCTAAATGGAGAAATGGAGGCCCTGACCACCAGAGCTCCTCTTCCTTCAGTTGTTTTTAAAGTTATTTTTTGAGCATTTTATGCCTTTATTTGATAGGACAGCCAAAGAGGTGACAGGAAATTTGGGAGAGAGAGTGGGGGGAAGACATGCGGCAAATGGCCAGAGTGCGGGCCGCTAGAGGACTATAGCCTCAGCACATGGGGCATGGGTTCTAACCCCCTCTTCCTTCAGTTTTAAAGATGCCTGACCCCTCGTGTTGAGATCAGTTGAAATATGCTTTCCACTACAATATAACCAGCTTTTTTGTGTGGTCAGTGACTGTATCTCCATTATTCTATTAGCCACAAACTGTTCCCATCTTTGTGCTAAACTGCGAATTCACTGTAAGAATATCATGACACGTGACCACATGTGGATTTGGGTTGGCTCCATGTTCATTGTCTTTAACAGGTTGTTTCCCATTCATGCTGCAACCAGAGCCCCCATTAACTCAAGAAATGGCAGAGTGAATTTCTTTATGGGCGCAACTCTTGATTTGGACATGATCAGTCTGATCATTTTTCCTTCAGCTGACTGTCCATGGAGATACGCAACTGATCCATAGGCTCTCTCACTTGCATCACTGAACACGTGAAGAACTTGGTTTTGTACATTTTGCAGTTCCTCAGTTCCATAACACCTGGGAATTACTATTTAATGGAGGTGAAGCATCTCCGCACACCATTGCTGCCACCTTTGGGAGAGGTCGCCTGGCAGCTCCTCCTCACAGCTGATGCCCCTTTGCAAAATATCCTGAAAGAGACATTTCACTCTTATTGTAAATGGCATCAGAAATCCCATGGGGTCAAATATTTTACCTGACGATCGCAGGACACTCCTCTTTGTGCTCCGTCTTTCTCTGAAAATGTTCATTAGATGGTTGAAGTTGACGACAAAGTTGTCAGTATCTGGCCTCCATACTGGATCAAGCACCTTTAACACACGGCCGCGTGCTTCAGGTCAGAAGGTGAGGTCAAACTTCCCTTGCACTTGCCCTTCAGTTCAGAGGAGTTTGTAGTCCACTTACAGAGGTTCATGCCAACAGTGGACCTTTGCATTTGTGGGTAATACATCTGAACACTACACAAGCCATTCTCAGTGTCTGATTTGGTGTCCTCAGCATCAGGGGGTCCTGTGAGCCACAGGAGCCACAAGGCGTCTCTGTCCTCAGCCACAATTGATTCTTGTAAGAAAGCCTTAGTGATGCCTACCATGAAATGCGATTGAATGCAGCCTGAATTTCAATGATGGTTAGGGGGTTCTGGGGTTATATTTGGTCCGGTGAGCAGACAGACGTTCAGAGATGGACATCCATCCTCATGTGAAGAAGCATCGAATATGACTCAAATTGGTCATTGTCTTGTCAACTCTGATCATAGCATGGTGAGGCACGTAGTACATGACATTTCCGTTCCCAGTTCCTGCTGTGTATTTAGTCTAAGGTATATCTTTACATATTTCTTGTTGAATATAGTCCTCAGTCACATCGTTGTATCACTTAAACAGTGTCACGTTAGTTTTCAGTGTCCTCCAAATCTTTTCTGGTTAATTCTTAGATTGTCTGGGAGTTCTGGTGAATCATATCACCATGGCAAATTCACTTCATAGTAGCCTCTGCTGTACCTAACAGACCTGTTTAAAGTTTTACTGAGCTTCAATGTCATCAGCTTTATCCTCAACTTTGCTGGAGATGCCTAAGGACTCTATTTCCCAGAATGCTTTTAACTGGTTTGAAACCTGCGTGGTTTCGTCAACTCCAATCTTCATGCATTAAGCTTCACTCATGCTTGACATGGACACAGGTCCCTGCACTTTCTAGCCGAATGTGGTTTCTATGGCAACCACGAATTCTGACAGTCTTTCCACTCTGCCTGACACTATTTTCCAGTAGTAGTCAGCAACTATCAATACTGCCAGCTTGAGTTCTTCTTCACTGTGGCCTGAAACAAATGCTGACGGTAGCCCTCTTTTCTCTAGCTGCGGCCGGATTTGTTCTCCAGGAACTTGCATAATGGCAGAGCTCACTTGAGGCGTTTCAACAGCTTCTTTCTCAATATTTCATTTTTTGTTCCCAATATTTTGCAGGACTAATTTTTTTTTCGAACTTATTTTTACTGAACTTGTGCAAAGCAGACAATGGAACAACATACACATGAATAAATCAATATGAAAAATGAAATAAATGAATGAATAATAAATAAATACATAAAAAATTAAAATAAATAATATATTACCTCAACATAGTATCCAAGAGCACAGGCCTATGCACATAACCCTCGTGTTTCATTCTAAAAATGGACAGCAATATTCTCCTCTAGAAAGACCAATACACTTTGTGCTGAATGTGAACCTAAAAGTCTTAAAGGCCATTTATGCTCTATGTTAAAGATGGATACGGAGATGGACGGAGCCTTCCATACGACTTCTGCGTTCATTCCGTACGTAAACGGACACGTTTCAGAGAGCTTATGGATACAGATGAAATGGAAGAAACGGAGCAATACCACCGGAAATGATTGAGGGCAGTGTAGCTACAATTCATGCAAGGCAAGGCAAATGTGTACGGAAACTACAAAGAAGAAAAAATAGTAAATGGACTGTACTTATATAGCGCCTTTCTAGTCTGACTGACCACTCAAAGCGCTTTACAACACCAGCCAGCATTCACCCATTCACACCAACATTCATACAGTGGTGGCATTCATACCATGCAAGGCTCCACCTGCTCATTGGGAGCGGTAACCATTCACGCAAACACTCACACACCAATGGAACAGCCATTAGGAGCAATTTGGGGTTCAGTATCTGCCCAAGGTCACTTCAACATGTAGGCTGCAGGGGCTGGGGATTGAACCACCGACCTTCTGATAAGTGGACGACCGCTCTACCACTGAAGTGAAGCAATAAAGTGTAAAACCTCTCCTTCCTCAAGAATTGATGTACCTAATGGCCTCACAGACCACCACTGAGTACATCGTTAACTCTGCTTTTACTGCTTTGTATTTACTAGGTACATTATCACAACCTCCTCCGACCATTGCCATATTTGTTGTTGTCAAAACTTTTGATACTTCACTGCCCTCCTGCGGTTGCATAAAGGTCAAAGTAAAGGACTTATAGAAGTATGAAGGCGTTGACGGATAGACCGTATACAGACAGACGTATCCACTTATGCAAGTAGAGGGATTATAAATGGGCCTTCAGTGTTACAGTCTACTGTCCCAAAAGTTTGGTTCCAGGCCAATTCAATTAGCCCCGATTTCATCCTTTGAGCTTTAGTGGCCCCTGGGTGTTCAAAGAAGGGTTCCCAGATTTTGTAAAAATAAAAAAGGATAATCTTTTAAGGCTGTAGAGAAAGCTTCGTAAGGAATAATACTTGTCACAGTATTCAGCCACAGGTTCAGAGTGGAAGCCTTATCAGAGATCCACAAGGCTAAAATGTATTTCCAAGAAGCATGCAAGAGTATATGCAAGAGATCCTTGTCCCGAAATTCAGAAGGTAGCTCATCATTTAGTCCCAGCAAACAAGTCCTTGCACCAAGATATAAGGGGCACACATTTTGTTAAGTTGGTGAATAATTGTACTCCAATACTGTTGAATGTGAGGACATTTCCACAAACAATGAAAATAAGAACCAACAACAGATATTTAGTACAGATATCTGAAAGACCTGGGTTAATTCTGTGCCTGGCTTCAGTAGTAATATACAGTCTATGTAATATCTTAAATTGCCTCTGCCAGGCTAAGTTGAATGCTAAGACATGGGAGGGCCGGTGGCACAGGGCATTCCAGGCCTCTGGTTCTATTGAAGAACCCAGATCAGATTCCCACATGCCTTTAGTTCTGTCAGAATTGTCCTCCTTAAGACTACGTGTCTTATAGAGCTTTTTAGTAAAGAACTTAAGCTGCGTATTATCTGCCAGCATAGACTCTATAGGAGAGATAGCAATCCACCCTTACACTCCTTTCTTTTGGACAAGATAAAATTATGAACCTGTATGAATTTAAGGAAATCATTGTTGGTGATCCCAAGTGTTGGTGAGTCCAGCCCAAAGGCCAAGTGGAAAATCAGGATTTTCATGAAGAGGAGTTAATAAAGAAAGACAATTACTGTATCCATCTAGTTTCCTGGCTTGATGCCACACATTCAACATATTCTTTTAAATCACATCGTCTTTAATCAGTAGAGAAACTTTTCCAGCAGAAATACAGAATAGGTTTTGCAGGCGAATCCTGCCTTGTGAGGCTGATTCACAGCTGAGCCAGGTAGAATTAGTGTTGTTCATAAACCATCCTGCAATATATTTAAATTGTGCAGCTAATTGGTAAAAAGAAAATGATGGTGCTGCCAATCCTCCACATTTAACAGGTAGGCAGAGAAAGCTGTATCTTAGTCTAGGTCCTTTTTTTTTACACCAAATAAATGTTATTATTGAGGAGTTAAGCTGTGAAAGAATTTTCTTTTACAACACAATTGGAAGCATCTGAAAAAGATATGAGAGACCAGGGAGAATGCCTATTTTGATCAAGTAAATATGGCCTAATAGAGATAAGGGCAGACCACACCACCTATCAAGGTCGGATTTTATATTTTAAGAGTGGAGCAAAGTTTAGTTTAAAAAGGTCTTTTAAGCATGGACATATTCTTATACCTAAATATGAAAAACTTGTTTGAGACCAATGAAAAGGTTGTGATGTGTTTGGGTCTAATGTGTGTGCGCTACAGAGTGCCATAACTTCATTCTTAGAGAAGTTTATCTTGTATCCAGAGAAAGATCCGCTATCACCAGTTAGCTTAATCAATATGGGAATTGATTCTCTTGGAGAGTCTAAATAAATTAAAATGTCGTCCACTTACAGCAAGGTTTTATCATGCTGATTACTCAAAAAGTTTACTTTTATGGTGACATCTTGCCATATGATTGTAGCTAATGCTTCCATAGCCAGAGCAAACAGCAGCGGGCTCAAGGGGCAACGCTGCCTTGTGCCCCATTCAATACTGAAATTACTAGACATGAGCCCATTAGTGATCACAGCAGAAAGAGGGGAGGAATATAAAATCTGTATCCATTTTATAAACTCTTCCCCCAGGTCAAATTTATGAAGTGTGGAAAAAAGGTAAGGCCATTCCAGCTGATCAAAGGCTTTCTCAGCGTCAAGAGAAACCACTAAAGCCTCGGACCTGTACAGTGAGGAGTGTTGAATGACATTCAGTAACCTTCCTACATTATGGGAGGAGTACCCTCCTCATATGGAACCTCTCTGATCATTACTGATAACAGAGGGGAGGACATGTTCTAGCGGTAAAGCTAAAACTTTAGCTAGCAGCTTCAAATCTAAATTTTAAACAGATATAGGCCTATGAATATTCTTCTGCTGATATACCCTTTTTCAGTACCAAGGGAATATTTGCTTCCATTAATGATGGAGGGAGGGCCCCTGTCTCAAACAAAGATTGTAACATTTCAAACAATGAGTTGACAAGAATGGAGTTGAACTTTTTATAAAATTCTGCATTGAGGCCATGGGGGCCTGGAGCTTTGTTGTTAGGGAGTAATTGGATACAATTATTATCATGCTGTTATAATCCCTTGGGTCCTTTTGGGGTTGTCATATTTTACTAATCTGTCCCTTTCTGCAGGTAGTTGATTAGGTTACCAGGCCATACCTACCAGGTGACCTACTGGGCATGAACACCTCCCTCGTTCATCTCTCACCCCCCATCCTGACCACTTTCTACAGAGGGACTATCAATAGCATCCTGAGCAGCTGCATCACTACCTGGTGTGGGACCTGCACAGCCCCGGATCGCAAGACCCAGCTGCAGGTATCGGAACCTCTCTCCCATCCATCACATATATTTACAATATATGCTGCAACCGGAAAGCCAGGAACATTGTGGGTGACCCTTCACACCCTTCACACAAACTCTTCTCCCTTCTGCCATCTGGTAAAAAGGTCCCGAAGCATCCGGGCCCCCACAGCCCGGCTGTGCAACAGTTTCTTCCCCCAGGCCACCAGACTCCTCAACACGACTGGACTGGAAGCCCACATACACAACACACACATGCAGGCACACATACAAACACAGACACACACACTCTACCATCTCAACCAACAATCTTTTGCACTGTCTATTGTCTTCTGCTTACATTTCTTCTTTCAGGATTGTTTACATATAGTGTACATTATTTACATTATTTGCAAAACGGTGTAGACTAGTTGGCTGCTTGTACTCTGTTTTGTTTCCTGTTGATTGTTTTATTGTGCTGTCTTAAACATGTCGTCCAAAAACATGCACCTTATGTCGCCCTGTGTTTTGCACATATTGTCTCTAATTGTGCAATTAATTGCGCAATTAATTGTGCACATATTGTCTTCAGTTGTGCATTTTATATAGTCCTTTGTTATTATGTAGCAACATGGTCCTGGAGAAACGCTTCATTTCACAGTGTTCTTGTACATGGTTGAAATGACAATAAAGCTCTCTTGACTTGACTTACCACTGTGACTTAAATGAAAAGGTCAGTGGTCATCATTGACATCCAGATATCATCAGTATTTTCATTTATAAAGCCAAGGTGCAGATGTACTTAACATTCTTACTTGTGTTTAGAGCTAATATGACAACAGATCACAGCCTACCCTAGCTTTAAATGTTCATACCAACTCCAATTAATTAAGTGGTTAATTGGGACTAATGGGTTTCCAGTATTCAGTAACAAGCACATGAAATGCCTCAGGAATGCGTATCTAAGTTCTTCCTGTTCATATTTTAAAATTTCTAAATTTCTAAATCTATAATAAATTAAATAAATAAATAAAAATCAACATTTTTGATTACCAGCCTTAATCTAAATTTTCAACATATTGACAGGATTACTGAAAGACAAATGGAACACAGTATGTTAATACTTAAACCTTTAACAACCAAACACTAAAATTATTTTTTTCCTGCCCCATGGATGCTGACATTTCAACATATTTACCTTTAAATAATTAATGAAGTTCCTTTGCCTTCTGTCAATATTTATATAGCTCCAAACAGCCAATGAGAACTGGGCAACTGTTGAGCATTACCTAAGAAATTGGAATCAGGAGGGACGAGGTGAACATTATTCATTTTTTAATTATCTAATTAATCCCACATTCTAAAACAGTCATTTTATAAGCAATGTTGGATTTTGCTATTTCTTATTCCTGGAAAAATATGGGGTCCTTGGTCTGTTAAAAAAAGTAACACCACAAAGATATTTATGTTTTGTCAATTTATGTCGGGCCATTCCAGGCAGCAGAGAGAACAGAACACGTGATATTATGAACAGCTGCTAGAGGACATCGAAGCTGTGTTGACTGACTGTGTGCACCTTTTAAGAAAAGCAAGATTATCCACTTAATCAATAAATGGCCCAAAAAAAAGCTAGTATTAGCATAATTGTGGGTTCTCAGCATTGATGGATGAGTGGAGGAAAGAAGGATGTGCATGGAGAGAGGCGTAGTGGAGGAGAATGATCAGTCAGTGTGTCATAAAGGGAAAAAAAATCAATATGGAAAGGGGATAATGTTAACACAGTCTAACTGATGACGGGAGTGTTCATTAAAATAAATCAGGCATTAAATCATCTCTTTTGTCTACTAGTATATATAGTATGTGTTGCTGAGATCTTGAAATCAATTCTGTGGTCAACTGGGCATCAATACACAGACCTGACATTAGGAGAAGTGTTCTGTCTTTTCTTGGGTATTAGTATTAGAGCAGCAGCATTTTGAAAGAATTTCAGTGTTCATAGCCTTATCGAGGAGGTCAATAAGAAATTATTAAAGCAAGTGAATGATCTTTTCTAAATTTTTATCACAAAACTTTTATGCATGTTTTTATGAAGCTGGAATGAAGATTTGGTTACAGCATTGATGTAGGTACTGAAATTTAAATCCTCATCCAGGATGACAAACAGAGTTTTAACATAGGAGTTTCTAGTGCTCTAGAATCAAGGTAGGCACTTTTTTTATTGTACCAGTTTGTGGTGGTGGGATTTGGTCAGAGCTCAGTGGCAGGAGAGAATTACTGCTGACAACTGGGGTTTCGTCAGGCCCAAGTGGTGAGGCAGATCTGCACCCTGGAGAACACAGACAAAACGCCAGTGCATTCTCAGCTGCACAATTGAGCTATGTTAGCTTACTAAATCTATATCTATCTATATATATACAGTATCTATCTCTATCTATATATATATAGATAGAGATAGATATATATCTATATATGGATATAGATATAGATATACAGTACTGTGCAAAAGTCTTAGGCAGGTGTGAAGAAATGCTGTGAAGAATTTATGCTGTTTTGAAGGCAAAGGGTGGTCACACCAAATATTGATTTGATTTAGGTTTTTCTTCTGTTCGCTCACTTTGAATTTAGTAAATCGATAAAAATAAACAATTAAATTTTATATTCTTGAAAGCATTCTTACTTTACAGCATTTCTTCACACCTGCCTAAGACTTTTGCACAGTACTGTATATGTATATATATATCTATATCTATATATCTATATCTATCTATATATAGATATAGATCTATATATATATATATATATATATATATATATATATGTGTCTATATATAGATCTATATCTATATATAGATCTATATAGCTATATATAGATATAAATATATCTATATATCTACATATATACTGTGTATATATAGATATATATATCTATATATATACACATATACATATATATATATATATAGAGAGAGAGAGAGAGAGAGAGAGAGAGAGAGAGAGAGAGAGAGAGAGAGAGAGACAGAGAGATAAATATATAAATATATAGTCTTTCACATCTAAATCCTGCCCTCAGCATTGCATAATTCGCATTCTTATTTTATCACGGTGTTTTTTATTTTGTCATTGAAGAGTATTAACTTCCAACACATGTTGTCTCTGATGTTGCTCCATTCTTGTTGTCCTTCCTCCCTATTATCATTGCTATTCAACTGACTATGTGCAGTTTGAGATCTGAAATAAGCAAGTGCTTCCCTATCTTAATCTAAGAGAATATCAATGACATTGTGAAGAAAAAGAGTACACTGTTAGTCTCACTCGTTGCCTGCTCACACACCAATTACAACAATGAATTCATTATGCTTTTGTACAGGCAAAACTGAGCCCTTACAGTTGTAGCTACAGACCAACATAAAGATTTCCCATTTTTAAGAGAGAGAGAGAGAGAGAGAGAGAGAGAGAGAGCGAGAGAGAGGGCATGTGTGTGCATGTATGTGTGTGTGTGTAGCTCTGGTGAGGAACTGTTAGAGCCAATTAAATGCAGAAGAAGAGAGCCAAAAGGATTCCAGATTCCTGATGATGTCTTCATGGAGCTCTTATTCCACACGGCTTAATTAATCATGGCAAAGTTCTGTGTGTGTAAAGAGATTGAAAGTTGCTATTTGCTTTCCTTCATGATGTGTGTGTATACATATGTGTGTGTAACAAAGTTTGAAATATGTATGTGTAAGTGCTTGTGTGATAAATGGGAGGCCAAAGGCCATTGATCTGATAGGAACCTTCCTCTTGCAGCCCCCTCATATTCACCATGGCTGCCAAGCAATTCAGTAGCTTCCTTTGCTGGAAGACAAACATTTACATGAATGGTGAGGAGGAAGAAAGAAGAAGATAAGTATAGGAGAGTGTGGATGAAGAGGTAAAGGGAGAAGACAGGGAAGGGGAAAGAAGACTGGACTCAAAAACATCCTAATTAAGATTTATGACAAACAAATGGGACTTTTAGCCATTGATGGCAAATCATTCTGCCCTCACCATTAGTTAGTTACTTTTCTTGCTGAACGACCATCTCGCTGAGGTATATATACTGAGCAACAGGAGAAACCTGGTGATCCAGAACATCCCACAGATGCTCTATTGGGTTGAGATCTGGTGAATATGCTGGTCAAGGAAGGACAGCGACATTGTTCTGGTCCAGGTCTACTCCTGACAGACATGAGCCACATGTGGTCTGGCACTGTCAAGGATGAAGGTGATGCCTGATTGCTGTATCCTGTGAATGACATGTGAACCTAGGACCATCAGCTCTGTACAAGTTAAATCTGGACTTGTCACTAAATGTGATCTGCCTCCACTGTGCAATGAGCCATAACATCTGTAACATCTGTGCTGCACGTGCCTGCAGAGTTCAGACCATCAGCATCAGCATCATCAGCATCACAACTGTCTGGTCACGTAAGTTTTGTGGAAGTCGTGACATCATCAGTTGTTTCAGTAGGACATTAATTACACCCGGTAAATTATCATCTTGACCAGGTCTTTCAATCATGCAGAAAGAAATCTCACCAACATCATGGTTTACTCTGAAATGCACCAATGACTGTTATTTCTATGTTATGACTAAATGATGGTTATTCATGATTTAACATGTTTTGGTTGTGTGTACTTAAAAAAGTCATTTCAGTGAATCACATGTTTGTTTGTTTCAGTAGATTAGGACTAGAGAATATAAATTACAGGGTTTTTAAAATTATGCATTTCTACTGTTGCTCAGTATATATTCATACATATATATAAATACATATACATATATCCATATTGTATGTAGGAGTTGAGTTTTGAGGGAGAGGGAGTTATGTATAACTAAAGGCCTGCCTCTAAGACAAGCCTACTTCACATAAAGTCCATGTACATTCCGCAGTTAAGGTGAATAAAGACCAGCCTCCCTGTACTCATATCTCAGTGTATTTGCAGAAAAAACGTTTATTCAGTGAAACCCGTGTTACAGACCTGAGCACTGTAGCCAACATAGAGGGGTGGGAGAAGGGAAATGATACAGAGGTTGCCATATCAGCCTTCCAACTGTACGGCTTGGGTGCAGCAGTCTCTATCAGGCATTAATGCATGAATATAATTAGACAGCCAGGGCGGGACCGCACACTGTATCGTGCAAAATAATCAGGCCTAGTCAAACAGAAATGGCTGTGAATTCAATGAAATGAGGACAAAAGTAGACAAAATATATTGGCATGTTGCTGTGAGGATGATGTAAACAGCAGGAATATTTATGCCTTTTTATAAACATGCCAGACATTTTTAGAACGATTTTCTACCTTCTAGGTGGCCACTGGTTTAGGTTCATTTCAGTACACTGTGAAATTAAGTTTGAAATTCATTTTCTGTCCATATATTTTCAATGGGTATTACTTGGAGCACAAGCTAGTAAAGTGGTGTTTAAAACAGTGTTTAGTGTGGGAGTTAACAAAAAGTGGAAGAACAGAATTAACATTCATAAAGGTGTATACAATGAACATTCATACAGACCAGCCAAAGTTGAGTTATCATTTCTCTTATCATTGCCAATATATCTATATTTAAATTATAAATATAAAAACAATAAAGTAAAGTTTTCTTTACAACAAGCCTTATTTCTAAAGAAAGAGAACTGCTGTTTCAGAAAAACATCTTAAACAAATATTCTATGTTCAGCAATGTGGTCCGTTATTTTCAAAACAAATGCAGGATGAGTCTTTATACATTTAATTTTTTTTTTGCAAAGATTGATTGCTCCATAAGTGAGAAATTGGTGTATAAAGATGCTCTCTTTCCCATTGACTGCCATTAGCCACATTTCCACTGTGTGGTACCGGCTCTACTCGACTCGACTTGGTATCGGATTCTTTTTCCAGGTCGTTTTCCATTACGGTACAGTACATCCTCAGGGTAGTGGATGCCATGCCAAACTGCCGTGGCGTAGTCTTCAATGCAACACTCACCTCTCGTCCACCTCTCGTGATCCTCTCATCAGCTATCATTGATTGCTGATCATTGATCTGCATCTCCTAAATATAGCAGCCACAATTAAAAAAAAGTTAGGGCCACTAAAGTAGCTTCGCTGTTTGAGTGTCACGGCTATTGATTTATGCTGTGCTGGTCTGTAATGTTTCATGTATCCATTTAGTACCTGCTCAGCTCACTTGGAACCGCTACGGAGGTGGTACTAAGAGAGTAGTACCAGGTACTTTTTCCCTAATGGAAAACAAAGAAGGCGAGTAGAGTTGAGTAAAGTATGGCCAGTACTTCGCGGTGGAAATGGGGCTAATGTTTACACGAGGATATAATTCAAAATTCTGCCAAAAATTCAGTTTTGAAATCTTAAATTTTTTCAACTTTGAACTTTTAAGGGTTGCAGTCTTGTCATAATCAGGACTTTTGGACAACAAATCCAGTTTAGGAAATTTGGCATAGGCCTGGACCCATGTGCAAAATTTCATTTATTTTCATGGAAGGGAAGGCAGATTTCCTGGTAGGAAGAAGAGGAAGAACACAGAAAAACAAGAGGACCCAGCTGCAGAGCTGCCTGGTCCCTAATAATTCAAGCTGCAAGCAGCATTGAATGGGTCCTTGCACTGCGGTAGCTGCCAGGGCTGTTGTAAGTTCATTCAGTTCAGCAAGCTCGTGGTCATGGCGATTGCAGACCAACAGGTGTTTGAGGCTTACTTCTTGTTAACAGCACAGTCATACAAACTTCCTGCATCATGGCGAATGACTGAAATTGGTCGTACCAACACAGTCAACCCATTGGCCACACTAAAAGGCTTGACAGTAACAGCAGCTGATAATATTCCCAATAAAAATATCATCAAAATGTTTTAGCTATTCTAACTCAATTTGAGGTCCTTATGATCAACAGGCTAATCTGAGGACATAAAAGTATAGGATAGGGTATTTTTTGTTGCCAGTAGATGGCAAGTGACATTTACAGAATTTTGAGGTGTATTTCTTAAGGGTGTGACTCATTCAAACTGTGAAGTTAGGTAAAGCTTGGGCTACGGACAGTGGAGTTCTAACAACTTCCTCTGTTATGGCAAATAAGCTAAGTTTGCCGCGCCACTACAGTCACACAATTCATCAAACATTTTGTTTCAGTATACATTCCAGTATATGATGGGAAATACACACAAAGAAATTTAATGTAAATCAAATATTTGTCACTCAAGACATACTATCTGTTGCCAGCAGGTGGTGCGATCACTATAACTGTATGTAGATATATTCAGACTGGGACACTTATTCAACATATGAAATTTGGCCCAGATTGGAGCATTGACAGAGCAGTTATAAAAACTTACTGTATTATGGCGAAATATCAAAAGTTGCCATATGGCCACTGCTTCCTAGTTTGCCAGCAGCTGACGATATTCACAATAAAGCATAATGAAGGTGTTAAAGCTATAGTAATGGCAGTGCCATTTCTCCTCTAAACATGCTGAGGAAAAAGCATGTTGAAGCTCATTTAAAGTTTGCTGCACAACATTTGGACAAGCCTGTGAAATACCGGGAGAATATAGTCTGGTCAGATGAGACCAAAATTGAACTCTTTGGATGCCATGATACACACCATGTTTGGAGGAGAAATGGCACTGCACATCACCCCAACAACACCATACCAACAGTGAAGTTTGGAGGTGGGAACATCATGGTGTGGGCTGTTTTACAGCATACGGTACTGGCAAACTTCATATAATTGAAGGAAGGATGAATGAAAAAATGTACCGAGATATTCTTGATAAAAATCTGCTGCCATCTACCAGGATGATGAAGATGAAACGAGGGTGGACATTTCAGCAAGACAATGATCCCAAACACACAGCCAAGGAAACTCTCAATTGGTTTCAGAGAAAGAAAATAAAGCTGCTAGAATGGCCCAGCCAATCACCTGACTTGAATCCAATTGAAAATCTATGGAAAGAACTAAAGATCAGAGTTCATAGAAGAGGCCCACGGAACCTTCAAGATTTGAAGACTGTGTGGAAGAATGGGCTAAAATCACACCTGAGCAATGCATGCGACTAGTTTCTCCATACAGGAGGCGTCTTGAAGCTGTCATTACCAACAAAGGCTTTTGTACAAAGTATTAAATAAATTTCAGTAAGCGTGTTCAATACTTTTTCCCTGTGTCATTTCACATTATTACACATAACTTAATTTATGGACATCTATGGTTTGATTTCTTTGCATGTGTGGATTTCATGGGTTGTTACCAACATCTGGTGAAAATTTCATGTCAATGGCACCTTTAGAAATATATTTACTGAGAAAATGTTGACGTGTTCAATACTTATTTTACCCGCTGTACATGTACAGTACTTGGTTTTGTGCAGTAAGTTTTGTTGAAAAATATTGAATAGTATTTGATAGAATTTGAAATATGCTCCAGAAACAATGAAGATATAAAAACAAAACAGAAAATATAAAAACGAGGAAAGTTAAGCTAAATAGTGAAAGGCAGCACTTCACTACGTCAATGTGTGTGGAAAGTGTCTGAAAATAAATGCTTAATAGTATAAGAGATTGGCTCTGGAAAAAAATACACCAATAGAATGAGCCCAAGTTTAACGCGTAACTTTGGAAACAGAAACAGTAAATACAACAAAATTTCTCAAAGGTAAAAGGCACCAGTGCAGTAGTAGTAGTTGGTTGTTGTATGTAGAAAAGGTTGAGAAAAAAACACTGTTTTTTTCACAAACAGTTAGTTTTTGAGTTAAGCTCTGGAATTTGAAGACGAAGCCAGCTCCTATTTTTTATTTATTCCCCTCATCACTTCATTCATGGCGGGGCATAAAAATAATGCCCAGTAATTCCAATAGGGCCTAAAAGTAAATACTGTCGTATGCAGCCAAGTAACTAATAATGTACTGGTAAAACATTAGATCATTCAAAATTTAAGTGGTTGTGATTTTTCAGATCATTTGTGTCGTAGGGGAGCTGTTTTAATGTTGGAAATGTGTGTGTTAGTGTTATTACTTACTACTTGTATGTCTCTGAGCGAACATATTCAAAAACATGGGAGACGCCCAGCTGGAACTGATCTGCAATGGGAGTGACCCAGGGATTATTCTCTGCTTTAAACACCTGTTTAGGACCAGTCAGATCCAGATTACCTGCAAACAGAAAGACAATTGAATTGATCACACTCATCACTGGTTGATATATGTAATACTGTTTACATTTTATACTGTTAGATGTTTTCACACCAAAAGCTGGTGAGTACTGTTATGACCCCGAGTCATAATTTGTATTTGCTATTGTGATTTGTATTTGTATTGTTCTCCCTCACTGCCTGTGGTTGATGCTGTCACTTTTTTCTGGGTTCTTTCAGAGTTTTGGAGTGTCCCTTATCGCCTTGTGCTAATTAGTGATTAGATTTGATGATTGGTGTTGTAAAGTTAGTCATTTGTATATATTGTAAATAGTCTTGTATATACAGTCAACCTGTCCAAGAAGAACACTCAAGGGACTAAAGAAAAGTGGCCATATTGGACAGTTGTCCTTATACAGAAAGCAGACCATTTTTCATTTATTTTCATTTTCATTTTCAAATTAATTTTATTTGATTTCTGGAAATCATCTCCAACCCCAAGATTGGTGTCTTGCGACCTCCGGGGGGCCACGACCCCCATTTTGGGAACCCCAGTCTGGTACCCGGCAATGATGAGACTTAAATGTTCTTAAAACATTGTGAATGGGCCAACCTACTACTGATTGGTGGCTTCTCCTCTCCTGCCATGTTTGTGCACAACACGATGGTCAGACGATGTTTTACCTGCTTTCCCGCCACATTGTTCGCCTTTCACAAACAAGAACTTTGTTTACGTCATTTGGAAAATGAGTCCGGGCTCGTCAATGTTGTATACATCCTCTGGAGAGTACCTGGTCGTGATTTTGTGATTCTCTCCTTCTCTCTAGAAAGTAAATGATTGAACATTGCCTGGAAAAATCCCACTTTATACCTCTTGCTTTACACTGTTTACATCTCAGGCTGAACATGAAAACTGCCCTACACGGCCGTTATCACCAGTGACTGGTACCATGCAGGTCTCAAGCCGTGCTGGTCGCGGTCGCTTTGGATGGATGGGCGTCTTATATAGGAAACTTCATACGTATGTTAATGGGGATTAAAACAGGACTGTGAAAAAGCGGTCATTGTGAGCAGGGGGTCCTTTTATAGAGGTGACTGGTAGACCAGGTTTGACTGTATTGTACATATTCTTCTAACCAAGGAGTCCAGATCACTGTAGAGGTGTGAAGCCCTTTTTGTTGTTCCTTTTTCTCCTGTTTGTGTTAGGGAAGTGGTAAATTAGGTAAGTTAGTTTGGACATTATAGAAGCTTGTTTTGTTTGTTATTGTTCATAAATGAATTGTTTGAACTGTAATTGCTGTGTCACTGGTCATCCTTGGGAACAGGGAAAAAGAGGAGTCACATTTTTATGCTATGCTCAGATTTCCAGTACAACCAGAATGTGATCTGTTGACACTGAACAGGTTAAGGGTTTTGCTCCAACAGTGGTAATGCTGGGTTCCCGACTGAGATTTTTCCTGCTGCTACAGGGTTCGATCAACTCTTTCACCCAACCAGGGATCATTGAGGGCAGGCCCTAATTTTCAATGATGTCAAGAGTACAGTCAAAACAAAATAAAAACACACTGAAACTAGAGGGCACTTGGAGAGTGCATACCTCAGCCAAGCAAATGTATAAATCCTACTCTGGTGACGCCATGACCCACCATACCTCTGATCATCTTTCAGATAAGCCTCAAAATCTAATCAACTGTTCTCCTCCCCAAGGTCCACCATTACTCTGAAATCTCTTCAATAGTGAGTTATCCTGGGGGCGCTAGTGAGCAAAACATGGCGTAAGACGTCTTTATGAACAAATGATCATAAAGAAAAACTCAAACTCGATACACTAAAGCCTCAAGTAAAAACTGAAAAGTGCAAAATTTACATAGATGGTGACAAAACTCCGGAAATTTAAATAAGACGGACCCTCCAACAACAGGCCTGGTGTATCCACGGACAAATGTTCCACAGGTGATCCCGACCGAGCCACACGTACGACCCAACAACAACACACAAAGATGGAGAATGAAATGCTGAAATCCGATATCCTCTCCTCCCTCTGAGCAGACATCGGCTTGATTATAAAAGAAGAAATGGAAAAACGTGCTTTCTGAAGATTTACAGAGTGAGCTGCAAGCAATGAGGGCGGAAATAGCCAACAACACAAAGGCAATACTGTCTGAAATGGATAAAATAGAAACAGAGAGGGGTTTCTGGCACAACTTCAACTACTTACAAGGTGCATGGAGAAGGGAAAAGGTCAAAAAGGCAAAAACTTGCAGTATAAGGAACAACTTTAATGCTTGACCAACGCGTTCTGGCTTGTGGCCTTCATCAGGGTCATGAATTGGATCAAATGAACGGCAACATGAAAGAGATGGAAGGCGGTTTATCCACATGGTCAGATGAGATGGTCGCGATGCAAAACACTGTGACTGAATTCAAAAACCAGGTGGAACAACTGATAGAGAAATGCGACAATTTGGAAGGGAGGATAAGAAGAGGAAACATCCAAATCGTAGAAGTAGCACAAAAGCTGGGCTCCAGCTCCATCACAGTTGTGTCCACACCTCTGAAAGAGGTGTTGCAAATGGACAAAGACCTCAAAGTGGATTGATCACATCGCAGTCTGGCACATAGGAGACCAGGAGGGAGACAATAATCACCAAAATGCATTATCAGGACTGCATAGAAATTTGAAGACGTGCCCAAGAGCAGGCCCCGCTTCGATTCAACGGAGAACCAGTGGCCATCTACCCAGATTATACCACCAGCGCTGCGAAGGCCAGGGCAGCATTCAACCATGTGAAAACAGTGTTCCGCAGCCGACCAGGAGTACACTACGGCCTTCTCTTTCCTGCTAGACTTCACATCACATACAGGGAGGAGGATAAGGAATTCATGGACCCGCCAAAAGCCACAGAGGGGGATGAGTGACTCCGTTATCATAACGAAACAAGGTCCATTATCCAGATGGTACTCCCACATTCCCCAAAAGGCAGGACTGAGTTAAAGTGTGTATAAACGCATCATCAGTACAGTAACATCCTTATCGTTCTCTGTTCTTATGTGACAACTAATTCATCAGACATACACAAACACAGTGATATGATATGCTTTGGAAAATGTGTTATTATACCATTTTAGGGATAATTTGGTTATTTTTACCACAGTAATGTCATATCCCTCCTTCTTTTCTTTTAATATACTACAGTTAATCCAGATATATGCTTAAACATTTGGATATGGCATACTGTGAAAAACGTTTTAACATAACATCTCTGGGGTAATCACAGTTTATTTCCACAGTAGTGTTATACCACTCTATCTATTCTCTTTTAATATATAGCAGCAGATTCATCAGAGACATAAACACCTTGATAATATATGCTCTGGAAAATATTTTGATATAACATCTCAGGGGTAATTTCATTTTGTTTTTATTTATTTAACTATTTTTATCATAGCAATGTCATATTCCTCTCTTTCTTTTTTCAATATCACAGCTAATTCATCAGAGACTTATTTAAACACACGGATATGATATACTGTGGAAAATGTTTTAATACAATTTTTTTAGGAGAAATCGCACTTATTTTTATTACGCTAATGTCATGTGTGTATATATATATATATATATATATATATATATATATATATATATATATATATATATATATATATGTGTGTGTGTAATAGTTAACTCATCAGGGACCTAATTAAACCATCTTGATATGATGTAATATGGTAATTGCTTAAATATAGCATGCCTGAGGTAATTTCATTTTTTTTCTATTCCATTTGGTTACCTTATAAAGCACATACGACATAATATGTACAGGGTTCTGCAGGAGCTCAGCCTGAAACTGTTTAAAAAGTAGTAAAGGCGAACAGCTGCCTGTTAAACCCAGCAGCTTAGGCCCAGGAGCCGTTAGGGCAGGCCCGGTTACTCTTATCCCCAGTTCTGGGATTGTTCGTGTTCCTATGACTATTCCGCTCTGACACTCCCTTGGGATCCTGTTGCTCAAGAAGAGTACATATGTAAAGGTGTTTTACAGTGCCTCATTTTCAGTATCAGTGATTCTTTTTTCTTTTTTCCTTCTTCTGCTTTTGTTTCATTTTTTTTGTTTTTGTTTTCTATTTTGGTTTTTTCCTCCCCCTTTCTCCTCTCTTATCTTCCCTCCCTGCATATTATATCCCAAACACATCTTAAATTATAGGGGCTCTCAAAATAATAATTTATAATGTCAGAGGGCTTCATAGCCCTATAAGAAGAAAGAAGGTCCTTAACCAGTTGAGACAAGCTGGATGTCACATTGTGCTCCTACAGGAAACCCACCTCCCAGTTAAAGAGCATGAAAGGTTCAAAAGATCCTGGACAGACAAAGTTCAGTGTCCATTTCAGTACACAGGGCAAGAAACCTTTCAGCCACAGAAAGCCATAAAAGCACTGAGGGCAGATACATTTGAGTAAATGGGACTATCGATGGGACACATCCTTAATGAATTTATATGCCCCAAACGAGGATGAGCCAATCTTTATTATATATCTTTATATATGTTCAGTTTCTTATTGCAATGCAGCAGCAGACTTCTGTTAATCTGTTAATAGGAGACTTCAATTGTCTCATGTCCCAGTCTCTAGACAGTCCAATAGAAGGGACTTTACATGTTACTCGAGAATCGACTACTTCTTTCCCCCCCAAGTCTTAGATCCAATCACACTGTCAGACCATGCTCCGCTGCTGATGTCATGGAACGTAGGACATAGACCAACATCCAAGCAGTGGAGGTTAAATACTTCTCTCCTAAAGGATGAAAACTTCATTTTTTTTGTTAAGACTGAACTGAAGTTCATCTTGGACACAAATTCCACCCCAGAAGTATTATTTATTTCATGGGATTGTGCCAAAGCTTATATTGCATTTTCGAGTGCCAAAAAAAAGTAAAGAAGCAAGACAAAAGGAATTAGAGGAGACAAACAACTGGAACTACGACACAAAAAGACATCATCCACAAATCAATTGATCCCCCTTAAAGATGCACGAAGAGAACTAAATAGCCTAATTACTGCCAAACTGAGGGTAACAAAGCAAAGATATTACGAACATGGAAACAGGGCTAGCAGATTATTGGCATCTCGCCTAAGGAAACAACAATCCTCAAATATTGTACAAGAGTTAAAAACTAAGAGGACACTCACCTTTCTTACAAAGCCAGGTGAAATTGCAGAATAATCCCCTGAATTCTATCGGTCCCTCTAAAGCAGGAATGGGATGTTTAACTCCGTGTCCAATCCGCTTTAGCGCTAGGATTTCCTCCCTCATCTTAAGATGAAAATCAACAACACAGAGGAAACACACTAATACACTGCAAAACTACGAGCTACAAGGACGGGCTGCCACTCAATCCAGCACCTGCACAACAAATAATAACAGTAACAAATAATAATGCTACAGAATTGAACTACAATCAGGTCAGGTGTCAAATCTGACATATCTTCAAGAGTTACTGGGCTATATCCTGATAAAAACCTCCATTAGAGAAGAATTGTTTTTCTATCAAACTAATAGTGATACCAATGCAATTCCAAATTGTAGGGGTAGATTTTCATGGTCAGGGAATCGTTTAATGAAGGTCAAACATTCATGACACTATTGCTTCTTAATGCTAGAATGACATAATAGAGAGGTTTACTCTATTTGACTGCTGTCTAGTTTTATATTTGAAATAAATAAACAACTCTAGTAATAACTAGAATAACAACCTTATGGTTGAATGCATCCATGCAACAGTCTGTTCAGCATCATAATACATGCCAATTTTAACCAGTCATTTGGAGATGACATACACTGACCAACAGTAGGAACGCATTTTTTTTAATGTCATCCTGTTCATATTAAATATCAAAGGCAAATTATGGTTCACATCTTTATTCACCCTTTAGCCAAACAGAAAAATAATTTTTGTGCAGATTAATGGTTTTTGTCTTAGTGTTTACGAGTCAGAAAGTGTGGATGGTGAGACAGAGAACAACAATAGTCACTACCCTGCGTGTCTACCTCCAGCATTTATCACTACTTTACACCTCCTGAATGGATAAGATGTTAATCTGGACTTGTAGGATGACATGCCATTCTTCCTGCAGAGCTGTGACTAGTTGTTCATGTGTTGCTGGAGCAGGATCTCTCTCTCTCACCTGGTGATCCTGAACATCCCACAGATGCTCTATTGGGTTGAGATCTGGTGAATATGCTGGTCAAGGAAGGTCAGTGACATTGTTCTGGTCCAGGTAGGCTACTCCTGACAGACATGAGCCACATGTGGTCTGGCATTGTCATGCATGAAGGTGACGCCTGATTGTTGTATCCTGGGAATGACATGTGGACCTAGGACCGTATCTCGGTAACAGAGTGTCAGTGTACCGTGGATGTGGACAAGTTCTGACCGTCATCCATTAGCAATGGCCTCACATCATGACATCACCACCAACAGTCCACTTCCTGGACGTATGTAGCAGGATAACGTTCCCCACGACGACGATACAAACGCCTACGACCACCAGCTGTGTTCAAGTTAAATCTGGACTTGTAACTAAATGATCTGCCTCCACTGTGCAATGAGCCATAACATCTGTAACATCTGTGCTACACGTGTCTGCAGAGTTCAGACCATCATCATCATCAGCATCAGCATCCCACTAAGTTTTGTGGAAGCCGTGACATTATCAGTTGTTTCAGTAGGACATTAATACACCCGGTAAATTATCACCTTGACCAGGTCTTTTCAATCATGCAGAAAAAAATCTCACCAACATCATGGTTTACTCTGAAATGCACCAATGACTGTTATTTCTATGTTATGACTAAATGATGGTTATTCATGATTTAACATGTTTTGGTTGTAGGTACTTCAAAAAGTCTATTCAGTGAATCACAATTTGTTTGTTTCAGTAGATTAGAGCTAGTGAATAGAAATTACAGGGTTTTTAAAATTATGCATTTCTACTGTTGATCAGTATACATTCCCCTACATCCCCCAAAACAATAGTACAACAAATGCCTCTATATATTTCTTTGGTGAGCCTAGAGTAGTGTATATTGGTTTGGATGTAAAATTTGAAAAAGATAACAAGCTGTCAGAGTCACTTAAAAAACAATCTTTCTGAGGTAAAGCCAAAACAAATTGTTGAGAAAACAAAATATTGAAAGGCACAACTACTTATCATGGATGGGTGTTAAGTTTGGTGAAGCTAGTATATATATAGTTTGCGAAATGCTCTGGACAAAAAAGTCATAAGGGATAATTATAAGAGACAGACATAATGACAACTTTAAAAAGAGACTAAAAAGTAAAAAAGATTTGAAGAATATTTTTGTGTGAAATTGATGTTATCACTATATTGACATACTTGATTCCAAACAATAATTTCCACTGAAAAACATGCTGTCTTCATGTATACTAATTTTACAAAGGAGTACAGAGGACTGGTGCCTTTTATTCCATGGTGCACCTGAAGCTCAATATCAGCAAAAATAAATTGGCTTGTGGTGGACTTTGTGTATATTCACTGAGAGAAACAACAGGCCGATATCTTGCATGTGTTGTCATGCTTGTTCCAAATTCCAAAACATGGATAATTCACACACGTCAACCCAGCAACAGAGAAGATCTATACAATGAGCACAGTTTCAAGTTGGACACCCAAGATCATTGTCACCATTCATCCAACCACAAATAAAATATGGTATGGTCTCCCCTTCTATTCCTGACTTATTGTGTTGAAAAATGTTCAGGAAAGTGTGTAAATGAATGTAATGTAGTGTGTGTGTACTGTATGTGTTGTGTGTTCAGTACCAAGTTCAGGGGGCAGGACGGTCAGTCTGTTGCCCTGGATGTGAAGCTCTTTGAGGTGAGCCAGCTCCCCAATCTCCTTAGGCAACGAGATGAGATCATTATCCCTCAGACTCAACTGTACAGGAGAAAAAAGAAATAATCAAAATAAAAGCAGAAAAACATATTCAAGATTTGAAACATGGAAACAACTGACACACTATTGTTTGACTGTTCTAGCCATTTCATTTCAGCTGTTCCTAAAATAGGGGGGGGGGCATTAGTGCACATTACGTTTTTTTATTTTGTTTGTTGTTGTTTTTTGTTTGTTGTTTTTCTTTTCTTTTTTTGCTTTCTCTCCCTCCGGACAGAAGGCAATCCATCCTTGGACACCAAGATGGATCGTATCACCCTGTGGAGATCCACTCAATGTGGAGTGAGGGACTGCTTTGTGTTCACTGAGACATGGATGACATGGTAGGATGATCTCCAAATTCTGTTCTTTGGATGAGGAGTTTCTTTTTACCTACCACGGGAACTTACAGCAGGCATTATCATTGCAGTTCACATGCAGTCTGATCATTTGACTGTCATGCTGAGGCCTGCATATAGACCCAGAGTGAGAAAAGAGCCGGCAGCACTGAAGGACATCAGAGTGTGGCCACAGGAGACTATTTCATCTCTGCATGGCTGCTTTGAATGTACACAATGGAGCATTTTTAAGGATGCTGCTACATCTGGGGATGTACAGACCTACAGGAATACACAGAGGCTGTTATGGGATTCATAAGGAAATGCATAGATGATGTGACTATTGTCAAAACTGTTAAGACACGTGCCACCAAAAAACCTGAAAAGAGGCATCAGAGACGGCAAAAGGCAATATAGGAAAAAACTGACAGATTACTTCACGGACACAGAGAAAACCAAGGAGATGATCACTGACTTCAGGAGGGCTAACTCCAGTCATCATCCCCCACTGACCATGACTGTTCTCTGGTGGAGAGGGTTAAATGTACCAAGTTCCCTGGGGTTCACCTGACTGACAACATGACCTCCAGTGACAACACCTCAGCTGTCATCAAAAAGGCCCGACAGAGCCTCCACCTCCTCCGGCGACTAAAGGGGGCGGACCTCCCCACTCCAGCCATGACAACCTTCTACCGAGGCACCATTGGCACCAAATGAGAGGAGAGAAAGAGACTGGACAGGATAGTGAGGACAGCCAAAAAGATCATTGGTGCCCTGCTGCCATCTCTGCTGGACATCTACAACCAGCGATCCGCAGGGGAGTTAACATCACAAACCATCCCTCTCACAGCCTGTTCTGTCTTATGCAGTCAAGGAGAAGGTACAGGAGCATTCACTCCAGGACTACAAGGCTGACAAACAGCGGCAATCAGAACATGTGAACTGGTATTTAACTGCACTTTATTCAGCTCTGCCATTTTAAACAAATATCTTTTCCATTTGTATTTATTGTACATACTATTTAATTACGACTATACTATGTATTATTATTATAGTTTTGAATGTTGCACTGTAATGACTTTATTTCATTTTGCCTGGTGTTTTTATGTACCACATATAAGAATGACCATTAAAGGACCTCAACATTAATGAACTGGCAATGAGGTTTTCAATGATTTGCAAATCATTGCATACTGTTTTATTTACATTTTACACAGCGTCGTCCCAACTTTTTTTGAAATGGGGTTGTACGAGAAGGACCGTATCTCAGTAAGAGATAGCTGTCAGTGTACCGTGGATCTGGACAAGTTCTGACCAACATCCATTAGCAATGGCTCCTCACATCATGACATCACCACCAAAACGGTCCACTTCCTGGATGTATGTAGCAGGATATCGTTCCCTTCGACGACGATACAAACGCCTACGACCATCAGCTCTGTGCAAGTTAAATCTGGACTTGTCACTAAATGTGATCTGCCTCCACTGTGCAATGAGCCATAACATCTATAACATCTGTGCTACAAGTGATTGCAGAGTTCAGACCATCAGCATGATCAGCATCCCAACTGCCCTTTACTGTAAGTTCTTTCAGGAATCGTGACATCATCAGTTGTTACAATAGGACATTAATTAGACCCGGTAAATTATCACCTTGACCAGGTCTTTTCAATCAGGCAGAGAAAAATCTCACCAACATCATGGTTTACTCTGAAATGCACCAATGACTGTTATTTCTATGTTATGACTAAATGATGGTTATTCATGATTTAACATGTTTTGGTTGTGGGTACTTAAAAAAGTCAATTCAGTGAATCACATGATTGTTTGTTTCAGTTGATTAGAGCTAGTAAATAGAAATAACAGGGTTTTTTAAATTATGTGTTTCCACTGTTGCTCAGTATACATCAGGAAGTGATTGTTCTTACAACCACTATGAGCAGGGTTAGGACCTATGTGCTACATTTGCAATAAGTAGTTATTCAGAAACCTTTGTTTAACTAGGATGACAATCAGTAGAGTGCACACCTCTGCCAAGGCCCAACAGTCCCCTTCAGTTCAATCAGCCCTTATCCATAATTAAACTCATAGCCCTGTAACCATCATTTACAGGGAAGAGTAACCCCTATGAAAACATGTCAAAAACTCTGGTGGATCTGGGTTTATATTTGGATCTGCAGCAAATTGCACACACTCATACACACCAACCCCTAAATATGTTTTTTTCATTCCAATATCCATGCATTATTCCCTGAGAAATTGAAGAAAATGTTGGAACACGACATATCTCACAATGTTTAAGAAAATGAAAGAAAACCTGTATCTCCACCAAATTGTAATGGGGTCTGGTCTGACCCATCCTCATACTAAGTTTCATAGAAATCAGTTCAGTAGTTTTTTGCATAATCCTGCTAAACAACAAACAGGCAT
Source organism: Chaunax sp. Z400 (assembly GCA_037577475.1). Taxonomy (NCBI): domain Eukaryota; kingdom Metazoa; phylum Chordata; class Actinopteri; order Lophiiformes; family Chaunacidae; genus Chaunax; species Chaunax sp. Z400. The sequence continues at coordinate 21,460,915 of CM075206.1, read as the reverse complement.
GGGTGAAAACACAGCCTCCTTGGTGGAGGTCACAAGTTTTTTATCAAACACACCCATCACACACCACCACAAGTTAAAGGTAACTTAAAAGTGTTAGGAATTAGATTGGTTTGTCTACGGTTGTAGACAGGAGGGCCTCACGGCTCACTGGTCCTCATCTAAGCATCAGTGAATTCTATGAGACTGTTGCCACCTGGCAAAAGTGAAAAATCCTATACAGCATAGGCTGCCATAGCACCAGACTACAGACCAGCTGTTTTCATCAGGCTGTGAGACTCCTGAACTTATACTCCACACTCCTCTTTACAAAACATATTTCTTGTGTATCATGAATGTACTATGATTTGAAATGAGTCATGTGTTACATAATTAAGATGGGTGTGAATTATGGGACAACTGTACTGTAAATGAAACAAAAATCTCTCTCACACTATGTCCTGTTGATTTGCTCCTTCTGGTAGCTCATGTATGCAGTGGATTCCTGACTGACCAGGTTCATTGTTTCAGTTGCGTTGGCACTAACTTACTATTTGCAGCTTGGTCAGCTTCCCAATGTCAGCAGGCAGGACCTCAAAGTCATTGTCACTCAGATAGAGAGCACGTAGAGTGGCTGCAAAACAAGCATCTCTGTTAGTCAGTGTGTGTGTGTGTGTGTGTGTGTGTGTGTTTAACGTAACATAACGTAACGTTTAATGGGAAAAAATAACCATTTTCTCTGATTTGCCTCTGCCTCTCTTCATTCAATGTCTAAGAGGGGCAAACCTGGAACTTAATCCTACTCATTAAAAGCGAAACATAACTGATGTGAGGTGTTCTTTCTTGGCCCATGGTACACCCTTGAAACACGTTTCATGAAAATCAGACCAGCAGTTTATTAATTGCCCTGCTGACAAACAGATAAATAAAAAAACTGGCCAAGAAAGACAACCTCCTTGGAAGTCATATAAAAACATTGATTTGTTGAGGACATAAAGAAATACTTTCTTGTACCCTATTATAAACAAGGCTTCAGAGCATTGTGTGTGTGTGTGTGTTTTAGAGTGTACACTTACTGAGGTAGAAGAAGTTTCCAGGCAGGGAGCTCTGGTTCAGGTTGTTGTAGGTGAGGTCCAACACCTCCAGAGCTGGCAATGAACCAAATCCTCTTGGTAAGCCGTTCAGACGGTTCATGCTGTACCCAGAAAGAAATACACACATGCAAAACATACATTACACACACAAGTCTGTTAGTGTAAATAATGCACTTCATGTGAGCCTTTTGCTTCTATCAAATCATATTCTAGAAAATTCATTTTCTTTGAATCAATAATTCACTGTTCATTATTAGACAAGGCACATTATTAGCACATGTGCTAAGGGCGCACACACAGACACACACACACACACACACACACACCACACACACACACACACACACACACACACACACACACACACACACACACACACACACAACACAGATGATGTTGGTATTTTATAACCATACTATACAGGAGTGTCCTTCAATATAGTGGTATACACTTTTATTTTTGCAGTGTGGATTAACAAATAGTAATACCTCATAACTTGGCATTTATTTATTTCATTTTTTTATAATGTACAATAGTCATTTCAGAAACCGTTAAAAAAAATGCACCCATTCTCTTAAATATTGATCTCATGTTTCCACAACTGCAGAGTCATTGATCAGGTTTGATCTATCCTGGACTGACAGAGACAATTCCATAAAATAACAGACTCAGGCTGAGTTTATGCACTTAAAGTATATGCATGTTTGTGTTTTTAGTAACTAACAAGTGATAGGAATGATTATTACATAAGAGGTAATAAATGACAACTATTAAGCATCAGTATTGTGTACATTGTTACATTGCAGCCTGAGTATTAGTTGTGTTAACTCCACCTGTAAAACATCACTGTAATGGCATAAGAAGTACATTTAAACTAAAGTCTAACATCAAAATGGTAGGAGACCAGACACTGTTGTGACAGCATGACATCAACTTTACTGTTACTTATGTAGTTTCTTTGATTTTTTCACCTTCCTGTCCTCTGCACTAATAACCTATGATATTAGCATACCAGGGCTCAGAAACTATACAGACTATAGCATCTTTCAGACAGACAAACACACAAACAGACACAAACAGACACACAGACATAGACACAGACAGACACAGACAGACAGACACAGACAGACAGACAGACAGACATAGACACAGACAGACACAAACAGACAGACATAGACACACACAGACATAGACACACACAGACAGACACACACAGACATAGACACAAACAGACACACAGACATAGACACAGACAGACAGACAGACACACACAGACATAGACACAAACAGACACACAGACATAGACACAGACAGACACAGACAGACAGACACAGACAGACAGACAGACACAGACAGACACAGACAGACAGACAGACACAGACACAAACAGACACACATAGACACACACAGACAGACACACACAGACATAGACACAAACAGACACACAGACATAGACACAGACAGACAGACACAGACAGACAGACAGACACAGACACAGACACAGACACAAACAGACAGACACAGACATAGACACAAACAGACACACAGACATAGACACAAACAGACACACAGACACAGACACAAACAGACAGACACAGACACAAACAGACAGACACAGACACAGACACAAACAGACACACAGACATAGACACAAACAGACACACAGACATAGACACAAACAGACACACAGACATAGACACAAACAGACACACAGACATAGACACAAACAGACACACAGACACAGACACAAACAGACAGACACAGACACAGACACAAACAGACAGACACAGACATAGACACAAACAGACACACAGACATAGACACAAACAGACACACAGACATAGACACAAACAGACACACAGACATAGACACAAACAGACACACAGACATAGACACAAACAGACACACAGACATAGACACAAACAGACACACAGACAGACAGACAGACACAGACACAGACAGACACACACAGACACAGACACAAACAGACAGACACAGACACAAACAGACACACAGACATAGACACAAACAGACACACAGACATAGACACAAACAGACACACAGACATAGACACAAACAGACACACAGACAGACACACACAGACACAGACACAAACAGACAGACACAGACATAGACACAAACAGACACACAGACATAGACACAAACAGACACACAGACATAGACACAAACAGACACACAGACATAGACACAAACAGACACACAGACATAGACACAAACAGACACACAGACATAGACACAAACAGACACACAGACAGACACACACAGACACAGACACAAACAGACAGACACAGACATAGACACAAACAGACACACAGACATAGACACAAACAGACACACAGACATAGACACAAACAGACACACAGACATAGACACAAACAGACACACAGACATAGACACAAACAGACACACAGACAGACAGACAGACACAGACACAGACAGACACACACAGACACAGACACAAACAGACAGACACAGACACAAACAGACACACAGACATAGACACAAACAGACACACAGACATAGACACAAACAGACACACAGACATAGACACAAACAGACACACAGACAGACACACACAGACACAGACACAGACACAGACAGACACACACAGACACAGACACAGACACAAACAGACAGACACAGACATAGACACAAACAGACACACAGACATAGACACAAACAGACACACAGACATAGACACAAACAGACAGACACAGACATAGACACAGACAGACAGACACAGACAGACAGACAGACACAGACACAGACACAAACAGACAGACACAGACACAGACACAAACAGACACGCATAGACACACACAGACAGACACACACAGACATAGACACAAACAGACACACAGACATAGACACAGACAGACAGACACAGACAGACAGACAGACACAGACAGACAGACACAAACAGACAGACACAGACATAGACACAAACAGACAGACAGACACAGACAGACAGACACAAACAGACACACAGACACAGACAGACAGACACAAACAGACACACAGACACAGACACACACAGACATAGACACAAACAGACACACAGACATAGACACAAACAGACACACAGCCATAGACAGAGACAGACAGACACAGACAGACAGACACAAACAGACACACAGACATAGACACAGACAGACAGACACAGACAGACAGACAGACACAGACACAAACAGACACACACAGACATAGACACAAACAGACACACAGACATAGACACAGACAGACAGACAGACACAGACAGACAGACACAAACAGACACACAGACATAGACACACACTGACATAGACACAAACAGACAGACAGACACAGACAGACAGACACAAACAGACACACAGACACAGACACACACAGACATAGACACAAACAGACACACAGCCATAGACAGAGACAGACAGACACAAACAGACAGACGCAAACAGACACACAGACCCAGACAGACACACAGACATAGACACAAACAGACATAGACACAGACAGACATAGACACAAACAGACACACAAACAGACACACAGACACAAACAGACACACAAACAGACGCAGACAGACACACAGACATAGACACAGACAGACACACAAACAGACAGACAGACACACAGACAGACACAAACAGACACACACAGACACACACAGACATAGACAGACAGATATAGACACAAACAGACACACACAGACATAGACAGACAGATATAGACACAAACAGACACACACAGACATAGACACAGACACACACAAACAGACACACACAGACACACACAGACATAGACACACACAGACATAGACAGACAGATATAGACACAAACAGACACACACAGACATAGACACAAACAGACACAAACAGACACACACAGACAGACACACAGACCCAGACAGACACACAGACATAGACAGACAGACAAGAGCCACTGTTCATGTACACAATAAATGACAAACCCCAGGTTGAGGTGTTTCAGCTTCTGTAGGCTGCTGATCTGAGTAGGCAGCTCTTCAATCTGGTTGTTGAACATGTTTAGAACCTCTATGTTCTTCAGCTCAGATATGTTAGCAGGCACAGCTGGAAAACACACAGAGGACAGAAATGACAAGCATATTAACTCAAGTCTATCTCCAAAATGCTTTTTATCTCATACATTACACAGTGTGGTCAACGCTCATCAGCAGTCCTGAAAAACCTCATAAACCTCCATTAGCTGCTGTGCTGGCTGTAATGCTAGATTTTGAAACTTGAGCTCACTGCCAGTTTCTCTCTTCCTCTTCCATTAACAATTGTTTTCTCCATGGTCTACAGCCACAGAGGACACAGATCAATGGGCTGATAACAAAGAGCAAGACGTTTATCCGATTACCAGGCTGATCAAAGGAAGAAGCGCGATGCAAGCAGTGGAATGAAGAGTAAATCAAGCAGGCCCTGACCTGAATGCTGCCAGGAGAATGAGGGCTGCAGAGGTAATGTCTGTGCATACTGATACCATATCAGCTGGACCTGTATGTGTCAGTGAGTGTGTTCAGACGCATATTAGTATGTGTAGCATTAGATCTTTTTAAGATCTTCTATTACAGGACTGCAGAACGAATGAACCCAAATGCAGAATCATACAAGGGGGCAGTGCTTAAAGATATTTATTTCAAAGGATGAGGAGACAACTGAGTCACATTATGAGTTACTGTGAGGAAATAAACCAGCCTGTCATTTAAATTTCTTACTTAGATTTTCAGTGTGATTTTGAATCCAGCAACAAAATATACAATGTACATTAGTAAAGATTTTCAACTTGAATAATTTGTTCATCAGGATTCAATGTGTGAATTAAGAGTTCCATTAATTAATTAACTATATATATATATATATATATATATATATATATATAGATATATATATATATATATATATAGATATATATATATATATAAAATTAATTGATTGAATTATAACTAAAATAATTAATCAATACAGTCACTGAAAACTATTTAGTTGCAGCAACCTTATTAAAATATTTAACTTGTATTATTGTAAATATATTTTAGATATATATTTATATATATAAATATATATCTAATTCATTAATTTAGTCCAATTGTTTCAAATGTTTAAATGCTGAAAACATCAGCATTTTAACAAACTTTGTGTCCAAGAACCCAGTTAAAAGAGGTGAGCTAAAAATGACACATTCCTAGTATTATCGGTTTTTGAAACAGCCTTTTTAATTAGCCTTCTTGTTCAACATTCAAATGGATTTGGGTATTCAGTTATTTTTAATGTTGTGTCATAACAGTTAAAACACAGGTTCGTTTGAGGATTTTTCATATGGGTCTGTGGTGACCTCTGCTGGTGTAAAACATTAAACACATCTCTCCAATCGGCTGCTATTGAACAAGTCTACCTAATAGGTACAGATTTCTAGATCCATAGGAAATACAAAAAAAGCAAAAGATCTGTCACATATACAGAATGGGCTAACTGTGATTGGTCTGTTAAATACTGTGGCTGTTAGTATCACTCTCTCAATGGAGCTGGTTGTACATGGGGATGTTCTGCAGAAGTCCCACAGAACAGAGACAACACATCCAGAATGGACCCTGAAAAATCAGTGGGTCTTTATCACTTACTGAGAATTGTTCTGTTTCAAACTTACAATTTATAAGTTTTGCTTTGTTTTAGTCAAGATTTACTAAATCATTATGGACACAGAGTAAAGGATTACCATGTCACTTTCTGTGTCCACAATGTGGAACCTGCCAACACAGAGCAATGGGACATCCTCTTCCAGTATGTAAAGTGAAGAACACACTTCATGTTCATTAAATATCTGTCACTCGAGGCTTACTTCCTGTTGCCAGCAGGCGACGCTATCACTCTAACAGAACAGTCATGGGAAACTTATCCAACATTTGAAGTTGGAGCCAAATTGGCAGAAGTTAAAACAACTTCCTAAAATCATGGCAAATGATGAATGAACTTCACAACAACCTACTTCTCACCTACTTCAATGATTTCAAATAATAAATCAAGAAGTAGCTGTCATTTGAAAGATACTGGTTGTCTCCACAGATTCATTGAGCTGCTGTCTAACAGTTTGAGCTGGTGAGGATGGAGAGAGCTTACCTGTCAGCTTATTGTGGCTGAGGACCAGCTGAGTGATGTTAGACAAAGTGACTGAAAGGAAAGAGGAAATTTAGTCAAAACAGAAACCAAACTATGTTAACAGTTTGTTTACTCATGAATTTTACTGGTACATAAAGTTTAAATTTAACTACAGTGAATTTTATATCAGCAGTGAAGGATTCTTTTTTCTGTATTGTATCACACTATAACTAAAGTAAAAGCAAGATTTTCTGTATATATTATGACATCATCAAAGACAATCACAATTAAAACAAAAAGCATCTAGATTGGTTGATACGTCTTTATCAGAGCTGATACTTATACCAATTTTAGTATCAAAGAGGTATTAATTTGTTCCTGCTCCCACTGGAACAAGGATCCAGGACCTTACAGATTTGGACCAGCACCTATATGATTAGAACTATGAAGCATTTCCAAAAAAGTTGGGCTGCTGTGTAAAATGTAAATAAAAACTATGCAATGATTTGCAAATCACTGAAACCCCATATGTAATGGAAAATAGCACAAAGACAACATTTGAAATATAACTTTTTTTAAATGATATCCTCATTTAGAATTTGATGCCAGCACCACGTTTCCATAAAGTAGGACAGGGTCATGTTTACCACTGTGTTGCATCACCTCTTCTTTTAACAACACTGTCAGTGTTTGGGAACTGAGGAGACCAGTTGACATCATTTTAAAGTGGAATATTTTCTATTCTTGTCTGATGTAGGATTTCAGCTGCTCCAGAGTTCAGGGTCTCCTTTGTCTTATTTTATGTTTCATAAGGCTCCAAACATCCCCCCCCCCACATACAGTGATGTCCACTACAGAATCCTGTCTGTTTTTAATACAGTGATGTCCACTACAGAATCCTGTCTGTTTTTAATACAGTGATGTCCACTACAGAATCCTGTCTGTTTTTAATACAGTGATGTCCACTACAGAATCCTGTCTGTTTTTAATGCAGTGATGTCCACTACAGAATCCTGTCTGTTTTTAATACAGTGATGTCCACTACAGAATCCTGTCTGTTTTTAATACAGTGATGTCCACTACAGAATCCTGTCTGTTTTTAATGCAGTGATGTCCTCTACAGAATCCTGTCTGTTTTTAATGCAGTGATGTCCACTACAGAATCCTGTCTGTTTTTAATACAGTGATGTCCACTATACAGAATCCTGTCTGTTTTTAATACAGTGATGTTCACTATACAGAATCCTGTCTGTTTTTAATACAGTGATGTCCACTACAGAATCCTGTCTGTTTTTAATACAGTGATGTCCACTACAGAATCCTGTCTGTTTTTAATACAGTGATGTCCACTACAGAATCCTGTCTGTTTTTAATACAGTGATGTCCACTATACAGAATCCTGTCTGTTTTTAATGTAGTGATGTTCACTATACAGAATCCTGTCTGTTTTTAATACAGCGATGTCCACTACAGAATCCTCTCTGTTTTTAATGTAGTGATGTTCACTATACAGAATCCTGTCTGTTTTTAATACAGTGATGTTCACTACAGAATCCTGTCTGTTTTTAATGTAGTGATGTCCACTACAGAATCCTGTCTGTTTTAATACAGTGATGTCCACTGCAGAATCCTGTCTGTCTGTTTTTAATGCAGTGATGTCCACTACAGAATCCTGTCTGTTTTTAATGCAGTGATGTCACTACAGTATCCTGTCTGTTTTTAATGTAGTGATGTCACTACAGAATCCTGTCTGTTTTTAATGTAGTGATGTCACTACAGAATCCTGTCTGTTTTTAATGCAGTGATGTCACTACAGAATCCTGTCTGTTTTTAATACAGTGATGTCCACTACAGAATCCTGTCTGTTTTTAATACAGTGATGTCCACTACAGAATCCTGTCTGTTTTTAATACAGCGATGTCCACTACAGAATCCTGTCTGTTTTTAATACAGTGATGTCCACTACAGAATCCTGTCTGTTTTTAATGCAGTGATGTCACTACAGAATCCTGTCTGTTTTTAATGCAGTGATGTCCACTACAGAATCCTGTCTGTTTTTAATACAGTGATGTCCACTACAGAATTCTGTCTGTTTTTAATGCAGTGATGTCACTACAGTATCCTGTCTGTTTTTAATGTAGTGATGTCACTACAGAATCCTGTCTGTTTTTAATGCAGTGATGTCCACTACAGAATCCTGTCTGTTTTTAATGCAGTGATGTCCACTACAGAATCCTGTCTGTTTTTAATACAGTGATGTCCACTACAGAATCCTGTCTGTTTTTAATGTAGTGATGTCCACTACAGAATCCTGTCTGTTTTTAATGCAGTGATGTCCACTACAGAATCCTGTCTGTTTTTAATACAGTGATGTCCACTACAGAATCCTGTCTGTTTTTAATGCAGTGATGTCCACTACAGAATCCTGTCTGTTTTTAATGTAGTGATGTCCACTACAGAATCCTGTCTGTTTTTAATGCAGTGATGTCACTACAGAATCCTGTCTGGTTTTAATACAGTGATGTCCACTACAGAATCCTGTCTGTTTTTAATGTAGTGATGTCCACTGCAGAATCCTGTCTGTTTTTAATGTAGTGATGTCCACTGCAGAATCCTGTCTGTTTTTAATGTAGTGATGTCCACTACAGAATCCTGTCTGTTTTTAATGTAGTGATGTCCACTACAGAATCCTGTCTGTTTTTAATACAGTGATGTCCACTACAGAATCCTGTCTGTTTTTAATACAGTGATGTTCACTATACAGAATCCTGTCTGTTTTTAATGTAGTGATGTCCACTACAGAATCCTGTCTGTTTTTAATACAGTGATGTCACTACAGTATCCTGTCTGTTTTTAATGCAGTGATGTCCACTATACAGAATCCTGTCTGTTTTTAATGCAGTGATGTCACTACAGAATCCTGTCTGTTTTTAATGTAGTGATGTCACTACAGAATCCTGTCTGTTTTTAATGCAGTGATGTCCACTATACAGAATCCTGTCTGTTTTTAATGCAGTGATGTCCACTACAGAATCCTGTCTGTTTTTAATGCAGTGATGTCCACTACAGAATCCTGTCTGTTTTTAATACAGTGATGTCCACTACAGAATCCTGTCTGTTTTTAATGTAGTGATGTCACTACAGAATCCTGTCTGTTTTTAATGTAGTGATGTCACTACAGAATCCTGTCTGTTTTTAATGTAGTGATGTCACCACAGAATCCTGTCTGTTTTTAATGTAGTGATGTCACTACAGAATCCTGTCTGTTTTTAATGCAGTGATGTTCACTACAGAGTCCTGTCTGTTTTTAATGCAGTGATGTCCACTATACAGAATCCTGTCTGTTTTTTAATGGAGTGATGTCACTACAGAATCCTGTCTGTTTTTAATACAGTGATGTCACTACAGAATCCTGTCTGTTTTTAATGTAGTGATGTCACTACAGAATCCTGTCTGTTTTTAATGTAGTGATGTCACTACAGAATCCTGTCTGTTTTTAATACAGTGATGTCCACTACAGAATCCTGTCTGTTTTTAATACAGTACCGTCTGAGGGCCTGAAGATCACGGCCATCCAATATTGGTTTTCATCCTTGTCCCTTGGTTCAGAGATTTCTTCAGATTCTCTGAATCTTTTAATGATATTTTTACCAGTCTTTTGTTGCCACTGTCCCAACTTTTTTTAAATGTGTTGCTGGCATCAAATTCAAAATTGAAATAATTTTCAAAAGACAATGGAATTTCTCACTTTGTGTAATACTTTAAGTAATAGGTTCTGTCATGCTAACATTTTAACATTTCTCATGAATCCCTTGTTTGCCTCCTTTGGATGCATTTGAAATGTTTGATTTTTTTTAAGAAAAAGAGTGACGAGGTCATATAGTGACATCCAAGTTTGTGCACTGTATAATTAAATATTACTGTGATTTGAATTAAGTTGACCTTGCTTTGTGGTGTCTAAATATTTATGAATATGATGACTGTAAGCTGCACAGCTAAGCGATTGGCTGTGCTGTGAAGTGCTGAAATGAATCTGGCATGTGTAGATATAATGCAGGGAAACAGACTTCATAAGAGGATAGACAGCACAAGGGGAGAACAGGGGGGTAGACGCAATAGGGAGATACTAATCTGACTGATCACTGATGACTGTGTTGGTGGTGATGGTGCTACAAATAGCATTGTTAATAGTTCAGCTACATTTGTCATTAGCCTATTACCTCCCACTCAAATTCATGTGGCTACAAGTGATGACAGTGACCTAAAACAGAGGTTCCTAAAGTGAGGGGTCACAAGACATCAATGGTGGGGTCAGAAGATGATTTACAGAAATCAAATCAAATCTAAAAATGATTAGAAATAGTATATTTTAGCCAGAAATCTTACAAAAGAGAAATAGTTACATTTATGATAAAACCATGCAAATAAAAAGAAGTGTTGTGTGTTTGGATAAGCCTATTAGTGCGTGTTCACTTAATGTTTGTATGCTTCAAACACCTCTGGGGTTAGTGGGGGTCTCCAGTCTCATGCAGCGCAAAAGATGAGCACCAAGCAATATCTTCAGGTGCTCATTTGAGAAGCAGACCAAAATGTATGATGTGCATCTCTGCATATTACAGGAACCCATGTTACTACCTTTCTGTGGGGGGTGAAGCTTTGTCTAATGTAGAGTAACTGGGAGCTAAGCTCACTACAATTGACAGTTTTCTCTCCCAACACCGCCGAGGAGGCGTGCTGCGCCTTCATCATCGGTGAGCCACATCTGCGTGTATATAATCAAACACACAAACACACAAAAGCCTAATAACAACGAGTTTACTAGTCTTACACAGTCCTGGGATGTCCAGCATGTTCGAAATGCCTCTGTCGCACATCTCCACCTCTGGGAGGTTCTTGTCCCGACTTTCCTCAACTATCTTCTTCAAGGACTTGGACATTTTTCTGAAAACACCCAAAAAGTACGTAGAAAAGTCGGCATTCGTACATTGTAATGTTACGTGGGAGCGCGAGCTCTCATATGTAAAAACTGCACGCAGCTGTGTAAACAATGATACTTACCGTTTGAAAAAGATCAGTCAATGTAGCCTGTTTAACTCCGAATAAGATTTTGCCCCAGGCTGATACCCCACCGGAAGTGTATGCGAGAGACACTATTCCATAATAGGATACTTCGGCTTCTTCTTCTTCAGGGTTTATGGGCGGCTTGCATCCTTAGTGTTGCATTACTGCCATCCTCTGGAGTTACGTACTTACTACAATGTCCAGTAAATCCAGTCCAGTAGTTCTTCCCATCAATCCAGGGGCCCTTTCCAAGAAGCGGGATTAGTGGAAACTGAGTTTGTTACCCTGAGATGAGAGAAACTCTGAGTTTGTTACCCTGAGATGAGGGAAACTCTGAGTTTGTTACCCTGAGATGAGAGAAACTCTGAGTTTGTTACCCTGAGATGAGAGAAACTCTGAGTTTGTTACCCTGAGATGAGGGAAACTCTGGGTTTTTAACCCTGAGATGAGAGAAACTCTGAGTTTATAACCCCGAGATGAGAGACACTCTGGGTTTTTAACCCCGAGATGAGAGACACTCTGTGTTTATAACCCCGAGATGAGGGAAACTCTGGGTTTTTAACCCTGAGATGAGAGAAACTCTGAGTTTATAAACCAGAGATGAGAGACACTCTGAGTTTATAACCCCGAGATGAGAGACACTCTGTGTTTATAACCCCGAGATGAGGGAAACTCTGGGTTTTTAACCCCGAGATGAGAGACACTCTGAGTTTATAACCCCGAGATGAGAGACACTCTGAGTTTATAACCCCGAGATGAGAGACACTCTGAGTTTTTAACCCCGAGATGAGAGAAACTCTGAGTTTTTAACCCTGAGATGAGAGACACTCTGAGTTTATAACCCCGAGATGAGAGACACTCTGAGTTTATAACCCCGAGATGAGGGAAACTCTGGGTTTTTAACCCTGAGATGAGAGACACTCTGAGTTTATAACCCCGAGATGAGGGAAACTCTCGGTTTTTAACCCTGAGATGAGAGACACTCTGAGTTTATAACCCCGAGATGAGGGAAACTCTGGGTTTTTAACCCCGAGATGAGAGAAACTCTGGATTTTTAACCCTGAGATGGGGGAAACTCTGGGTTTTCCGTTCCAGACAGTGAAGTAAAACAAACTCTGAGTCAGTTACCACGGTAAAATATAAAAAAATTTATTCAGTATTAAGTATTATTCAATTCCATCGCGGAACATCGAGATTCACTTCCCTGGAGGAAGCAAAAAGGGTGATAAAACAAAAATACCATCAATTAATTGACAGTTAAAAATGGCATATTACAATACAGATTACATCCCATAACATCTGATCAATCTAGCAGAGAGCCCACTAAATGCGTGTATATATGGTATAAAGTAAATGGATGGGACATAAATGAAAACTTGACCAACGGTAACTGCAAACTGATTGTGGAAAATTAAATTATATTTTGACTTTATTTAAATGATTTAAGGAGAATACTTAGAAGATTAAACTTGGAGCTATGGACTAACATAAACAAATTTTTTAGTCCATTTTTCTCTTAAATTCCCTACTGTTCTGTCTGTCATTATAATTGCAGAATTCGGCCAGATCTCTAATTAATCTTTTGTTAGTCTAATATATGGGGTTGTTATTTAAGTGTAATACATATTCAATATAAGGAGGAAGTGTACAAAAGGGCGATAAATCTGAGTTTATTGGAATAAGACTAAAAATGTCTTTAAAAGTGATGATTAATTTCTTATTAACCCTGCAATATTAGTGGTTATGGTATGATTCATACAAATTGTTTCACATATAACTGTGATGTGTTTATGAGAAAGTGTTTGCATGTATGTGTACAAGTCTTTAGGCATTTCCTTATCAATTTGTGTTGGGTTCCTATGCATCTAGTTTGTGTGAATTTTACGACTCTATCTCCAAAGTTATCATGCTTGAATATAATCTGATAAATGGCTAGCAAAATCTTTGCAAAAAGTTTTCCATTCACATTCCAAGTTGCAACTTGGAATGTGAATGGATTACAGGAAGGCACAAAACAACATAAAGTCATATATCATCTAGGGAAACTGTCTGGCAAAATAGTTTTTCTACAGGAGCTTCGTTTCAAAGCAGTGCAAATAGAACACTTTAAGGGACAATGGGTGGGAGAGGCCTTTGAAGCAGTATTCTCCTCTAGGAGTAGAGGGCTAGGAATATTGATTAATAAGAGGATCCCATTTAATTGGTCTCCAAACATGCAGATATTTATGGTAGATTCTTAGTAGTCAAATGTGAAATGTTTGGGGAACTCTGTACTCATAAATATTTACAAGCCTCCTATACCAGCTATCTCATTCTTAAATAACATACAGTGTTGGACAATTCACCAACAGGTGTGATCATACTTGAGGGAGACCTTAACATCATTTTCAGCTCATATGACAGCTCAACTAAAACAAGGAGAATTAATCCACCAAAAAACTCCTGAAATTTCTTGCTGTCAATGACCTTCAGGATATTATATATATATATATATATATATATATATATATATATATATATATATATTTCACACTCACAAAATAGTTATAGTCGAATAGATTATTTATATCTATGGCCTAGAAAGAGTACAATCAAGAAAAATTAGTGACATTATATCAGATCATTGTTACTTGACTTATGTCTCTGAAACAAAACTCAATATCTCACAAGTTATGGTGAATGAATAGGAAATACTTAATGGATACTAAATTTTTGAAGCATATAAAACGTCACTTTGATTTATTTATGCAAATGAATGTTAATGTGAAGGAACCTCAAGGCAGATTTTGGTATAATTTGGGATGCATTGAAGACATACATAAGAGGAATTATGTTATTGTACACAGCAAAAAAGAAAGCAGACCAGGACAATGAAATAAATAACGTGAGAGAGCATATAAGTATCTTAGAAAACACATAAGACTCAATTAAGTAGTAGAATATTATCTGAACTACAAGAACTGAAATTAAAATTGTAACGTTTATTACTTAAGAAAGCAAATAACTATAGGCACATTAAGACTTAATGACATTTCAGCTAATAAATCAGTTAAATATCTAAACCCATTGGTCAAAAGTATAAGTTACAGTTACAGTCGCCACCTCTAGGTCCATTAGATTTGATAATGATTAGGCAGTGAAACTTGTGACAGTCACATTGTTAAGCAGTTTCATGACAAAACCCCAAAGTTTGCAAAAATTGTATTAGTATATATCAGGGCCATAGATGTTATTCATGGCTGCTTTTCAGAGAAATAATTAAGATCCTCTTAAATCAAACCCTTAAAACATGCTACGAACAGCTCTGGTGTAATAATGCACCTCAACACAGTAGAAAAATCAATCAGATCCAATTTGTAATGCAAGCTCTAGTTCTACTTGCTAAATTGCTCAAATGACCCACTACTGTGACTGAAGGAAAGACAACATCATTTTAAGCTACATCACATGTCACAGACCTGGAGCAGACCTCCAGTCTCAAGGAATGTTGTTATTTTAGTATGCAGATACGTAAATCATACTCTTCTTTCTCCTTCCCACACTAAAATGGTGACAGAGTCACTCTTCTATGTTTTATAAGTTAAGCTTGTCTGAAAATAAAAATGTTAACAAAAGAAAGCATTCGTTATTTATCTAATCAATGTAAAGAGTGATTTTTTTCATCACTGTCTTTTCACTGCTATTTCAATTACTCCATATGTCCCCTGCAGACAATAGAACTGGCTGTTTAGAAACAATCCACTCATTAAATTCACAATCTGAGATGACTGTGTAATACACACAAGTTATTGTCCTTATAATTCAAGTGAAATAGGCATGTTTGGAGATGGTTTTATATCACATAATACTACATTTAATTAAATTAACCGTGTAGAATGAGTGAGCCGGTCCATATGCTCCCTCTACGTATGTAAATGCACGGTCTACCCTTACATACTTGTGATAATGTTCCTAGTTAATGGAAAGCAGCAGAAACGGAGGTAACGATGTACTCGGTGGTCTGTGAGGCCTGAAATGCATTGACACATGACGCAGAGTTTTTTCACTTTATCGCCTCACTTTTTTCTTCTTTGCCGACTCCAAAAACAAAAAGGCTATTAAAACGTTGAGATTTTGCTCCCATTTCAATGTTTTTATTCAAGTTACTATTTATTTTCAGTAACCCCTGGCATGTTTCTGTGTTTTGGCATTTTATTTATTTGTATATATTAATTTTATGTTTATTTGCTTTTTCTTTTATTTATCCTTTTATTTCCTTAATATATGTATTGTTAATATATGTATTATGTATTGTTATTGTTATAAGTATTGGTTTACATATTTGTATTGCTTATAATTATAGAATAAAGTTCTATTTTAAACCCCCCCACCAAAAAAACTAAACTTTTTTCTTCTTCGTTGTTTCCGTACATATTTGTCGTGCCCTGCTTGAATTGTAGCTGCACTGCCCTCAACCATTTCCGGTGGTATTGCTCCGTTTCTTCCGTCTCGTCCGTATCTGCAAACTCTCCGAAAACGTGTCCGATAACATAAGGAATGAACGCTGAGGACGTACGGAACCGTATCCGTCGTTAACGTAGAGCATGAATGAGCCTCATGGCTCATTTATTTATACGGTCTCACGTGTGTACGTGAAGGACCATGCTACGTTCCGTTAAATGTTTCGTATGGTCGGAAGTGTTTTGATGAAGGACCATCCGGGTTGCACATTCAACGACGCCTTCCAGCTGGCTGCAGGCGGACAAAGTTGTAACACATGGAGAAAAACGACGCATTGACCTGCTCAGTGGAGAATCTGCGGGTGCTCGAGCTTTATAGTGGGATAGGAGGGATGCATTATGCTCTGAAAGGTAAGCTTATCGTCGAGTAATACTGACATTTTCCTGTTATTGTCTCATTGCAAATTCTAAACCATACCAACTGGATGCTTTCTCAACTGTATATTTTCTCTGCTATGACGTACTTTTTTGGAGCCAGTTAGCTTCCAGTGCTAAAAAACTCCATCCTAGTCCACTCTGTCGGATCACCAGCTTCCCTTTTAATCTGTGACTTGCGCCTCACTTGCAATAGACTCATTTTAGGGACGTCAGACCAACGTAAGCCTCGACAAACGCTGAGCCCATGACATGATAGTTTTTTGTCCGAGTTGGGGATCTCACGGGCTTATTCTTCCCCACATAGGGTGCATGTAGAGACCCAAGATTACAATCAACTGCTTTTGTACGAGATGAACTGCACATCCAGTGTTTCCCACAGGTTGAGAATTTACTGGTGGTGGTGACGCAGCATGTGACGGACGGGTTCACTTATAAACTAGTCATAAAAAGTTTATCACTTACTGCATTTATTGTAAACGAATAACCACTAAAAAGAAGTATCTTAGACCAACATAAATAACTACTTACAAATTAAAATAAATTACAATTTGCAAACGATAATCACTTTAAATATCATATTTATTTGATGAACATGGCCTGCAGCCAGGTGCTCTCCTTTAAGCTTGTTCCTTAGATCAGATTTAGTGCTGCTTCATTAAACTTTGTCATTTGCCTCCGTATTGTTTTGGTGATAGCAGGAGGCTGAAGACATACTTGTACTGTATGTGTTTCATAATTAAGTTCACCAAGTTCTGACTTCATGCCTTTCTTGACTTTATCTTCTTTTTTATAATCAACTCTGTTTGAAGGTCAAGTATCTCTTTGCTGTTTGTAACCAACCACTGCATTGCCACTCAGAGGGGTGTGCTGTTGCTGTACTTCCCCTCTTCAAAGCTGCCCTCTGTCTTGTTTATGGGCTATAGCTCTTGTTTATAGGCAAACTTTCTTCTTTCAGTCTGTTTCTTTATTTGCCGTTTTATTTTAACTTCCCTGCTCACATTTTAAGCAAATTGCTCGCAATTCCAATTATGAACATGCATCCATCTCTCTGCCTTACTCCAAGGTGGGTTTGCTGCAGATCTAAAAGTTCTAGCATGTAGTGAAACTGCTAAATTAAATTTAGAAAATGCTGTGTATCTCATAATCTGTTATTTTTTCTTCTAGAGAGTGGCATACCTTTCCAAGTTGTGGCTGCCATTGACATAAACACCACAGCTAATCAAATCTACAGGCACAATTTCCCCAACACCACCCTCTGGAACAAGACCATTGAGGTGGGTGACAGTGGAGGGTTTACCTCTTCATGGTGTTTCACTGCCTTTATGCATACGATCTTCGACGGGAATAAGTGTTCATTGAGGATGAAAGGATGAGTGATTTATTTAATTTATCATAACTTTTTAAAATAATCAATTGTTTTGTCTTGTTTTATTTTCAGGGAATAACACTTGATGAACTCAATAAATTGTCTTTTGACATGATTTTGATGAGCCCTCCATGCCAACCCTTTACCAGGTAGGTCTTATTTTGTGTGTACTGTGTTCCACTAAGTTGTAGAAACAAGTAGTGCTTGTGTGGGATCAACATACTCACAATTACAATGCAAACATACCAAAATGTATTGAGTAGTTGTTACGATTGTCCCCTTGGTTTAACTCATTGATTAGCCTAAAACACAAAATCTGTCATTAGTTTCTGGAAATAAACATAAGTGTTGAATATTGAAAATTCTGACTTGAGACATAAATCTATCCAGTACTTAAGACATTTCACAGAACAAAAATATGATGCCAATCAAAAAAATACCATTTGTATTTAATCAATTAAATGTATTGAATTATTTTTTTTATTTCTTAATGGATTTTTCATGACAAATACACAGCAAAATTATCCTTTTGATTTTTGTAGACACGAAAAGGAAAGGAGAGAAAAAAGAAGCAAGAGGGACACTTTCTTAAGCACTTTCAACTTTTGTTATCAGTCAACAAAGCAAATGTGAAATGATAATATAATTGCTGCTTCCTGTTAACCTGCATTTTCCCATCCTTCCCAAGGAGCTGCATTACTGATCAAATCATTATTTTCTAGTCTAAATACTGTAAATCCAGTATTGTGACAGCAGCTGTGCTTTGTGGGAACAGAGAGAAAATTAGAGGCAGCTTGAGTATGTCATATAAGTAGACCTGCAAAATATCTGATACCACATCTGAATAAACTGTAAAGATAGATGGATGGATGGAGAGATGGAGAGAGAGAGAGATAGGTAGATACAGTAGATAGATAGATAGCGTGTTTTTTATGAATATGCAATATCTCTTTCGTCTTTCATTATGGCACACAAGCACATCACAGTGATATAAAGGTACTGCAAGATTTTAAATGGGGAAACATTAACCTATATACTGAGCAACTTTAAAAATGCATAATTTTAAGAACCCAATATTTCCTTTCACTAGCTCTAATCTGCTGAAACAAACAATCATGTGATTCACTGAATAGACCTTTTTAAGTACCCACAACCAAAACATGTTAAATCATGAATAACCATCATTTAGTCATAACATAGAAATTACAGTCATTGGTGCATTTCAGAGTACGATGGTGTTGGTGAGATTTTTTTTCTGCATGATTGAAAAGACCTGGTCAAGGCGATAATTTACCGGGTCTAATTAATGTCCTACTGAAACAACTGATGATGTCATGACTTCCACAAAACTTAGGTGACCAACTTGCGCAGAGCTGATGGTCGTAGGCATTAATATCGTCGCCGTGGGGAACGCTATCCTGTCGTATAGATCCGGGAAGTGGACCGTTTTGGTGGTGGTGTCATGATGTGGGGGGCCACTGCTAATGGATTGTGGTCAGAACTTGTCCAGATCCACGTTATACTGACAGCTATCCGTTACTGAAATACGGTCGTAGGTCCACACGTCATTCCCAGGATACAGCAATCAGGCATCACCTTCATGCATGACAATGCCAGACCACATGTGGCTCATGTCTGTCAGGAGTAGTCTACCTGGACCAGAACAATGTTGCTGTCCTTCCTTGACCAGCATATTCACCAGATCTCAACCCAATAGAGCATCTGTGGGATGTTCAGGATCACCAGGTGAGAGAGAGAGAGATCCTGCTCCAGCAACACATGAACAACTTGCCACAGCTCTGCAGGAAGAATGGCATGTCATCCTACAAGTCCAGAATAACATCTTATCCATTACATGCACAGGAGGCGTGAAGCAGTGCTGGAGGTGATCACACATGTTACTGACTGTTGTTGTTCTCTGTCTCACCATCCACACTTTTTAAATACAAAGGCAACAACCAATAATTTATACAAAACTGATTTTTCTGTACCGTAAAAGTGTGAATAAAGCTGTGTGAACCAGGGCTGGACTGGGATAAAAAAATATCAGCCCTGGACTTCTGCCCAGACCGGCCCACTACAATCTGTCAGACACCACCCATTCTTGCACTCCCCTTTAATACATTCAACCTATAGTACAGGAATACCTGACACATCTCTTGTACACCTGACTGGAACGCAAAGAACAAGCAATATTCTGTTTGATTTAATGATGAGAGGGAAAAATGAGTTGTTAATTACAACAAAATGCACTTAATTTGTCTCATATAAAGTAGTTAAAATGTGTGTTGTTTACCTGATGTGTGCCTGTTTAATTTAAAATGCACTTAAGTTCTCAAATTAAAATATGAACATATGAACATGAACATGAGTGGTTGTTTACTCAGACTCAATGCATTTTCTCATTTATAAAGTAGCCTATTTAGGAGAGAGAGGAGATAAACACAATGAGATACCACACCCCTCCTAAATGCACTGATTTGATCGTATCTATAAAGTATTTAAAATATGTACAGTATATATTTTCAGTAAACATACAATGTAGTTGTAATTTAAATGTATATCACTCTGAAATGTCTGGTTTACCTATTCAAGATAATATGATGATGCAGACGGCAGTAAGAATGGTCAGAAATGTTCATTTATGCACAAATTGTTAATCTTGCAATTTATGGATAAGATCTATTGTTATTTGGGTCGCAATGGTTTGACATTTTCATAATGTGGGTCCCCAGAACTAAAGTTTGGAAACCACTGGTCTAGAGTGCGTAAGCCCTGCACACTGCATGGTTTTACAGGGTGCATATGGTGAAAAAGACTTAGTGTTGTGGTTATTTAACCAGGTATGTCCTATTGAGATCAGAGATCTCTTTTACAAGGAAAACCCGGCCAAGAATAGCAGCAACACATAAGTTTCACATAAAATCACATAAATCAAAATACAACAACACAATCACAGAAAACATGAACACATTGACAGCCTGGATTCAATGGATTTCACCAAAGTCACCAAACTTTGAAGTCTAAGATCAGCCTGCAAAATGTTCCAAGAAGCAGACGCAAAATATCTAAAAGTCTTCTTTCCAACCGTTCGGGCTTTGGGAACACTGAAATGTAAAAAGTCCTCAGAACGGAAATTGTGATTTCCAGATTTCCGGGTGATTGGCCAGTGTTCAGATGAGAGACAAACCAGTGGGCCAATCATGTGTTCTATCTTTGTTCTGTTGCCCGGGCAGCCAAGGTCCTTGGGAAAAACAAAACAAAAAACACAGACTTCCACCGGACCACGGATAACCGGCCCACTGGGAATTCTCCCTGTACTCCCGATGGCCAGTCCATCCGTGGTACCAACCATAATTTGCCTTTGATATTTAATATGAACAGGATTGCATGAAATCCTACAGAATTATGAGTTTTTACTGTTGCTCAGTATATAATCGATCGAAACAACAAATTAAGTAACATAAAGTTAGTATCAGGAATGGTAAACTTTAACTTTGACTTAAAACATAGACGCGCACAAATACTTACACAGTCAGTAATGGTCCTGAACCAATAGATGTCGCCTTTGGGAACGCTATCCTGTCGTATAGATCCAGGAAGTGGACCATTTTGGTGGTGATGTCATGATGTGGGGGGACGACTGCTAATGGATGACGGTCAGACCTTGTCCAGATCCACGGTACACTGACAGCTGACAGCACTGTTAGACGAACGACTTGTGTAAGGGAAGGTGATCATTTTGAGGAGACAATACATGTGCAATACATGCATACATGTGCAAGTCATTTTCTAAGTAAACATTGTTACTCATCTTTCAGTTGACCAGGCAGTGATACACAGAGACCATATTAACCTGAAAACAGCCAGAGTCCTGCAGACCTGAATCTGTAACTGCAGCATCCTGGAGTCAGATGATAGAGTATAAGGATACAGCTGGTGATAATCAAACTAAGCTGAGTTTAATATTTGATTATGGTGTGGCGCTCGTATGATTGATTTATACCTTTTTTTTATTATGGCTCTTTAGTTCTTTTTCTGCCTTTTTACACTTCACCAGTCTTGCTTGTAAATCATGGAAACTTATCACAGCAATAAATGTCTCACCAATTATCAAATTGTTTTTCACTGGTCTTTTTTTCTGTGTAGGTTGGGACTCAGGGGAGACAGTGCTGATCCCAGAAGCAAGAGCTTCCTCTATATCCTTGATCTTCTGCCAAGGTCTTCAGTCTCCAGATTTATCTTTTTATTACCTTCTGGTTGTCCTCAGTGAACTTTTTTTTTTAGATCGAAATCTAAATTTTGAAGATCTTCTCTAGCCACAAAAGCCTAAGTCTATTTGTTACAGTTCAAAAACATTCAAGAAGATCAACAGAATGTGATTCTTGTGACATAAAAAAATAATCCTAATCTTAAAGCAGTCAGCTGACTTTATCAGTTAAACTCCAAAGCACGTCATCATCTTGTTTCACTGCTTGTTCTGTCAGTTTGTTTATTTAATGCTAACTCAAGCAGTTGCAATTATAGATAAGTCAATCCAAAATCAAATGAAATAATTACACTATGCAGTGTGAAAGTGACATGCTAAGATATCTACATTATGAAAGTGTCTTTGTAGATTGCATGATATAGTACGTAGCAAGCAAGGTTTTGAGGTGTGGACTCTACTTGAGGCCCCAGGTCTGTTCTCTTTGGCTTCGTTCACACTGCAGGAAAAATGTGGCCCAGGTCTGATTTTTTAGTCATATGTGACTTTTTCATGGCAGTGTGAACAAACAAAAACCACATGAAGTCTGATCTTTTTCTATTCTGATTTGGGCCACTTCCTGTGGTCCTAAATCAGACACAGGTTGGATTTTTTTGCAATGTGACCTCAGTCTGAACCATCAGATTGGAATTCAAGCGACTTTGACGTCATCTTCCATCGAATAACTGCAATTATTGTTAATTATTATTGAATGTTTTCAATTCTACAGTTGAAAACATTGCAGTGTTGCAGCATAATCTTGAGCCGATGGCTGCCTCTAGTTGACAAATGAAAAATGTATAAAAGAGATTATTTCATACAGATTTACCAGAACTGATGATCGACCCCCTGCAGAAGGACTTAATGCATCCTTTGTGATTGAAGTAATCAATGATTTAATTTAGGATCAATGACAGGAATATGACTCCCATCGATCACCAGCACCCCCGAGTAAGACGGTGTGCTGCATGTGACGTCTTTGTTATTGTTCTTTTGTGCATGAGGATCAGTTCAGGGCAGTGAACTGTTCATACTGGAGTCTGATATAGGCCACATATTAAATGTGATGTGAACAACTACACAAAAAAAGCTGATCTGAGAAAAAGTCAGAATGGTGCATTAAGGCTGGCAGTGTGAACGGAGCTGCTGTTTTCAAGGACTCTGTCAGTAAATGTTTTCATCATTTCTTCCTAACATGCATATGATGATGCGTGGTCAGGTTGGTCAGGTTGCCCCGCTTCATCCTGGTGGAGAATGTGAAAGGATTTGAGACCTCCTCTGCCAGGTAAATTAATAGCCAGAGTCTCATTGTAGTTAATATAAAATTATTTATTAGTAGAAAGTATCTCACAATTTCTACAGCTGTTTTCAATATTTGCTTGTATGAGTTTCATTTGAGAATATATACGTCTCATTATTAACTAAAGTTCTGGAATTTATGAAAACATGAGCTGTATCACCAGGTTTATTAAGTAAATAATTTGTAAGTGATTTTTAATGAATCAACTTATCCTGTGTAATTATTTATTTTTTATTTGAATAACTGAGATGAGTTTGCAATCATTCATAAGTCAGTAACTTTTATTAACTATTGTAATGATGTTCTACACAGGTGAAAACCTTTAACTTAAGAGGTCATCTGTCCTCATTATATTATACTTCTGTTCTCCAGGGACAATTTGGTGAAAACACTAATGAAATGTGGATACACTTTCAAAGAGATCATGGTCTCTCCCACAAGTGTAAGAAAACCACCTTGTCTCTCACATGTCTTTCAATACCTCTGTTCTCTGGAACTCATGCATGGTAAGTCATATTTATCTCCCTGTTATTTTCATAAATCCAGGTTGGGATCCCAAATTCAAGACTGCGCTATTTCCTGATTGCTAGGTCTTCAGCAGAAAAGGTAAGGCTAGCCGACAGTAATCCTCCTGTCCATTAAATTTATCAAAGAACTTGGTGCTAGCTTCCATTGTCAGCCAAAACTGGACTTGATGGCTTGTAATATTGCATGCTCTTACACCCTTTCAAAATCTTATGAATGTCTGCCATATATGTACTTTTTTAAAGTTTATGTGTGTTTAGAAAATGTTCTGTAAATTCTATAAAAACAGAAAGTCTCAGGATGGTGAGGTGTGGAAAATGAAAGAGAACTAAAGGTTATACAGCCCTTACACCATAGAACAACATGCTGACTATATGCTATCGGTACTTAAGAGTACTAACAATTCTTAGAAGCCTGTATCTACATTAATCTCTGTTCATGCCTCTGTCTGTCGACTGTGTTTCATGGGTGTGGCTGAGAGGTAGTAACACAATGGAGGAAATCTGTACTAAACAGACAACTACTACAGTTTTCAAATTATTCAGCATCATCTTTGCAGAGCACCTTTTTCTGCTATAACCTACTGCAAATGTGATGCTTCTGACAGTGTTCTCTGGGAATCTTAGCCCATTCCTCATAGGCAAAGGCCAGAATATTCCTGGGTTTACCTGCTGCAACCACCTTCTGCAAATCCCACCAGAGATTTTCTGTGGTATTCCAGTCAGGCGACTGTGACGGCCTCTCTAGAATGATCCAGGACTTCTTCTGAAACCAAGCCCTCATAGACTTTGAGGAATGCTTGGTATCGTTGTCTTTTTGAAATGTCCAATGATGCCCAAAGCTTCAGCTTCCTCACAGAGGGCAAATCCTTTTCTTCTAGGATTTCCTGATATTTGATGAAATCCATCTTACCCTCTAAACGCAGGGCTGCCCCAGAGCATCACAGAGCCACCGCCATGTTCTTATATGCTTCATTCTTCCTCCAGACATATCAACGATCCATTGGCCAGAAAAGTTTCTATATTTGTTTCATCACTCCACAGAACAGCATCCCTAAACTTCTGGGTCTGATCTAGATGGTTTTGAGTACTCTGGAGGTGACTTTTCTGCTGCTTTTGGGTCAGCAGTGGTGAACGACTAGCCCTGATGTTAATTTAGACCTTTGCAGAAAACCCTTTGGTACTCTACTGCTGAAGCAAGTCTATGAAGGTTGGTGCAGTGTTTCAACAACATCATCTCTGTAAATGTGTACTCTTAGCACAAGGGATGGTATTGAGGGAGGTTAACAGTTTTGACAGTACAGTTGTTATTAAAAGTAGCATTTTTTCTTATATTTATAGTCATATGTTGCTAATGGCTTTTACAGAATACAGAAATACATTGGTGTTGACATGTTTTATACAATAGTTTGGACAAATCACATTGATCAAACAAGTTGGGTGCAACCAGTACTTGTTTGAGAGTCTTTCAAAGTTCCTGTTGTGTCAGTTTCTCAACCATCTATCCCACACAGTGATATGACCCTTGAACTGACTCCTTAAATTTACCCTAAATATATTTAACTAACTGTGGTGTCGAGCAAGTTTCAAGTCCAATTCTTTTGACCTACCCCAGTTTCATATTTAAGTCAGCTAAAAGACAGTGGTCATGAAAGGTTGATTTTATTTTCAACACTAGGCTAACAGAAACTGTTTCTCCTTGGCCTTTTAACACATCTGTCCAAGGTGCTTCTCATATGACACTGTGTCACTGTTTTCCTACTTAACTGTCACAGTGCAGAAATAGCACTGCATCAAAGTCAAATAAACTGAATGGTGTATATAATAAAATCAAGTCTATAAAAAGATAAAAAATATACAGCTAAAACATAAACATTACTGACATCAGGCTATAGCAAACGATGTAAACAAACCGTACTGAAAGAAGGCCTACACTAGGTTTAGTGTGGCACTCATAGACAACATTCAATGAGCGACTGTCGTGTGAAGTTTGGACCAATCACAACAGCCCTATTTATGTTGGCCCTGGCTTTAGTTCAGTGGACTGTTTTCAGGTAACATTTGGTCACCTTATTGAACACTTTGTTCTAGAGGAGCATTGTCACTAATATTAACAGAGTTGATATTGAATAACTGTGTTATTCAGCTTTTGCTGCTACAATATAATTCAGTTCATTGAAGACGATGGAATCACAGTCATGTCGTGTTGAAAACTACTCTGAGATTGTTGTACCAGGTGTCTAACCATAGTGAAGTCATACTTGTAAATTGTCACCATTCGCCGTTTTTGTCTTGCTGCGAGTTACCTATTGAGTTGACAACAGCAGAGCAACCGGTTCATTAGACAAAACGGTCTAAAATGTTCAGAACATTTTACTCATTGAATTCAGCCATGGTCGTTGTGATTGATGCTGTGTCTCAAATCGTATAATTCAGTTAATATAGTCACATGTAGTATAGTATGTGGAAGTGTACAGTGTAATGTTGTCTCAAATCAGATACTGTCAGTGTTTGAATTGTGTTTGTGAATTTCCACACTGTTGGACTAACATCTTATCTTCTCTTATCTTATCTTATCTTATCTTTGTACCGGCACTGACAGACGTAACATTTGACCGCGGAGAGAGAGAGAGAGAGAGATATTTCACTTTCAAAAATATCTTCTGGCTTTTTCATTTGACAAAAAATGGACAGTTTAATCCTCTACCTGTTTCATGTGAAGTGGTACTTCATTAGTACTTATATATATGTGTTGCTGTTGTTCTCAGCCCTAACTATTGCTTCCTTGGTCTCCATTTTTACAAGCTTGAACAGTCTCTTAAGCGCTTCCCCTTTCCACTATGTAGCATGTGAGAAGTCTCCATCGTTCCACGCTCAGCTTTTGGGCCGTTTTGAGTATAATATCTGGGTCCTCATAGTTCGGACATACTTAGTTGTGTGAATGCACTTATACACTCAAACTGACCAGGTTGAGTATGGAAGTATGAGATTTGAGGAACAGTGTGTCTTTGCCTCAGGTTCCATTCATGAACTGAGGCTCCCCTCTAAAGCAGGTGTATATTACAATTTGAGATTGTTCTCTCTAATCGATTCTTAATATACACTACAATAGACCACCAAGCTAATTAATTTGTTTCTGAAGGTAACACTGCGTGGCTAATTGAATTGAGGTTTGCCAAAGTGAAAGGCATTGAATATTTCTGCAAACGGCATGTTTTATTTTTCATTTTCATAAAAGAAATATTATGTGGGATAAAACTCATGTCACTAGTCATTCATTAAAAGTATTATTGTGGTAAATATAAGTATCAAATGTACAAAGTATTAATGTTTATTGTTATCCTTTGACTGTCTCATTCTCATTAGGGGATTAGCCCCCCAAAGGTCTGATCCAAGAATTGCCCCTGTTGGTAACTACCGTGAATCTGCAAATAGACCTACTGGAGATGATGGCTGATAAACCTGTTTGAAAAATCTTTCCTACATCGTAGACTACAGCTAAATCAGTTCCCTTTGTTACACCCCCACACTTAAGGTGCCCTAAGGGGTGAACAATTTACTACCACTGACCCAAAGTAACCACAGAAAGAAACCTTCAAAAACACCAAAACCATGGGATTTATTGACAACAAATATGAAAACGACAACTAAATTATGAACATAACAGTTAAAAACAAATCCCAGGCTGAGAGGTATCACGACTGACAGTCCTCCCTCCAGAAGCCTCTCTTCTGATGCTGAACAGGAGCTTTTAAGCACTTCTGTCAAGCCAGGTGCACCTTCTGATCACTCCATACAGCAACACCTGGGCATAGAAAGGAAGGAGGAGGGGAGAGGAGACAGCAGCACAAGGAACATACAGCTGTAACACCCAGCTGTCACGTCACTTTCCAGCTGTGTAGAATGTTTGTATCAGCAGTTAGAGTCAGATGATGTCACTTCATTTCAGAGCTGCTGTAACACTAAACGAATGCAGAAAACAAGATGTAGACAGGAGGGAGACCTGAAAACTGCTGCCTCAATGTTTGTCTCTATGTCACCTTGAAACCAAAGATCATTTCTGGAGAGAAAAGCTTTTAGTTTCTGTCCCTCTTATTGAAAGTCAATCCAGCTCATCAGCAGCTGTCTGTCTGTCTCTGTCTGTCTGTCTGTCTCCGTCTGTCTGTCTCTGTCTGTCTGTCTGTCTCTGTCTGTCTGTCTGTGGTGTTCTTGCTTGTTTCATCCATGCTGCTTCACATGCACCTTTATTCTGGTCCAACTAATGTTAGTCTGTCTGGTCCAACTAATGTTAGTCTGTCTGGTCCAACTAATGTTAGTCTGTCTGGTCCAACTAAGGTTAGTCTGTCTGGTCCAACTAATGTTAGTCTGT
The DNA here is from genome assembly GCA_037577475.1 of Chaunax sp. Z400. Classification (NCBI taxonomy): domain Eukaryota; kingdom Metazoa; phylum Chordata; class Actinopteri; order Lophiiformes; family Chaunacidae; genus Chaunax; species Chaunax sp. Z400. The sequence continues at coordinate 21,431,983 of CM075206.1, read as the reverse complement.
CTGGTCCAATTAATGTTAGTCTGTCTGGTCCAACTAAGGTTAGTCTGTCTGGTCCAACTAATGTTAGTCTGTCTGGTCCAATTAATGTTAGTCTGTCTGGTCCAACTAATGTTAGTCTGTCTGGTCCAATTAATGTTAGTCTGTCTGGTCCAACTAAGGTTAGTCTGTCTGGTCCAACTAATGTTAGTCTGTCTGGTCCAACTAAGGTTAGTCTGTCTGGTCCAACTAATGTTAGTCTGTCTGGTCCAACTAATGTTAGTCTGTCTGGTCCAACTAATGTTAGTCTGTCTGGTCCAATTAATGTTAGTCTGTCTGGTCCAACTAAGGTTAGTCTGTCTGGTCCAACTAATGTTAGTCTGTCTGGTCCAACTAATGTTAGTCTGTCTGGTCCAACTAAGGTTAGTCTGTCTGGTCCAACTAATGTTAGTCTGTCTGGTCCAACTAATGTTAGTCTGTCTGGTCCAACTAATGTTAGTCTGTCTGGTCCAACTAATGTTAGTCTGTCTGGTCCAACTAATGTTAGTCTGTCTGGTCCAATTAATGTTAGTCTGTCTCGTCCAACTAATGTTAGTCTGTCTGGTCCAACTAATGTTAGTCTGTCTGGTCCAACTAATGTTAGTCTGTCTGGTCCAACTAATGTTAGTCTGTCTCGTCCAACTAATGTTAGTCTGTCTGGTCCAATTAATGTTAGTCTGTCTCGTCCAACTAATGTTAGTCTGTCTGGTCCAACTAATGTTAGTCTGTCTGGTCCAATTAATGTTAGTCTGTCTCGTCCAACTAATGTTAGTCTGTCTGGTCCAATTAATGTTAGTCTGTCTCGTCCAACTAATGTTAGTCTGTCTGGTCCAATTAATGTTAGTCTGTCTCGTCCAACTAATGTTAGTCTGTCTGGTCCAATTAATGTTAGTCTGTCTGGTCCAACTAAGGTTAGTCTGTCTGGTCCAACTAATGTTAGTCTGTCTGGTCCAACTAAGGTTAGTCTGTCTGGTCCAACTAATGTTAGTCTGTCTGGTCCAATTAATGTTAGTCTGTCTGGTCCAACTAATGTTAGTCTGTCTGGTCCAATTAATGTTAGTCTGTCTGGTCCAACTAAGGTTAGTCTGTCTGGTCCAACTAATGTTAGTCTGTCTGGTCCAACTAATGTTAGTCTGTCTGGTCCAACTAATGTTAGTCTGTCTGGTCCAACTAATGTTAGTCTGTCTGGTCCAACTAATGTTAGTCTGTCTGGTCCAACTAATGTTAGTCTGTCTCGTCCAACTAATGTTAGTCTGTCTGGTCCAATTAATGTTAGTCTGTCTCGTCCAACTAATGTTAGTCTGTCTGGTCCAACTAATGTTAGTCTGTCTGGTCCAATTAATGTTAGTCTGTCTCGTCCAACTAATGTTAGTCTGTCTGGTCCAATTAATGTTAGTCTGTCTCGTCCAACTAATGTTAGTCTGTCTGGTCCAATTAATGTTAGTCTGTCTCGTCCAACTAATGTTAGTCTGTCTGGTCCAATTAATGTTAGTCTGTCTCGTCCAACTAATGTTAGTCTGTCTGGTCCAACTAATGTTAGTCTATCTGGTCCAATTAATGTTAGTCTGTTGGACCAGACAGACTAACATTAGTTGGACCAGACAGACTAACATTAGTTGGACCAGACAGAGGGACATGACTAAACATAATAAAGTATTATGTTCCATTTTTAAGGACCTTTCATGAGTGCATTATTATGAGTATTAATTGACAGCCCTGTCACATTGGTAGTAGACCTGTGTTGGTAAATGCTATGCAGACACTTTTTGTACTGATATCATTGAGGAAAATTAAAATTCAGTGATTCTGCTCATTAACAAAATGAATTGTACAGTTTTTAAGGTGTCATTGTTCTCTTGAACTCACTGTAAACTATTTCTACCACAGAATTTATCCCTGTATAATGCTTCTCCTAATATGGGCAGACTAAAACCAGAGTATGTGATCTTGTTTTAGATTGTAGATGCCTTTCCTCGTTCTGCTGAGAGTGATTCTCCTGAGAAGCCCACAGTCTTGAGTCCTCCATGCTCAGGTACCTGCCAGCCAGAAGAGGACATGCAGGGGGGTCATGTCCTTTATAAACTAGAGACAACAATGGATGTGCAGAGGAAACTAAATCAAAACAGTGATTTGTCTTTGAGGCAGATCCAAGACTTCTTGGAACCACAAATGGAAGTAAACATGGAACACTATCTCCTTCCTCCTAAAACACTTCTCAGATATGCTTTGCTCTTGGATATTGTTCGTCCCACCTGCAGGAGGTCTATCTGCTTTACCAAAGGGTGGGTACAATAACAATTTTAATCAGTTGTGATTTTTGTGTGTGTGTACATACGTACTGTACATGCACTGTGTGTGTGTGTGTGTGTGTGTGTGTGTGTGTGTGTGTGTGTGTGTGTGTGTGTGCTAAAAGTGAACATTCTCTAATGTCAAACATCATATCAGACCCAGTCAGACTTTTCCCCAAAAACTCTACGCCTTATCTGCTACTGTTCAAAAGTTTTATTGACAGAGGGATGAAATAATTTTCAAATCTATTCAATTTGCTACGGGGGACCCTGAACGCAGCAGCTGGTAGTCAGAATGAAGAACATGGGCAGGATCTGTAACAATTCTATTGGCCTGTCTTAAAGTAGCCTGTTCATAAACAGACTGAGGACATGATTTGTTTGACACCAGTAATTTTCCAAGCCGTCTGCATCAGTCAGACCAGTTTGGACTTCACCGGTACAGAAAGGTTACCAAACCAAACTGTGATGCCGTATCTGATGAGACTTTCAAAGACCACCTGATAAAAGATGAGCACACATTTTATATCCACACTATGCAGTCTAAGTCCCACATAACGTCCACATAACGTCCCATAGGTGCTCAGTTGGATTTAGGTCAGGGGAACATGAGGACCAGTCAATGGCATCAATGTCTTCATCATCTAGGAGCTGTCTACACAGTCTGGATACATGAGGCCAGGCATTGACCTGCACCTGGAGGAACCGGGGGCTGAACCACTGCACCAGTGTAAGGTCTGACAATCACTCTGAGGATTTCATCCTGGTACCTAACAGTCAGGATACTGTAGGCTATGACATGGAGGTCTGTGTGACCCTCCAAGGATCTGTCTCCCCAGACCATCACTGACCCACCACCAAACCGGTCTTGCTGGATGATGTTAGACCAGCATAATGTTCACCATGGTGTCTCCAGACTCTTTCACCACCTGTCACGTGTTCAGTGTGAAGCTGATCTCATCTGTGAAGAGAACGGGGCACCAATGGTGGACCTGCCAATTGCAAAACACAAAACGAGAGAAGAATCAGTCAAGAAGGATAAAGAGAGAACAATAGTCTGTGGTGAAAAACCATTCCCTTTGTGGGGGGTTGTCTTGTTTTTGTCTCTCCATTACACCTGTTGTCATTTTGATTTGCACAAAAGCAGGAGAAATTTATTAACAATCACTTTGCTTCCTAAATGGACAGATTGATATCCATGAAGTTTAACTGACTTGGTGTTAAACTATGATGATTAAGTGATCCTTTCATTTTTCTGACCAGTGTATAAATATGTGTGTGTGTGTATATATATATATATATATACAGTATATATATCCCATCCCCTCAGGTTTCTATGCAGTTGGTTGACCAGTGTGAAAATGATCACATAATAAGTCAGTGTTTGTGTTTTATCCAAAGCTATGGGAGGTATGTCGAGGGAACCGGCTCAGTACTACAGTGCTGCATGGAAACAGAGGTAGGTTTTTGCCTCGGTAGAAGCATCAACAACATTAAACAATGCCAGAGTTGAATGTCTTAATTTGTAATTAGCCATTTGTGCCTTTACATCAATGTAAAAGGACTTGCTACTACTCTCCAGGTCACTTCTGCTTTGATTGATTCAAACCTTTTTTTATTATCACTTGTTTTGGTATAGCCAAATACTAACTAACCCTATCTATGAGCTGCATTCATATTTTAAACTCACTTTCACTTATGTAAAATTATCTATATGTATGTACAACCCTATTTACAAAAAAGTTGTGACGCTGTGTAAAATGTAAATAAAAACAGTAACAATGATTTACAAATCACTGAAAACCCCATATGTAATGGACAATAATTCAAAGACAACATTTCAAATGTTGAAACAGAAAAATATAATTGTTTTTTTAAATGATATTCTCATTTAGAATTTGATGCCAGCAACATGTTTCCATAAAGCTGGACAGGGTCATGTTTACCACTGTGTTGCATCACCTCTTCTTTTAACAACACTGTCAGCGTTTAGGAACTGAGGAGACCAGCTGACGTCATTTTAAAGTGGAATATTTTCTATTCTCGTCTGATGTAGGATTTCAGCTGCTCCAGAGTTCAGGGTCTCCTTTGTCCTATTTTATGTTTCATAAAGCTCCAAACATTTTAATGGGTGACAAATCAATCCATCTTAAATGAGCTCAGGCCCAGTGAAGGGGGGCCGTTTCTGGATCTGACTTTGGGCGTAAGGAGTGGTCAGTCAGACTAGATAGGTGCTATATAAGTACAGTCCATTTACCATTCACCATTCGCTGCTTAGGGATAAATGAGCCATGGTAACAGCCGAAAAAAGAACCATGCGTGAGATGCTACGGACATGGTGAATATTTATACTGACTAGAATTGCTATGGATCATTTCCAGCACCTGTGATGAAGCCATGGCATTCACAATCAGATCTTGTGTACTTCTCATGATGCATGTTTTTCTAGACTTTCTTAATAAAATAATTGTAAATAAATAACTACACTTATGGGATCAAAGCCCCACAAAGAACTCATAAATCTAAGAGAATAACAAAATTAGGCTTAAACAATTGCTTTAGTGTATTTATTCACGGAGGTCAACTGTATCATTCTAATCTAACATTCTGCATTAATAAAATATTAGAAAGAACCACAGTAATGTAAAAGTACCAGTAATCCAATTATTACCACAGAGGGATTGTGGAACTGATGACTTCTCCTTTGTTCTGCAGATGGAGTGCGTGTTTCGAGGTTTAGAGCAGTACTCTGAAGAGGAAAAACTCCAGCGGCTGTTGTCACTGAAGCTCCGTTATTTTACACCCAGAGAAGTTGCCAACATCATGGGTTTTCCTCAAAGCTTCTGTACGTCAAAAAACCTCTTCTTGGCTTTTGTTTAGACACTTTTTGCAACTGTGTACCTCAAAATAGTTGCAGTTATCCATGTTGAGTGTACTCCAGCATTTTACAGAACTTATCACTACCATTGTGCAGTAATAACTTAAAGGTCCTTTGTGACACATTTCATTACAATATAATGATTTGGAAGTTAATCTTGTTTATGAAATAAACCCAGTAACTTGATTGCTCTGAAGTTTAGAGATTTGGCAAAACACTAATTAAATGACATGTTTAAATTAAGGCTCTATGATGACCTTCGACCCCATACGTTACTGGAAGTTCATAGTACCTCAAACATGATGAGTAAGCATTGCTTGGCCCAGTGAATGGACATGTTTCATTTAAAAAGTGCCCAGATGAAACTGTTGATAGGACCACTGTTCCTTGCAATTTTTGCTGTTAGGCATTTTCGTACCATCGGAGTACTTCAAGCCTGAATTATCACCTCACGTAGTAGCAAGCCGGGAGGTCAGACCTAGCACAGCACCCGGTGCTAATGTTATCTACCTGTGACAGATGGACCAATTCACTTGCTAAATGGATTGCAATGAACTACAGGCCAATTTTGGTGCTGGAGGACATGCATCCTCTTTTTTTTTCTTTTTTTTTTATAATGATTTTTTTATTGGTGAAAATACAGGCAGTGCAACTGTTTTGTGTGTAACATTTACAATAACAGAGAAAAAAAACCATCCATCCATTTTCTTCCGCATATCTGGGTCCGGGTCCTGGGGGCAGTGGTTCCTTTTTCACCGAGTTGTTGTTTTTCTATTGAAATCCATCTACTGTCATTGTCTTCTGAATGCAACCAAATCCATATGGGTCTAAATTGTAATGCTGGATAATATTTTCGAAAGTTGGGGAGATTTAGCTCACCTTTTGCATACGGTCCCTGTAGCGTGGTGAGTTTGACTCTTGAGAGTTTCTTATGCCATACAAAGGATGCCAATGCTTTGTTCAAGTCTTAGAGAGATACATGAATTTAGGTAATATGTTCATTTTTATTATGTTCATTCTTCTGATCAAGGACACAGGTAAGTCCATCCATATTTTAAATTCAAGTTTGGTTTGGTCCAATAACTTAATTTTCAGTGTATGTTTTATCAAATGATTTCCCAACCCAGATTCCCAAATACTTAAAACCATTGGGAGACCATTCTAACAGAGAAATGATTTGTATAATTTGGGTATTGTGCACATTAAATGGTAATATCTCACTTTTTGTAAAGTTTAGTTTATATCCAGATGCTGCACTATATGCTGTTAGACAATCTAGTTGTGGTGGAAATGAGGTTAGAGGGTCCTTAATAAACAACAAGAGGTCATCTGCATATAGTGATACCTTATGGTCAGCACATTCCAATTCAATTCCTGCAATTTTGTGGTTGGACCTAATTACACAGGCCAATGATTCAATGGCTAAGTTGAAGAGCAAGGGAGAAGCCGGACATCCTTGTCTACAACCGAGAGAGAGAAATGAGGTCAGGCAAAATGCCATTGGTCAGAATGCTAGTTTTTGGAGCTTTGAAAATTGTTTTAATATATTTAATAAAGTTATTTCCAAAATTAATTGCTTCTAGAGTCTCAAAGAAAACAGTGGGTTAAACTCTGTCAAAGGCTTTGTAGGCATTCATTGAGATTATCAGTATAGGATCCGCTTGTTCCTGAGCTGCATTAATTATGTGAAATTATCAGAGCCTTGTCTGTCTCTAATGTACCCATTTTGATCTGCATGAATGATTTTTGGAATAACTTGTTCAAGTCTGCCTGCAATCAATTTTGCTAATATTTTATAATCTGCATTTTAAACTAACTAAAAACAGATCAAAAATCAAAATAGAGGTGGATGTTGCAAATACAGACAGCACAACTGAAATTCCTACTCACTTCTCAAGTTCAGTTAAGTAACTCAGGACAGCTGGTGAAGAGAAGAATCTAACAGCACCTTGGTGTCGGATCCGAAGTTTGGCCGAGTAAAATGGCATAGTCAATATTTTTCTCAAGCAGGCTTTTTTTTCACTCTGTTGAATTCTTCTCTTTTGCGCTGTAACTCGGCGCTGTAATCTGGGTAGAAGGAGATCTTATTGTTATGCAGATGAATGTCGCCTTTGTCCCGTGTGAGCCGAAGGACCTTTTCCTTATGAGTGAAGTTGAGGAACTTTGCGATGATGGGTCTTGGTCTGTCCAATATCCTCCTGACGCTGTGGGCCCTCTCCAGCACGATAGGGAAGTCGTCACAGCCCAAGAGTTTCGGTTTGAGTTGCTCCAGGAACCCCGCTGTGTCCCGTCCATTGGTCTTCTGCAGTATGTTTATTATCCTCACATTGGACCTCCTGCTACGGTTTTCAAGGTTGTCAACTTTTTCTTTTAGGACACGTAATTGTTTCTCCATCTTGTCTGTCACTTTATAATATTCAGCAATGTTGTCTTCGTTGGCACCTACACGTATCTCCAACTCCTGTACTTGTTCAGACAATGTAGGGAGGGATGTTTCAATCTTAACTAGCGATGTTTGTATGGCAGACGTGTTCTTGTCGATGTGTTTAAGTAGGTCTTCTTTGCTCTCTTGGATGGCCTTTAGTAGGCTGTCATGTGCTTCTTGTCCGTCTGCCATACCAGCTAGGTTGACGTTAGCTTGGTGACTATCAGGTTTTGTTTCGGTGGAACCACGCTGTTTACGTTGCGTTATAGTCCTTTGGTTTGTCATGAATCGGTAGGTAAAGTATTCGGATACTGTGGTAAAGCCTAGAAAAGGTAACCGAATAAAGGCGATACCTGGCAACGTCACCGCAAATCCCCACGCACCTCTGCATCCTCTGACACAGTGTACAAGCTGCCTTTGAGAAATATATTTGTGTCCAAAATCCAAAAAAAAAGGAGACTATATCGCCCTGAAAGCAATCTAAATTATCTTGCAGTAAATTGTACTATTTATATGATAAACTGTTGCTCTGTGTTGCTTTGGCATATAAGATATTGGGGAGATAGTATTGAGGTCAAAGGGATTGTTATTTGGTTATAACTGGGGCATGAAATGCTCCGTTTGTGTAATGAAATGAAAGGTTATGCCTGGTGTCTTAAACTGTACCGTATGGTACTATTGGTGTGTTGCCTAAGTATTTTTAATTTATTATTTTGGTATCTAAAATTTACTCAATGACAATAATTACAATGTCAAGGAAAAAAAGAGAAACTTAAGCACAGTGAAAAAATGTTCTGAATGTAAATGGATAAAAAAAGATGTTAAATTTTAAAATGTATAATGGTAAATAAAGTAATAAAGTATCTCAATTCATTGATTCACTCATCTACCAAAATGCATTTGAATTTAAATATTTGAAATGCTTCTCGTGACAAATATTGATATATGCTATTAATGTAGATTAATTGATCACAAAGCATGTAAATAATTAGAGAATATTTGAATGGCTTGACAGCCCCAGTTTAAATTTCATCTAACTAGCTTTCTGAGGAGAAAGATAAAACAGAAAGTGCAAACCTGTCTGTGTGAGAAAGAAGGAGTGTGAGTAGTGCATACAAACATTGGCATAGGGAGCATAATTAAATGGAGTATCAATTGAACAGGGATCTGAGAAATTTACATGCAGTTTCCTGTATTCTGGTACCTTTTAACTGGCTATACTAGCATGAGAAAAACTATCTCATGGATCCTGGATCCTATCCGCTGTGGTAGAACCCTGCCTCTATGGATCCTGTCTGCTGTGGTAGACCTTTGCATCTATGGATCCTGTCTGGTGTGGTAGACCCCTGCCTCTGTATCCTATCTTGTGTGGTAGACCCCTGCCTCTATGGATCCTGTCCGCTGTGGTAGACCTTTGCCTCTATGGATCCTGTCTGGTGTGGTAGACCCCTGCCTCTGTATCCTATCTTGTGTGGTAGACCCCTGCCTCTATGGATCCTGTCTGCTGTTGTAGAACCCTGCCTCTATGGATCCTGTCTGGTGTGGTAGACCCCTACCTCTATGGATCCTGTCTGCTGTGGTAGACCTTTGCCTCTATGGATCCTGTCTGGTGTGGTAGACCCCTGGCTCTGTGTATCCTGTCTGGTGTGGTAGACCTCTGCCTCTATGGATCCTGTCTGGTGTGGTAGACCCCTGCCTCTATGGATCCTGTCTGCTGTGGTAGAACCCTGCCTCTATGGATCCTGTCTGGTGTGGAAGACTTTTGCCTCTATGGATCCTGTCTGGTGTGGTAGAACCCTGCCTCTATGGATCCTGTCTAGTGTGGTAGACCCCCGCCTCTATGGATCCTGTCTGCTGTGGTAGACCCCTGCCTCTATGGATCCTGTCTGCTGTGGTAGAACCCTGCCTCTATGGATCCTGTCTGGTGTGGAAGACTTTTGCCTCTATGGATCCTGTCTGGTGTGGTAGACCCCTGCCTCTATGGATCCTGTCTGCTGTGGTAGACCCCTGCCTCTATGGATCCTGTCTAGTGTGGTAGAACCCTGCCTCTATGGATCCTGTCTGGTGTGGTAGAACCCTGCCTCTATGGATCCTGTCTGGTGTGGTAGAACCCTGCCTCTATGGATCCTGTCTGGTGTGGTAGACCCCTGCCTCTATGGATCCTGTCTGGTGTGGTAGACCCCTGCCTCTACGGGTCCTGTTTGCAGTGGTAGACTCCTACCTCTATGGATCCTGTCTGCTGTGGTAGACCTTTGACTCTATGGATCCTGTCTGCAGTGGTAGACCCCTGCCTCTATAGATCCTGGCTGCTGTGGTAGAACCCTGCCTCTATGGATCCTGTCTGCTGTGGTAGACCCCTGCCTCTATGGATCCTGTCTAGTGTGGTAGAACCCTGCCTCTATGGATCCTGTCTGGTGTGGTAGAACCCTGCCTCTATGGATCCTGTCTGGTGTGGTAGACCCCTGCCTCTATGGATCCTGTCTGGTGTGGTAGACCCCTGCCTCTACGGGTCCTGTCTGCAGTGGTAGACTCCTACATCTATGGATCCTGTCTGCTGTGGTAGACCTTTGACTCTATGGATCCTGTCTGCTGTGGTAGACCCCTGCCTCTATAGATCCTGGCTGCTGTGGTAGAACCCTGCCTCTATGGATCCTGTCTGGTGTGGTAGACCCCTGCCTCTGTGTATCCTGTCTGCTGTGGTAGACCTTTGCCTCTATGGATCCTGTCTGCTGTGGTAGACCCCTGCCTCTATGGATCCTGTCTGCTGTGGTAGAACCCTGCCTCTATGGATCCTGTCTGCTGTGGTAGAACCCTGCCTCTATGGATCCTGTCTGCTGTGGTAGGACCCTGCCTCTATGGATGCTGTCTGGTGTGGTAGACCTTTGCCTCTATGGATCCTGTCTGGTGTGGTAGACCCCTGCCTCTACGGGTCCTGTCTGCAGTGGTAGACTCCTACCTCTATGGATCCTGTCTGCTGTGGTAGACATTTGCCTCTATGTATCCTGTCTGGTGTGGTAGACCCCTGCCTCTGTGTATCCTGTCTGCTGTGGTAGACCTTTGCCTCTATGGATCCTGTCTGCTGTGGTAGACCCCTGCCTCTATGGATCCTGTCTGCTGTGGTAGAACCCTGCCTCTATGGATCCTGTCTGCTGTGGTAGACCCCTGCCTCTATGGGTCCTGTCTGCAGTGGTAGACCCCTACCTCTATGGATCCTGTCTGCTGTGGTAGACCTTTTCCTCTATGGATCCTGTCTACAGTGGTAGACCCCTGCCTCTATAGATCCTGGCTGCTGTGGTAGAACCCTGCCTCTATGGATCCTGTCTGCTGTGGTAGACCTTTTTCTCTATGGATCCTGTCTGGTGTGGTAGACCCCTGGCTCTGTGTATCCTGTCTGGTGTGGTAGACCCCTGCCTCTCTGGATCCTGTCTGCTGTGGTAGACCTCTGCCTCTATGGATCCTGTCTGGTGTGGTAGACCCCTGCCTCTATGGATCCTGTCTGGTGTGGTAGACCCCTGCCTCTATGGATCCTGTCCTCTGTGGTAGACCCCTGCCTCTATGGATCCTGTCTGGTGCGGTAGACCCCTGCCTCTATGGGTCCTGTCTGCGGTGGTAGACCCCTACCTCTATGGATCCTGTCTGCTGTGGTAGACCCCTGCCTCTATGGGTCCTGTCTGCAGTGGTAGACCCCTGCCTCTATAGATCCTGTCTGCTGTGGTAGACCTTTGCCTGTATGGATCCTGTCTGTTGTGGTTGGCCCCCTCCCTCTATAGATCCTGTCTGCTGTGGTAGACCTTTGCCTCCATGGAACCTGTCTGCTGTGGTAGACCTTTGCCTCCATGGAACCTGTCTGCTGTGGTAGACCTTTGCCTCCATGGAACCTGTCTGCTGTGGTAGACCCCTGCCTCTATGGATCTGGTGCTTAGGCCCTGCTCTTGTGCTGCCATGATCAGAGCCGTGTGGTTTTGAGTTTTGTGTGTGTACGTGAGGGGACGAGTGCAAGCGCAATGACGTAGGTGCATGCATGTGTGTTCTGGTCAAAGCTGTGGCTATGAAAAGGTATGCCTTGTATTTCAATTTTGGTTTCAAATCAAGTAACCACTTGTTTTCGTGTTTTGATATCCGTTTCTGGAATGAAAATCGAATGACCCAAAGATACACAGACCGAGTAAAGTGGAGAGGACAAAGAGCCCCGATGTATTCTCTAATAAACTACAGTCAACTTCCAATCATTTCTACTACTATGAAGAATCAGTAAGGCTTGTGTCTCAAAGCTCGTTATGTCATTAGCAGATTATCTCGGTGGCTTTATTTACACACATATTGTTAGACACAACACTGCTCCGTCAAAGCATTCCATAAATATTAAGGGTAGGGACACACACATACATGGACACATCGACGCAAACATACAGAGACAGGAGCCTATCTTTCAACTCGCACTAAACATGTTTGCTGCTCACATGCTATTATCATATCGTTTTTAAAGTCATGCTGTGGTAGTTTTTACAGATGGCGAAAACCCTCACCTTCACTAAGCTGATAGGAAGCATGTCTTCAACGATCATCTTTGAGATGACAGCCGTTGTTTATTCTGCACGTCTGACATCAAGCTTACTTTGTCTGCTGATTAAACTAATCATTGACTGTAGACCTGTTGATGGACCTTCTTCTGCTGCTGCTTAGCTCTCAAATGATTGTGCATCATTGTGGTAGACTTGTGATATGTTAATTTTACCTAGCAGAGATGGTACTGTACCTCATCTGCTGTCTGCCTTGTGATCCTAGTGTGTTCTTCTTTTGTTGATAGTGGTTGCAAACAGCCTGTAGCTTTATTACAGCCACCTTCTGGCAGTAGTGCTGCATTACCACGAGGTAAAAAACGATAATTGTGTTTACTTATCTTTTTTGAAAATTAATTAATGACTGCAAATATTTGAAAATCAATGCCCATACCCAATTTAGGGCAGCATTTTCATGACAAAAGGCATCCATAACCATCTTAGCCTTTCATGAAAAGCATCAGTCTTAATTAGTGGCATAGGTTTTGGAAGTGTGACTGAGCAAATCCATGTAGTTAGCTGTGTGGCACAGAGACATGGCACTAGACTAGGTCTGTAAGTCTGTCTGACCGTTAAATGAAGACTGACATTTATATTGCTTCCCTTTTTTTCAAATTTTACTTTAAATGTCATATTGAGCCTTTTTATACTTTTGGATGGATTATATACCCAGTTGTTAAAGTACTCCCTTTTTCTATGTATTTTGCAGCCTTTCCAGAACAGATACTGACCAAGCAGCAGTACAAAGTTCTAGGAAACAGCCTCAATGTTGTGGTGGTTGCCAGACTCCTACGCCTGCTGGTTTCTTAGGACTGGGATACACCGAAGGAGGAAACCATCTTGTCATTGTGGGTTCTATCACACAATGCAATGGTCATCATTGAAAATGTCTCGTCTGTTTTTGTGGATGTTTACTGGACAGTGTAAATGTAGCACACTGAAATAGTTATTTCATATTTCTGCAGATTTTATAATGTCAGTGTGTCCAGTTAAAAATAATTTTCTTTACATAAGTGTGTCAATTCATATTTTTTTTATTACAATGGTTAAAAACATTACTGACCTGGATGCCTATTTACTGTGAAGGGAGAAAAAATGTACTTGCCCTTTAAAGACACTCTTTGTTAATAAAGCTGCAAAAAGAAGACTAACATGTTTCTCGTTTTTTTTTTAAGGGTACAACATCCATTTTTGGTGATTCCATCCAGTTCAAGCAAGTGTTCACTTGAAAAAGGTGTTTTTTTATGGAGAAGATTAGACTGCTGTATACAATCATCACTGCAGACGCTGCCCCGATCTGTCTATCAATCTCCTGTTCCATGATTAGACCTTAAGATATTTGAACTCCTCCACTAGGGGCAGCAACTCATCCCTGACCTGGAGTCAGCAATCCACCCTTTTCTGACTGAGAACTATGGCCTCGACTTGGAGGTGCTGAGTCTCATCCCAGCCACATGACACTCGTAGATATATATGTATGTATGTGTGTGTGTGTGTGTGTGTGTGTATATATATATATATATACACACACACACACATATATATATATACACACACACACACACACACACAATTTAATTATTTTTAAAAACCCTGTAATTTCTAGTCACTAGCTCTAATCTACTGAAACAAACAGTCATGTGATTCACTGAATAGACTTTTTTAAGTACCCACAACCAAAACATGTTAAATCATGAATAACCATCATTTAGTCATAACATAGAAATAACAGTCATTGGTGCATTTCAGAGTTAACCATGATGTTGGTGAGATTTTTTTCTGCATGATTGAAAAGACCTGGTCAAGGTGATAATTTACCAGGTCTAATTAATGTCCTACTGAAACAACTGATGATGTCATGACTTCCACAAAACTTACTTTAATTAATATCTCTAAGAGATTTAAGTAGAGATGTACTTAAATACTGTCCTGCAGCATGCTGTTTCCCGTTCCAACATGCCATTGTTTGTTAATATAATCCTTCCAGGGACTTTGTAATCTATCATGGAAACTGGTATTACTTAACAACAAAAAATAAAATTGTTACAGATTTGTTTTTTGTCTTTACTTATTTATTATTTACAGTAAAACTGGTTTTGGTTTGGTCTTCTGTGAATGCAGATAGCAGTGAATTACCCCTCTCTCTAACAAATGGCACAAAATTGCCAATTAACAAACATGACTGAATCGGTCTACGCTGTGTCCCCATTATTTATGTGCGCAACAAATATAACATCTTACACCTGCATGACTGCATTATTACACTTAGTTGGTTGTACACTTGGTTGTATGAAGTCCCATTCATGCCATATATCTATAGGCCCATGCACTAAGACAAATACACAAACCTCAATTGATCAGTTTCGTATTTTTGAGCAATAGAAATACAGAATTATCACTCAAGAATTTTATTTGGTCAGTGCAAAATACGCCATGAATTTATTCAATGTAACATGTTCTTCTAGTGCAAACAACTTAAACAGTACTACTGGTCAATGAGAACAACATTCTCATAGTGGCAACGCTGACACAGCGCTGTCTCATTGGTCAAGGAGAAGCACATTCCAGGCAGGCAGAGAGAGACAGCAGCGGTCAGAGCTGCACAGTTTCATTATGTTAAAAATCACTCTGACATTCATTTTCAAAAAAACAACAAAGTGCGTCTCTTATCAGTTCAATAAGGGACACGTCTTTTAAATACGGGACGATTCTGTATTTTAAGGGACGGTTGGCAGCCCTATGTGCATAGCTTTGTAAGTCAAGTCAGTTTTATCCATATAGCACCAAATCACATGTAATGTTTTCTCAATCCACTTTATGAAAGAGCAGGTGTAGACTGTACTCCCTGATTTACAAAGACTCAACAGTTCGTTCATGAGCAAACACTCAGCGACAGTGGAGAGTCAGAGCAGACCTCAGCTCATGGTGGGAGGAGCTCTGCCTTGACCAGGTGGATTAATGTAGCCAGGTGGTAAATTAATAATGATAATTTGCCACCTGGTTTGTGAAATGCCCCTTGTTAAGGAAAAGCATGTTAATTAGTTTGTTTGTTATGATCCATTTATAATGTGAAGTTTCTTATTTGAGATTCATTTATACTGTGTTGTATATGTTTATACTGTATCAAATACTCTGCTAGAAATTGACCTGCTATTACAAACTTTGGTCACAAGGCGCCAGTGTTCAGTTAAATAACACTTACTCCATCAAAACAAATGCATCATGGTCTGTTCTGTTTGCTTTTGGACCGAGGTGGAGATGCACGAGCGACGCTGGTTTGAGGCTGCTTGGTAGAGTAGGATGTAAATATGCACATGTGTAGCAAGACCAAAAGCTAACTGTGCTCCAGTGTCCTGAGTCTAAGGAACCTGCTGTGAAATGTGTCTAACAATGATTTCCACAGTCAGTGAGAGGCTCTTTGGGTTAACATACAGTAGGCCTAGCTATTTCTGTGTTTTGTTTTTTGTGTACAGCCAGAGCCCACTGCTGTTTTTTTAAATTCTATTTTCTTTTATGTATTTTATATATATAGGCTATTTGCAATTTTAGGCAATATTTTTTTCAATAAAATGCTGCAACAACCTCAGTAATTGTGTCCTGTGTGGCAACTCATTTCCCAGGCTACATTTGAGGTTTACTCCCACTCAGTATTTTCATTCAGTAGGATGAATGTTATTCTACAGCCTGATATAACAGTCATATTTGTAGCACAGCAGAATACAGAGAACAATTCAGATCTTACTCCCCAATCACCCACATGTTAAAGCAGACATTTCTCCATCAGGAGACAGCAGACATAAGAGTCAGGGGAATCCCCCTACGTTTGTTACTGTACCCTCACTACATGAATACAGACACCTTCACAGTCACATCTGTGAACCAGAGTCCAGGTACATATACACTGTACTGGTCCAACACCTCCTCATGAGCAGGATTTTGGGGGTTTGGTGTCCTTATCCAGCCTCGGTAGTTGTAGTAATCCTGGTGCCCATTTAAGGTTGAAAACAGTCCTTAGTTGGAGTCTGGTTGTTAAGCTCTCCATTAAAGAAACACTTTTGAACCTTTCTCTCCATTGTTGTACAGTTGGTGGCTTTACATTTCTCCATGACAGTGTAACTATCTTTTTGCGATAAGCAGCAACACCTCAAGTCGATATATCTGATTTTTGGAGTGAGCAATAGCTTCAGCTATAAGGTTGTTGACAGCATGTCAACCATGATTGATGGTGTTATGGAATGTATTACTGTAGAAATTTGCATGAAAAAGCAGAAAAAACATGATCGTAAGTTGTGTATAGAGAGCAGGATCCAACATTGAAGTATTCAGGGACAATGCAGGAGATATTTGTCACAACTGATAAGAAGGTTACTTTCATTTGTGGAGACTTCAATAAAATGAATCCTAACAAACACAAGATGACAGATGAGTTTGTGAACACCATGCACAGTATGAGTCTATATCCACTGATCACCAAACCAAGCAGAATAACAGCGTACACTGCCACGTTAATCAACATGTTTTTACCACTTACATGGAAAACAGGTTAGTAAGTGGGGTCACTGATGAATGACATCAGTGACCACTTTCTGTTTTTGTGATCCACGACTGATTGTAAGGAGGACCATGAAATAAAATATAGGAGAATTACAACAGACGAAACCATAAATGCACTCAGAAGTGAATTAATTTCACAAAACTGGGAAAATCTTTATGAAGAAAATGATGTTGACAAAGCATATGAACTATGTACAAATATAAGACATTATATAATAAACACTGAGCAGTAAGAAAACACATATAAAGGCCATGGATCACAGACGGACTGGACAATGCTTTAAAAAAATACTTATTTCATAAGATGCAGAACTGTTGAGGCAGAACAAATATATAAGATATATAAAAATAAATTAATATCATCAGGGCATGTAAGAAGGAATACTACAACAAAATATTCCAGAATAACAGAAACAATGTCAAGGAAATATGGAAAATATGAAACAGCATTATTAGAAATGGTTCAACAAGCATCCTGACTGTTGTATTGATAATGATGGGGCTTTACACAACATGTGTGATGGGGTTAATGGATTTAACAGGTTTCGTAAATGTGGGACCAAAATTGGCAGAAAACATCAATGACACACAACCAAATGAGGGGAAACAGCTGGAGGTCATGTAACAAGAAATCCAAATTCAATGTTTGTTCATATTGTAATTGTTTATACAAATCTTATATGATTTAATGGAGGAATATTGAGAAAGGGGTAGAAATATATAAGTATGCACTTCTTTCTATTCCTTTTCAAACATTGTCATTGTATTATTTATTTATTTACCTTATTTATGTTTTTTTTCATTTTTATTTTCCATGTTCAAAATAAATCAATGTCATTCATTCATTCATTCATAGTGTCTCCCGTTCTGTCCTCTTGAAGCCATTTATTTAGGTGGGCTATCAGATTTTTCTTCATCACTTCCTCCATAGTCAGCATGAAAATCTCTTCTAAGATCGATGGCAGTTGGCGTTCCTGTTTCCATTCTTTATGTGACTGGGAATTCTTTCCCAAATTCTTTCCGGAGACACTCAAATGATTTTAAAGTTTCCCCATCAAAAAGCTGATCCACAATAATAAGCCCTTTTTTTGCCCATTTTCTAAAGCCATTGTCTATTTTGATAGGTATAAAGAATGGAATGGCTGCTGTTTTTAATGCTCTGGATATAGAATTAAAAAGGTGTAACTTTTTTTTTAAGTAACCACATTTTCATTGTGAATTTGATCCATTCATTATCTATTTTTAATTTCTTCCAATTTGCCTGGTTTAGGTTTTTTCCTTCCAGGGAAATATTGGCACATGATTTTTGTTCAATACTAGCCCACCTTGTATCCTTGTCATATGTTATCCATGCTATCAGGGTCCTCAGCTGCCCAATAATAGTGTTTAATATCAGGCAAGTTAAGCTCCCCCCCTTTTCTTTGGCAGTAAGAGAGTCTTGAGTCTTGTTCTGCCATACAAATCTTGATATCAATTAGTCAAGAGCATTGAATGAGACTATAGGGACCCCTACTGGCAGAGATTGAAATAGGAAGAGCAGCCTGGGGAGGAGTATTACTAATACTACTAGTAAACCAATAAACTAATCAGGTAGAGGAATGGAGGAGTAACCTGATTGGAGGTTAAATGCTGACTCATACTGAGATAGTGTGAAATCTCCAAAGGCACTATAGAGGTCAGCTAATTCTAAAACTGTGCATGATACAGTAATAAATGGAACTGGTAGCATCCTGAGAAGTTGCTGAACACACTGATGAATAATTTGTAGGTTTGAAATTTTGTTTGAAATTCAAAAGGCATAATATCATCTATATAAACAAAACCCATCTAGTGCATTTCAGTGCTCATTACACTGTTCTTGGTTTCCTTTTCAAAAAAGGTTTACATACAACTTAAAACTAATAATCAAAACATAATAATAAACACTGCTTGTAAGTTGTGCAGCTTAATTTTCAGAACTACAAGGTTTAAGTCTCAGGCATAACGTCAGCCTTTATGGCATCTGTAGGCCAAGATATATGGTATAATAATAATGATGATAATAATGTCATATTTAGTGAATGGAGCACACTTGTTCTTCTGGGTCTTTTCTCACCCTAAAAAGCTGAGTTTTAACCCCCTTTTATTTAGTTCACCCTCTGCAGACTGGAGACACCGCTGGACTACTTTTCTCAGGTTCACAGCATTTATTTCTCCTCATGTAGTGAAGCTGTTAGACGAAACAGATTCATGTGGTTGGTGGTGGTGAAACACATTCATTCAACACAGTGAAGCAGCTGCCAATATAGCTGTGCAATATTTCCTCACAACATGCATGACGCACAACAGCTAACTGCTGCGTGAGCTAAGAGGCTAGCTCTTCACTTGACAAAACTATAAAAAAAAGTACACTGGTCACTGTTCTACGATTATAATTACAATTAAATCTATGGATGTTGATGGCAGAATGTCCAAACGGGACCATATTGTATATCTTTGGATCTTTTCTCTTGCACCACCAGACTTAAATTTTATTTCAGGATGAGTCTTTACAATTTGGGATAATTCTTTAGCGTCAGTCTACAATGTCATATTTGCACAAGTAATTCCATTATAGGAAGACCACATTACTGCCTTCAAACAAATAAAGCAAGCGAAAGCAAACATTTAGTGATATTCAACTTTTATTATTGCACACAGTAATCTCCTCTATACTTGCATGGAGAATAAAAAGCGAAAAGCCAAATAAGCACCAAAACATCACAACAGGAGCAAAGCCAAGGTTTTCACACAGAATGTTAAAACATCAGGAAGTAATCTTTGAGATTCCTAAACTATACTAATGAAGAATAAAAACAAGAAATGTCAAACAATGTTGTTTTATCAGATCAGTCAAACACTCTTACAAGCTGCTTTTCAGAGTAACTGGAAATATCAAGGCTTTGTTAATAATGATATACATTTAATAATTAAAATTTGTGTTTATGAATAATCTCTTTTGGGAATATTATGAATGTGGTCATGACAATCACAATGAAGTGAACCATAGAGAAAAGTGCTTTAAAGTAAATGCTGGCCTACAAATACATAAATGTGTGTGCAAATTGAAAGGATTTATAAATGTTGCATATGTCAGAATCTGATTGAACATTAACAAGAAATCTATATGAGTATTATGTGGCTTCACTCTATGTACTGTAAGTGAACATTCAGTGCTTATGCTACTGTATAAATTATGGTTGGGCCAGTTTAAAAGATATGGAGTCAAACTGGAATGGAATGGTTTGCTGAATTTGATCACAATTCTCAGCAGCTGCTGCCACTGACCCTTGAGTTAAGGGTCAGAGAGCAGAGGTCAGACACGTCTCAGGGAGCACAGTCAGCACATTAGCAATGCTAATGCTATCTGCCTGTCAACAAATGATCAGTCATTATTATATTTCAAAAGGGCAGGCAGTCAGTTTTCCTGGTTATGCTAGATGAAACAAAACTGCAGACCTGATTCTAAATGAATCACGATTGTCATTTGTCACTGTGACAGCAGGTTGATTTTTAAACTGAAATAAGATGAGGCATACTATACTGTATCAGTTCTGCATGTCTGCCAAGATTTGCATTGTACCTCACAGTCCAAGCAAAGCTTCAAGGTGCAGTGATTTTTATGGCTATGTACTGTAAAAACAATATCATTTTCTTCTTTGGTGTTCATCAATAATAAGAAATAATTAGACGTTTCTAGTTAATGATAATTAATGTTTTTTTAGACAGTAAATGTAGCATGATTTTAAATGCAGGAGGATGACTGTTGGCTGTCAACTATATGCAGGTCAAACCTTGTAAAATAAAGTTTGTGTTGATAAAACCTTTTTAATAGCTCTCTGTTTGCTGAGAATGCTCCTCCCTGAAAGTGAAGATATTATTGCATTATTCAGCCGAACTGCGAAGTAATGCTTGTCCAGTCTTGTTATTTCAGTTAAAGACATTCAGGCTCTCCAGCCAAAATGGGCACAAATAAATGTTTTTAATGTTTTTTTTTAATGTTTATCTTCCATTAATCTCTAGAAATAAAGGATCAGAGTGGATGTTCAAGATGAGATACAGTACATGTCTGAATACGAGCTGGTAATACCATTACATCCTATAATGTGTGAAAGGAAACTAACAGGGCGGATGTATTTTATGGCAGAGATTTTGAGTCTCAGATTTGGCATCTGCTTCCTTTATCATCACTAAAACATCGATGAGTATTAAGTATAAACATCTGATCATTTCTCATCATTGTTAAACACAATGGTTTTCAGACAGTGCATAGTTGTAGGAATCATTACAACATTCATAGCTTTGGCTTTAACTGTATGCTCCTGTGAGGTGCATCAGTTCTTGGCAGGCATGCAGAACAGGTTGCTACTAGATGTGCTAGGCTTTTCAGATCAGCTCAAGGTCCTGCTTTTGCTGATAATGTGACAAAATTTGATTATTGGCTGAAAGTGTACTGACTGACTATAGATTGGAAAGTTAACAGCAAAATAATGATGATAGCTTTGGGCATGTGGGCCATAAGATAACACAAGAACATTATTGATAATGTTAGCTACTGTTCACTTGCTAATTACCTAATCGCTAATCACTTGCTAATGTAACTTCAATGAATATCGTCCTTCCTCTCCCCTACCAGAAACTGCTAATGAGATTTCATCTGTAGGTTGTACATGGAATCAAATGGTACAGACCATTACACTGCGCACTGCAGCAGCACTTTAATGCCCAGCAAAGAATTAAATAAAGAAAATGAAATGTGTAAAGATGGGTCACTACATTAAATATATTAAACATATTTAAAAATCCACATTTAAATAACAATCAGTTTTTGTTTCACTCTTGTATTACTAAAATGTTTATAGAGAAGACATTTAAAATAAAGGCATTTGTTCTATGACATGTTGGCCTCTGCAGCAAGACATTTATGCACAACACACATTTAAATACTACATTTCAAAAGTTCTGTCTACTAGACATATCAGTCATTTTTTTATGTTACAATAGTTGAAAAGAAATAAGTATAAAGGTTGGTGTTTACACTTTATTAGATATAGATCCCTATGTCTGCACAAACAATCGCACAATGAAAATATAGTAACCTGCAGCACGAACACACATCATATGATGTACAGCCAATCATAATGATTTAGATCATCTGTAAACTGAGCCAATGAGCCAATCCCCTGAGCCAATCTGGCACATCAAGCACATCTGGTTGTTAAACTGGCATACAGATGCATGAAGTTTTGATGTTTATTAGCAGCATATTGCAGTAACATAAACAGGGCCAATTGGGATGAAAATGAGGTTTCATACCTAAGTATTAACTGGTGTGTATTATAATGTATGTAGCAGCTTAACCTGCACTGAGTTGTTACTGATGACTTCTCTGTTGGAGTAGTCTAGCAGCAGTGTGGGCTATCAAGGAGAAGCATCAGGAACAACTTGGCTTTATATCTTGACTGCCAGCCAACAGGTTTCAACCCAGAGCCCATGTTGCTTAGAGGCGACAGTAATAACCATCCATCACCACCATGTCATCACTGTGTAGGAAAATTAAATACATTTAGAGTCATTCTCACTAAAATCTTGACTGTTACAGTGAGTTGTCTGAGTGAACGGTAAGTGAAAGTCATGGATGTAATTCATTCATTTTCTGTAACCACTTATCCTGTGTGGGGTCGCGGGGGACTGGAGCCTATCCCAGCTGACTTTGGTAAGGTGGGGTACTGTGGCTCAGTGGTAGAGCGGTCGTCCACTTATCAGAAGGTCGGTGGTTCCATCCCCAGCCCCTGCAGTCTACATGTTGAAGTGTCCTTGGGCAGATACTGAACCCCAGTATCTCCCAGTATCTGTTCCATTGGTGTGAGTGTTTGTGTGAATGGTTACTGCTCCTAATGAGCAGGTGGAGCCTTGCATGGTCTGAATGTCACCACTGTATGAATGTTGGTGTGAATGGGTGAATGTTGGTGTGAATGGGTGAATGCTGGCTGCTGTTGTAAAGCTTTGATTGGTCAGTCAGACTAGAAAGGTGAAAAATAAGACCAGTCCATTTTACACCCTGGACAAGTCACCAGTTCATCACAGGGTCATGGATGTAATATATGTTGTACATTGTGCTGCTTTATGTCCATCCAGCTCACCTTCAAACATCATTTGAAGGAAAAAGGCATAATATTAAAATACAATTATTATACACTGTGCAATGTAGCATTTTCTTTATCAAGAAATACAATAACATCAAAATATGCTTTCACATCTTAGAAAGGTTTAGCAAGTAGTGAGCTCAACAATACACTTCAGGACCAACATTCAGGAATCTCAGCATAAAACATATCTTGCAAATACTTCAATTTACTGTCTACTCTCTGTCTTTTTTGGACTGTGTAGTACACATCAAGGTGGAGGGTAGCCTCAACATTGAAGTTTATCGTAAACCTACACACACAGACCAATACCTGCTGTTTGATTCCCATCATCCTTTGGGATATAAGCTGGAAGTGATCAGAACCCTACGCCACCGGGCTGAAAACATCCCTACAAAGGCAGAGGGCAAAGAAAAGGAGCACAAACATATTAAGAAAGCTCTGAACACCTGCAGCTACCCCAACTGGACCTTGTCAAGTCTACGATGAGATCACAGAAGAACAGCTCTACAACCGCCATAGAACAAAGGAAGGACATCGTCATTCCATATGTGGCTGGAGTGTCTGAGAGGTTCCGAATTTTCCCCCCAACACAACATCCCAGTACACTTCAAACCCAGCAACACCCTCAGACAAAGACTGGTTCACTCCAAGGACAAAACACCCAAACACAACTGAAGCAATGTGGTTTATGCAGTTCAATGCAGTGAGGAGTGCAATGATCTGTATATAGGGGAGACAAAGCAGCCACTCCACAGACGCATGGCACAACACAGGAGAGCCAGCTCTTCAGGACAGGACTCGGCAGGTCACCTACATCTAAAGGACAAAGGACACTCATCTGAGGACAACCATGTTCACATTCTGGACAGGGAGGACAGATGGTTTGAGAGAGGAGTGAAAGAAGACATCTACGTCAAATTGGAACGACCATCTCTGAACAGGGGTGGGGGTTTACGCCATCACCTGTCACCTACATACAATGCAGTCCTGACTTCTCTTCCACGCCGGTTTCACCATCGATTTGCTAAAGACCCACATAATGGCTCAATATGCATAAGAGAGACGGCTGGTCCCAGCAACCCCAACGACCCACAATAGGACTAGGAAGGACCAGGACGAAAAGGAAAGGGAACAGGTTACTTAAAGACCCTCAAGGTAGTTTACATCTCAGAGGATAAATATCCTGACCCTGTACCAACAGTTTAAAACTGATGAAGCCTCTCAGATGTGAGGTGAAACGTCTTCAAGCTAAGAAAAGAAGTCCAGTTACTTCTGAATCAACCTTCAAGGATTACCATGACCTGGATGACTGAGAATCTACACCAACATTTTCCAACTCCATTCTCTATTCCAGGGATCCAGATATATTCTGGTCCCACTTTTGTCCAGGGACCAGAATATATCTAATCAGATAAATTTAAATTAAAAAACATTTAATTTACTTAGGTTTAATTAGTCTATTACTGCTTTAATTTTCACTTTTTTTGGTTTTCACCAAAACATGAGAAATTCTTAATAACAGCTAAATACTTAATTAGAAAATACTCTCAGACCTCCACCAAGGACACAGACAATGCTCAATACAAAATCCACAATTCAACTAATGAATTAGTCTTCATCTAAAAAACAAACAAACTCCACTTCAGGATCTCAGGAAGCAAGCATCATATGAGTTTGAGACTCAGTATAACAGCAAAGTAAAATAAACCTGTGACACCTCTTGCATCAAATAGTGTGCTGCTGTCAGGACCAGCCAGTCTGGGAGCTGGATCAATATGATTAGTGTCAAAGTCTGTGGATTAGAGAGAATGGAGTTTGACTGATTCTTCTGACTTTTTGCCGGTGGTTGGCAAGATAGTTGATGATCCCTCTCAAGACCTCTTCCACTCCTGAGTAACAGGATATACATATGTTCTGAAGTTAACAGCGAACAGAATCACAAGAAGGGAAACTTTGGCCGTAAGTTCCCTATCACTGCTGTATTTGATGGTTCCATCATCCAAACTGCCCTGCTGGGCATTCCCTGGTGATACATGCAGCACATTTCTCTAGATCACATCTCTAGATTCAAGGCTATCTCCGAACGTCTTCTATTTTTTTCCCCACTAAACTCCTGTAATTTACATTGCCTTCAAACTTTATTACGGATAACTTTGCAGCTATGTTTTTGAACTGTGGGTTTTGTACTGAGCATTGACTCTGTAATACTGTGGTGGTGTTTCTTGTCTGCTGATGCTTTGGAAATACTGTACCTGGTTGTTTATGGTTGATTAGGGGGCATGTACTGAAAGACATACTGCAGGTCATTTGTAGGGTTGACTGGTACATAACTAGATGTGCTGCCATAGGCTTAGACTGCTGGGGGACTTCCCATGG
This sequence comes from Chaunax sp. Z400, assembly GCA_037577475.1. NCBI lineage: Eukaryota > Metazoa > Chordata > Actinopteri > Lophiiformes > Chaunacidae > Chaunax > Chaunax sp. Z400. The sequence goes on along the minus strand of CM075206.1, from coordinate 21,406,721 downwards.
TGCACTGAGCTTCTCTCCCTTCCTCTCCCACTATTAATTCCATTCCCATTAATATACTGTATGTTACTAACTTTTGGTGCTTTCTCGTATAGCAGGTCCCCAATGATCTGGGTATTGCCCACTGATATTATTACTACTACTATTAAGTAATAATTAATTAATTATTACAACCCCGTTTCCAAAAACATTGGGACGCTGTGTAAAATGTAAATAAAAACTATGGAATGATTTGCAAATCATTGAAAACCCCACATTTCATTGAAAATAGCACAAAGACAACATTTGAAATATAATTGTTTTAGAATTTGATGCCAGCACCACGTTTCCATAAAGTAGGACAGGGTCATGTTTACCACTGTGTTGCATCACCTCTTCTTTTAACAACACTGTCAGTGTTTGGGAACTGAGGAGACCAGCTGACCTCATTTTAAAGTGGAATGTTTCTATTCTTGTCTGATGTAGGATTTCAGCTGCTCCAGAGTTCAGGGTCTCCTTTGTCCTATTTTATGTTTCATAATGCTCCAAACATCCCCCCCCCCACATACAGTGATGTCCACTACAGAATCCTGTCTGTTTTTAATGTAGTGATGTTCACTATACAGAATCCTGTCTGTTTTTAATACAGTGATGTCCACTACAGAATCCTGTCTGTTTTTAATGTAGTGATGTCACTACAGAATCCTGTCTGTTTTAATACAGTGATGTCCACTACAGAATCCTGTCTGTTTTAATACAGTGATGTCCACTACAGAATCCTGTCTGTTTTTAATGCAGTAATGTCCACTACAGAATCCTGTCTGTTTTAATACAGTGATGTCACTACAGAATCCTGTCTGTTTTTAATACAGTGATGTCCACTACAGAATCCTGTCTGTTTTTAATACAGTGATGTCCACTATACAGAATCCTGTCTGTTTTTAATACAGTGATGTCCACTACAGAATCCTGTCTGTTTTTAATGTAGTGATGTCCACTACAGAATCCTGTCTGTTTTTAATGCAGGGATGTCCACTACAGAATCCTGTCTGTTTTTAATGCAGTGATGTCCACTACAGAATCCTGTCTGTTTTTAATGCAGTGATGTCACTACAGAATCCTGTCTGTTTTTAATACAGTGATGTCCACTACAGAATCCTGTCTGTTTTTTAATGTAGTGATGTCACTACAGAATCCTGTCTGTTTTTAATGCAGTGATGTTCACTACAGAATCCTGTCTGTTTTTAATGCAGTGATGTCCACTACAGAATCATGTCTGTTTTTAATGTAGTGATGTCCACTACAGAATCATGTCTGTTTTTAATACAGTGATGTCCACTACAGAATCCTGTCTGTTTTTAATGCAGTGATGTTCACTACAGAATCCTGTCTGTTTTTAGTACAGTGTCGTCTGAGGGCCTGAAGATCACGGCCATCCAATATTGGTTTTCATCCTTGTCCCTTTGCGCAGAGATTTCTTCAGAATCTCTGAATCTTTTAATGATATTGTTACTGTAGACGATGAAATCCACAAATTCTTTGTAATTTCAAGTTGAGAAACATAATTCTTATTTTCCAGTGCAGTATTTCACAGAGTGGTGAACCCCTCCCCATCTTTACTTCAGAAAGACTAATGTTGAGATGTTCCACCAGGTGTTTTCTTTTAGTATTACACTACTTTTACAGTCTCACTGTGCCAACTTTTTAGAAATGTGTTGCTGGCATCAAATTCAAAATAAGCATATCATTTTTAAAGAACAATGAAATTTCTCATTTTCAACATTTTATATGTTGTCTTTGTGCTATTTTCAATTAAATATGTGGTCTCAATGTTTTGCAAATCATCACAATGTGTTTCTGTTTACATTTTACACAGCATCCCAACTTTTTTGGAAAGGGGTTGTGATGTTATTATTATTATTATTATTATTATTATTATTATTATTATTATTATGTTTGGCTGAGAGTGAGTTGGTAATTTTCTCAAAACTTTTCTCAAAGTTTTTCCCACTGTATGTTTAGTGTATGATAATTGTGTAGTTGTTTGTGATTGTTGTTAAGGTAGTATGCTGTGTGTTTGATGGTTGTTTTAGCTGGGTGGGTGACCTGTGTTTCTCGGCCTTTCATCCGCATCACCGTGTCTGGTGTCCCACTGTTTATTCCCAACAAGGCACTGGTGAAAGAATTTAAGTGCTTTGGGAAGTTTGCAAGTGGGTTTCAATCAGTAAGTCACCCATGGGTAGAGTGACCAGATCCCAATGAACCAAATGTGGGGCAAAGAGTACGTTTGTGTGGGTCAATGTGGGACACATTACCAATACTGAGAAGTAGCCTAAAATTTGATATAATGTCCATCTAACTTAAAAACTAAACACACAATACAAATACAATATAACACAATACATTATGCAGGTTACAGGTTAGGTCTTTAGCATGTTACAAATTTGAACATATGATTATCATATTATTTTAGTTTCACAGTACGTATTGTATTGTGTGATCGTCTGCTTGTACTCATATTTCTATCCCAATAACTTTTAAAAGTATTTTTTTTTTATTTTAACAGTGAATCTGACTAAACTAAGCACAATAAAACACAACAGACAGGTTGTTGACTTAGGGATCTATTCTTTGAAATATAGTGTTTTAAAAAGGTGTAGATCATGTGGGCATATAAAAGTGAGGGTGAGCCCATAGTATATCCAAAAAAGAAAAGGAACACATTTAGATCAAGGTCTGATCCTACCTGTATTTTCTCCAACCACAGACATTAACACATGACTGATTGACTCCAAACACCATAATATTAAAGTTATTCACACTTGTCATGTCGACCCACACACTGAAGATAATAGAACCGTATACTAAAGCAAAGCAGCAGCATTATTCACATTAAGTCTTTCTATTCACCCTCCTATCCCAGATCAAACGACTGCATTTCAATAGAATGTAGGCATCAAATAAAACATTAGATAAAACAAAACCTGAAAATGGTGTGTGTGTTTTTGGTGTTTTTAACTCTGACATCTGGAACTATGACCACTGCTTTTGTGTGACTGCATGACATTTTTGCCATCTCTGAGTCTGACTGGTGCTACTGCTGTCTTACTGCACCAGTCTGTTGGTCTGTATGACTGGGAGAGTTACAGAGTGGTAAACGCTGGTTATTTCAGCTGCTGTTACCTGTCTGACAGTCATCTTTAGGTTTCAGTAGGAATGCATTCATAGATCACCACATCTCTTCTTGTGACTCACATGAACCGTGTTGCTTCACATCGTATTCTCCCCCATGTGAAATGATAAAATAACTAAAATAACTAACTAACTAAAAGGTAGAAACTCTTTGAGAATCACCTCCACAGGCTTAGTTCTAAGTGTTTTTTCCCAGTAGCTGCATCTCCGTCTCTTTGTGGCAGTTTTCCATCATTTTTCACCGCTAACGCATCACAGACGGTGACAGGTTTACCTGTGCTTGACCACATGTGTAGTTTGATTGACAGCTCCACACACAAACCCCGCCCCATGATGATAGGCTTCCCAGCTTTCTTCACAGCCATTGGATAAAAGCCTGATTTTAGAAAACGTCTGTCCTGACTTGTTGACTTTTCAAAGCTAGAGCTAATCAAAATGCGGGACTTGGTCTCAATATGTGGGACGGGGGACAAGAGATAAAAATGCTGTGCAGTCCTGCACAAAGCGGGACATCTGGTCACCCTACCCATGGGACAAAGTTTAGTGCAGGAGTGGTTGTTCTGCTCTCTCCTGCTGTAAATGCAAACATATCAAGGAAAGACATAGTGAAGGGCAGAGTCCTTATGGTGAACGCTGAAATACACAAGTTTGTGCCTCAAACTAAGGCACTGAACGTGTATCACTTTTTACAACAGTAAAATGAAAGGAACTGTCACTCATCCAGGTGAGTGTATTGTTCTGGGTGGAGACTGGAATTGTTGCACTGATTTAACTTCAGACAGGACTGGTGAGGAGCTAAACCTTCAGTCCTCTGTTCTGTCTCAGGTCTTAATGGAAACATCAAATAGATATGTTGAGGATGAAGCACATTTCAGTCAGGCAGTATATTTGTGTTAAAATATCAGGAGGTTCAGTGCAGCAAGGTTAGGCAGGTTTTATGTGTTGACTTTGTTTACTGCTCGATTTTAACTTCTGTGAAAAATGTAAACTGTAAACCTCAGTGGTGGGAGGTAGGAAAGGCTCAAATTAGGGTGTTCTGCAAGCAGTATACATCTTACTCCACTGCTAACATCAGGAGAGCTGTGCAGTGGTTAGAAAAGGAGATCAGAGACCTGGAGAATGTCTTTGCATCACAAACTGGTCACTTACACTCTAAAAGACAGCAGCTGGACTCCTTCATGCAGAAGAGGGCTACAGGAGCTTTGGTCTGATCGCGCTTCATTAAACTTCAGAACATGTCCTTTAATTTAGACAAGTGGCTCGGAGGAACCAGATGGTGTGTCTTTGTCTCCCTGATGCACAGCTGACTACAGATCTAGCAGAGGAGGTATGCTGTGGGCTACTACACAAACTTATTCAGCATGGACAGCTCTGATGTAGACTCTGCTGCAGAGCTTCTGCATGGATTTCCTCATCTGAGTCCAGAGAAGTGAGACACCTTAGGCACAGACATCTCTCTGGATGAACTGACCTCAGCCGTGTCTCGTGATCAGACAAGGCTCCAAGCATAGACGACTTACTTTCAGACTTCTTTAAACACATCAGGAGTGTTCTGGGACAAGACAAGAGTGTTTTAAAAAAGCGACACCTCAAGCCTTCTGTTGCCATGCAGTTCTTTCCCTGCTGCCAAAGAAGGGAGATTTAGCCCTTTTGAAAAATTGGAGGCTGGTAGCTCTCTTAGTTACGGACTATAAGATCCTCTCCACGATTTTAGCGCACAGACTAAAATGTTTTATTGAACTGTTGATTGGTACAGATCAGTCATATTGTGTCCAAGACAGATCCATGCTGGACTCATATGCATTCTGTCCAGAACTGCAGCTTTCAGATTCCAGACAGTGCAGCTGCTTCTCAGGAAGGTGGGTGAGCTCAGACTCGCCAACAAGTATTTCTGCTCTGATCATCTGAAGCTAATCTGACTGGACTCACTGCTGTGCTTGACCAAAATGAGCATGCGGGAGAAGAGGGGTATGCCTGCATTGTGTGCATGAGTGTGATTGACACTCCATCTGACACTCCTCCAGGCTCTGATTGGTGGTTTAGAGTCAGGTGCAGTGGATTCTTGCAAATGGCATTAGGAGCACTAGTTGGGGCTATGGGAGTCAGATTTTTTCATAGATTACCAAACTGGGTTAAGTGAATCCAAAATACCAGGGCAATTGATCTCACAGGTACATTTGTGTATTGTCAGCAAAAAAAAGAAAAGAAACAAAACATCATGTCTAGGAGAAACGTGTAAAAGAAAACACCGTCATATGTGATACTATGTTTGAAAGTACAGACTAGGTAATGGGATAAAATCAGTTAAAAACTGGCCCGTGTCCGGTGCAGGGTAGATGCCAATGTAGAGGCTGTAATTAACTCAACTTTATCTGTAAAGTAGGAAAAAAAAACAACCTCACTTTCAACTTTCAACATCCTGACAGGGGACAGTAAAGTCCAATTTCCCACATGTTGTTGTAGTGGAAGTGGAGCCCATAAAAAGCAAAACGTCTAGGGTCTATTCTTTGTCTCTAATCTGGCACAGAGTGAATGTTCTTCCTTGTAGCTCAGTGAGCTTCTAATTTAGGCTGAGACAGCTGTCGCATCCGGATGGTCAGGCATGATTTATTAAGAGTGATGGTGGCAGCACAGGCCCAAAAATTGTGCTGTGATGGATCAGCCTCTGGTAGGCAGATCAGATAGACTTGATATCCTCCCAATTAGTGGTGCTAGTTGTGCAGAGAGCGGTGTTATCATCAGCTATTAGCTTGCTACCTCACATGCTAAAAACAACCAGGTGAACTAGCAGCAACTCATTCTGTGGTAAGCCATCTTCACCAGGAAACTTAAAATAATTAAGATACAGAATGAAGCTCCCAGTGTCTGGGCATAAATGCAAATGCATAAATCTATAATAATCAATAAATCTATGTTTGACCACCAATTAATTTGTCTAACAGAAGGCTGAATCAACAATCAGAGAATAATACTTTAAAAGTCTTTGTTTATTCCACTGTTTTCCTCTAAATAGTGCTTCAATAGGTAAGAGATAATCCTGAAAATTATTGCATCACACCACTACAAACACTACAAACTGATAACCTGGGTTTTCCTCCGTAGAGTGTTATTTTTGACACGTGTACTGATCAGAAACGATTATCCCATTCATACAATCACCAATGGCCATCACTTAAAATAGTGGTATTTTTTGTTAAATATTTGGTTTAAAGTGTTCGTTGGCACTGTCTTTGTCAATCTTGTAATAAAAATGACTTTATTACTTCAGTATGTAGTAAAAGCTTTAACATTTTAAGAGGTGAAACCAGTAGTCACCAGTTATGAGTATTGATTCAGAAATGATAAGGGCACGTCAGAGCTGTGTGTTTGTCTGAAAATAATGCACACCCTCTGTCAATGTTAAGGTATAGTCCCTGGTGTGTTAGTTATCTATGGACTTTGTACATGCTAATGTGGCAGCAAACATTCTCATTGGCTTGCTATTTTTGCTCAAAGCATCACAGAAGCAGTGAGTGAAGGTAATGTCACAACATGAAACAAACAATAGCAACACTGCATAAAACTTAAATGAGTATAACACTGACAATCAATTCCCTTATACAGCAAACTCTTGATGTGTTCTTCAGTGACTTTTTGTAAACTCGCCTGCCTCCCAGCGCAGAGCCATGGTACTCTTGCGTATTCCACCTGTGCAGACCTCTGGAAACTGAGAAAGACAGCTGATTGTTTACCTGCTTTCACAATTCCTCCACCCCCTTCATTTTCATATCTTCATTTAGGTTATTAGACTGAAGTGGTAATAAGAAAATCAGTTTGGCATGGTATTATTGCTGCATAAAAATTTAAAAAGTAAATACATGAGCAGGAGCTTACTCTGTTATCACAGGATAAAGCAGAACGATCCATCCTGTTGGCTGTTTTCATTGGGGATGATGGTGAGGACTTGCACTTCACCGGTACATCAACTAATGACAAAGATCAACATTAGATCACAGTTATAAATATGAAGCAACATACACTGCTCCATAGTCAGTATTATGACATACCTGAATTATCAAATGCCAAAGTGTCCATGTGGTCTGAGAGTATCCTTTCTTTATTGAATTTGTCTTTGCCATACAGTTTCACCCTCTCTTTCTTCAGTTCTTCCTCCCTCTGCTTAACCATCTTAATCTCCTCATCAACCAGTGATATTGTGCTTCTTGAACGCAGCTTAAAAAAGGGATTGTTTAGGAACATTTTTTCCTGGGGCTGTTCACAGACTTTGCTGAGAGAGAACTCTGAGGCACTGCGAATGATCAGATTGGATGTCTCTAGAATGATGATGTTTGAGTTGTCTTCAGAGTGCCATTCGACGGACTGAGCTGCCATGTTGTCTTCGCCATGCCTGGGACTGGAGTTAAAATCAAAGCTAGGGTCGAGAATGATAACGTTGTTTGCTAACATTTCATGCTTCTCTGGTTCCTTAGTGGGTGAAGAGGTGATGATGAATGATGGAGTGAGTGGAGTGCTTATGGATCTGTGGATACTTTGTGATGGAGCACAATCAGTTGATTTGCCCATCCTAGAGAGGTCCCTCTGTCTTGTAAAGTTTTCCTCCCCCTCCATTGAAAGGCAAATCTCCCTTTCACCTGGTGTTTTCGGGTCACCATAGGGAGGCCTATAACTGGAATCATCAAGGCCAGAATTCCCTACGCAAGGGCTGAACTGGGTGTGAGGATAATCCCCAACCTTATTCAATGTCTCCAGATCACGTTCTTTTTTCTGGCTTCTTTCAATATTTCGGACTGGTGTGTACATGACTCTGTGACTGCCAGGGAAGCTGGATGGCTTGGCTGTAGGTAAGGAAATCTTGGTCAGGGTTTGCTCCTCCAGTTCCCTCCACTGTTTACGAGCCAGCTGGAAGTCCACATGCTCTGTGCTAACATTTTTACTCTTGGTCTCCTGTATCACACAGAAGTCTTTTGGTAGCTTCTTGTTTGGATCAGCAATGGTGTGCTGGTTGTACATGTGGTTCTGATTAGCATCGCTTTCATTTAGACTCACATTTTCAGATAATTTGGACAAGCCTTGAATGCTTAAATGGTTGTATTTAACTTCTTGAGAAAGGCTGGTAGAGGAAATTATACCCTCAGGTTGTTCCAGAACTTCTTGTGGAACCTCAAAGCAGACCTCTTCAAAGTTGTTGTCTTGTTCATCAAAGTCTGTCATCTCAACTTTCTGCACAAAGAGCTCTTGGGCACTCAGATGAAGGCTGTCTAAATATGAGTCATCATCTTCTTTATTTATAGAAGAGGAGAATATTGCTCTCCATTTTTCATCTGTCTCACTATCTGAGGAAGCCACTGCAACCTCAACTGTCAGGCACTCATCCACTTCATCAGGATCAAGGTCATGGCTGGACTGATTTGACATCACATCTGCTCTAATGCACTGCTCTAACATCGAATCTTCTGTAATGGGAGGTTCAAATATGATGTCATGGACCTCTTGGTTTTCCACTGTATCTATTGCTAGATTTTGATAGTCATCATCTTCAGGATTAGGCTCTTGCTCAGCATATATCTTGAGCTCATGATTTTGCTCTGACTCAGGGTACTGGTCTTGTTTAGTGTCTTGTTCTGGCTCAGTGAAATGTCCCAGTTCAACATCTCCCTTTGGGTCAAGGTATTGATCTGGTTCAAGCTCATGTTCTGGTGCAGGGTACTGGTCTGGTTCAGGGTGTTGCTTTGGCTCAGGGACTTGTGGCTGCTGAGGATCTAGTTGTGGTGTGCAATGCCTTTCACAGAGGGCCTTGTTCTCACAAAGGTTGTCAGCACTGGACAGTGTGTCGGACACAGATGAAGCGATTGACTCATTCCTGTGGAGCACTTCATGCCCTGCTTCTAACATCAAAGCTTCTTCTTGATCCTGACGAAGCATTTCCGTGCAAACACTGCTCTCAGAGGACTCAGACTTGTCAAACTCAATTGTGTCACTTGGCAGGTTGACAAATAGCAAAGTGCTTTCCAGTGAGTCTGATAAGTCTGTCGATATACAAACATGCTCATCATCTGCACTGTAATCCTTCCATTTCTCAGGTGAATCAGCCACAGTGACCTCCCTCTCACAGTCCGTTGGCAGGTCTGATTGTTCATTGGTTTCCATGGTGACAGAGAAATTGAGATTCTCAGTTGTGCTGCAACCTTCGTTCAGTCCTTTTCCATCTGCTTCTCCTTTTAGTAAGTTAGGTCTCTGAGAAAAGAGAACAAGGAAGAGAGAATGTCATTATCTGTGAGGATTAGTTTGTACCTTTGCTATTGCTGAGATTGGTATGTCTATGCATAAGAGCCAAGAGCTGTGGCTTCACGATATTCGTCATGGCAATTTTGCAGCCTCCTTAACCTTCCTGTACTTACTAAAATGTCTTATAATATAATCAAGCTGAGAAACACTTTTAGACGTATACGTGAAGTGATGGGAGTGGGTTATAATAATGATAGGGTGTTTGTGTGTGTGTGTGTGTGTGTGTGTGTGTGTGTGTGTGTGTGAGGGGGGGGGGGCATTGCTGTGTTATGTGAATGTCACCCTTAAGGCCATTTATGCTCCCCCTACGTAACATGAATGGATACGGCTGTACATAAACGGTCTATCCGTCGACCCGTACATGCTTCCATACATCCTCTATGTCGTCATCGCTACAACCACAACAGGGCAGTGAAGTTTCAAAAGTTGCAACAACAACAAATATGGCGGACGGTCGGAAGAGGTTGTGATGATGTACCTAGTAAATACAAAGTGGTCAAAATGGAGGTAACGATATACTCGGCGGTGGTCTGTGAGGCCATGAAGTGCATCAAGACTTGAGGACAGAGAGTTTTTACAATGTATCATTTCACTTTTTTCTTCTTCGTTGTTTCCATACATATTTGTTGTGCCCTGCTTGAATTGTAGCTACAGTGCCATCATCCATTTCCGGTGGTGTCGCTCCGTTTCGTCCATCTCGTCCATATCCGTAAGCTCTCCGAAAACATGTCCGGTTACGTAGTGAATGAACACAGAAGACGTACTGAGGGCCCTGTCCATCTCCGTATCTATCTTTAATGTAGAGCATCAATGGGCCTTTAGTGGGTTATGTGGAAAACATGACGAAAATATAAGGAAGCACATCAAAAGCAACTGAACTAGATGCCGTTATATCTGTATCTATGCAGGGCTGGGTCTGAGAGTGTAAAATGACTTTCTGAGCCCCATTATCCCTGTGTTCACAATTACACACAGCCCTTTAAATTACTATTATTCATCACTGTGAGAACCCTTGCCACATTCAGTCCTTGACTGTAACCTTTAAGTGAATGCCACTAACTTGCAGAGCACAATGAGCTACAAAGATCCACATATTTCAGCAAGATCTAAATTTGTTAAATATTTTATCTGAAAACACCTTCAATTGTCCCCCTTACTGTCTCTGAAAGTCACTGTGATAACTCTCACAGCATATGCTCCAATGGTTGACTAATTGCTGCCACGATCATATTGCGATCAAAACTGACACATCAGATTTGTTGCGCTACAGTGGAAAGACAGTTCATAATTGCAATATGTGCACACAACTTTTGTTTTATCTAATTTCCTGTCTGGAGGTATTTTAAAAAGAAACTTGCCCTTCAAAACACCGACAGAAAGGACCTGCCATACTCGGTCTCTTATTGGCTAGTACTTGTTGTCATGGTGGATTTTGGTTGGTTTGGTTTAGCCATGATGATTTAGATCATGATGATCGGTTAGGGTCAGGGCAAGAGATTAAATTTTCCAGAATAATCACATGCCTTAACATGTTAATATTGACAGCCCTATTATATATATATATATACATAATTTCAGTGGTGTGTTAATCCACATTCGGTTTGAGTATTTTTCTTGGCAAGGAACATGTTACCCAATGCAACAGTGTGGATCACAGTTGTATTTGTAAGCTCAGTATACTGTATCTCAAGCAGAAAACTATTTGGCATTTTCATTTATTGCATTCTGTTGAGGATGAAGGCCCAGTGTATGTGTCTACCTCTGTCTTTAAGTGAGTGGATAGGAGATGGTGCATGCGTGTGAGAGAGACAGAGAGACAGGGAGGGAGGAATTATAACTGCTGCACAATAAATGTATTGGCATACGTAGGGTTTAGTGGTTAAATATACACCGATCAGCCATAACAATATCACCACAGACAGGTGAAGTGAATAACACTCATTATCTCCATATAAGGGCACCTGTCAGTGGGTGGGATACATTAGGCAGCAAGTCAATATTTTGTCCTTGAAGTTGATGTGTTAGAAGCAGGAAAAATGGGCAAGCGTAAGGATCTGAGTGACTTCCACAAGGTCAAAATTGTGATGGCTTGACAACTGGGTCAGGGCATCTCCTAGACTGCAGGTCTTGCAAGTTACAGGACTTAAAGGATCTCCTGCTAACGTCTTGGTGCCAGATACCACAGCACAACTTCAGAGGTCTTGTGGACTGTCTCGATGGGTCAGAGCTGTTTTGGTGGCAAAAGGGGACCAACACAATATTAGCTTAACTGACTGTAGGTCTGAATGTGAGTCTGAATGGTTGTTTGTCTTTCTATGTGATTACTGGTGACTTGTCCAGGGTGAACCCCGCCTCACACCCAAAAGTCAGCTGGGATAGGCTCCAGGATAAGAGGTTACAGAAAATGAATGAATGAATGAATTAAAAATAGTACATATATTATGGAATTCCTCCATTTTGTGTGCGTTTAATGTCTCAACAGGAATTTTGCAATATAATGCCATATGTATCGCAATACACCACAAAGTACTACAATATATGGCAATACGAGAATTCACTGCCATACCCAGTCCTAGTGGACGTAGTTAAATCTGCAGTGTGTTTAGAGTCTCTGGGGTTGACTCGTGAAAGAACAAGGATGGCCTTCTGAGTGACTGTGACTGGAATTATGTAGGAATTAATTCATATTCTTTGAACATCAGAGATGACCGCTGGTGTTGAGCCTGTGTTTATGAAAGGCTCTGGTTGAATGCATGTCAACCTGCAGGCCAGCAGGCCGTCATAGACTGTGAAGGTCCTGAGTATTCAACAGAATACCCAGAGCTGCTGACTACAAACATTTATTATTTATTATATTCATTTGTGATCGATTGCCTACCTCTTTCTTCTGTGTCTCTCGTTAGAACAAAAGGCACATTATTTTCATAAAGCCCGCTGCTGCAAATGTGACAAACTGGTGTAACAGACCAGTTAAACCAGTAACTTGCAAAAGTGCATGAGCTGCTGCTTGAATCACCCAAGAATTCATGTAATTATCCTTGTTTCTGAATGACACCATTGGAAGGAAAAAGTACATAATGGACGGCTCTCTACACAGACTGGATAGTACAGTACAAATGTCATTGCTTGTTTTTGATTGTCAAAGTTGTCATTTTCATCCCCAGAGTTCATGTTGTGTAACCGGCCTGTATACCCATGGCCATGGTTGTCTGAATATGAGGAGTAGTACATTGTTGGTGCATTTCTATCTTGAGGCAGCAGAAAATGAAAATGTGCCATTGACCAACTAATAACTGCTCTTTAGTCATTGAGCAGTAGCTCTGTACTTTAAATTTCATCCCCTTGTGACCCACACAAACAAATTATTATCTCTGATTTAGAGACTTGCATCTGCATAGATATTTAACTGCATTTAATCTCTACTGGTGCCTCAGGATTTATCAAGAGGTAGATGTTTTCTCCCAGACAAGGACACTGTATTCGTTGAATTTGGACTACCTTTATGACCTTTGGAATGTGTTGATTAATTAACATTACATCCTGATGATGTGACGCTGATTCAAATAATTAATGAAGTTTAACTGCTTTGTGTCAGACGGTGGAGACACAATTATTGTTTCTGCTACTGGGGATCCCTGCAAGTAATGCAATTAAGATTTTCCTCATGGTGTATTTTTTCATCCACCCACATCCCGTCTACTTTAATCAGAATGATCATATAACTTGTCCTGCCTGATTTGCATGCATCACTAGACCTATTATACACAAAGGGATGTGCAGCAGTTCTCCTCCTCCTCAGTTAAATATCTGTGCATTTGCTCACATGTAGTCAAATGGAGTTGTTGATGGGACAGAGGAAAGGGAGACGCAGCATGTTAATGGTCCTTTTTCACCTCAAATGTATTCAGACCGAGGCCGGTGGTAGCTAGGGGCAGGGGTGGGCTCAGCCCACCAAATCTGGATCTTGTCCACCCAATCAAAAGTGAAGAAAATGTATTTTATTTGTTCAGCCAGAGGAAGAATAGTATAGAATATACCAGCACCAATCCTGGCTTTTGATTGGGAGGGCAGCTGACAACCCACCTCCAAAGTCATCCACTCACTCTTCTCATTGTGTCAGATACAGAGTGTGATTTAAAGCAGACGTCTCCACAGCAAAGGCAATTAGTAGGTGACGCCACCAAGTCTGTGAATGTTGTGCTGCTGGTGGAAGCTCATAGGTTGACATGCATTCATTTAGTTGATCCAAAGAGACTTACAACACTTGCTGTGTTATGTATCTGCCCCAAAGCTGTCCCCTCTCTTGGTGGCCTCAGCCCTTCCTCCTCATGTGGTTAGCGACTTGAGTGGTGATACACCATCTAAGCCAGTGTTAGCTAGCTACCCACAGCATGCATTCGGTGCTATATTATCTTTAAATCATGGCTGGTACCGCACACGACCGTGGCTCAAATAATCTGTCCCGCGAGAGGCATGTTTCTGTTTCCTGTGTCTGAAATGTGAGAGTTCCTTCTCCACACTGTCACAAGTCCTAACCTCCTATTCTCACACCATGTTACATGAAACAAAGAGGAATTTGGTGATTTTGGTGATTTGGTGATAACTAATACCTTAGACATGGATGAATTTGTGAGGCTTTTTGCCAATGGAAGCAGACGACTGATGATAGATACAGTAGATGAATGGGTAGATGGAGAGATGGATAGATAAAAAGAAGATATATACACTACCAGTCAAAAATTTGGACACAGTTTCCCATTCAAGTGGATGGGAAACTGTGTCCAAACTATTGACTGGTACTGTATATATATATATATATATAATTCCGAATTCAAAGACACTGATCTTGATTGATAAGTGAACATGACATCCATGCTGTGAAAATCTTCCTTCCAGCTCAGTTTTAAGCAAGTTCATGGTAAAATTGTCAAGACTATTTGTTCATGGCCAAGTCAGACAACAGTTTTATGTGTTCCTTGCTCACATCAAGCCATCTGTAGCATTTATCCATCCCTTTTCATCCACAAATGGCCAGTTATACTCCCTTTTATGCCAGTGTCATTAGTCAACAACACTCACACACGCCTACATGGACACGTACATGTGACAGACTGTGCCATGGTAACCATCATCGGGCCTGACACTTACACACTGCTCAGCTGTCGCCTCCTCCACATCCCCCTCACCACCTCCTCAGCAGACTGTGAAATGTGATTCAGAGCAGTGCTGTGTTCATGTCACTTTGGGAAAATTCATCCAACTGAAAAAGTTCACCTTGCAATATTGGAAAAATCTAAAGATATTGATCATATATTGAACACCACTGGAAATGACCACATTTATTTTATACACTGCGTGTTTTATTCAACCTGGATAAGTAAAGTAAAATGAAGACATTTTGGATTACATAAAAATGTAAATAACGTTCAAAAGGATCATTAAGAACAAACAGTAGAGGACAGTAGTAGAGGACAGCTTCACATTGTGGCATCTAGTCCAAACAAGAGGAAACAGCAGCTTTTCTGATCTGTTAATGTTGTGACCATCTTGCTTACTGTAATATTGTCCCTTAAATTATGCAATTCACACACCAGTGGTTTCATAAATGTCAGACATAATAAACATCTGACATACTGTTTGAGCATATAAATAGCATGGTTGTAAGGAGTTTCAGACAGAGTCTGGCTGTGGCTGGCTGGCTGTTACCTAACACTAATAAAAAATACGGAACTCAACTAACATCATCCAAGATGGTGAAAAAAGCCCACCTATCTCCAACAACAACTATTCCAACCAGCTAATTATTCACGAGTATAGTTCTAGGAAGTGGAACAAAGGCACCTATAGGATATCTGTACTGGATGAATGTTGTCTGACTCTTATGAACATGCCCAACAATGCTTCTCCCAAAACAAACAATGTGATCACAATTCTCAAAAAAACATGGCAAAGTAACTATGTGCCTTCATTACAGTGTACAGCGCATCAGCTCTTCAGACATAATTTAACATAAACAAAGGCATCCTGAGAAAACATAAAATGCACATTTTAAATGATAATGTTAAGGCAAAAAGGATATCCAATACCTAGAATATCACTGTGAAAAGATATTCACCCTCTTAGAAACTAAATCCAAAAAACTACCAAACTGCATTAAACTGGTTGCAGCTGGACTAGACATGCCCAGCCTGGATTAGTACGAGTCCTGTTCAATCAAATCATCACTTAAATAGACCATGTTCAGAAGCATGAAGTTGGCTGGTAGGTTTCACCAGTTGCACACTATGCCAAAATCAAAAATAAGGTGGGCATAAGGTGGGCATAAGCAGAACAGATGTATTATAGCTTATGCCTACCTTACACTAGAAGACTGAAAATACTTTTAAAAGACTCAAGTTTTACACTCACTCACATCTAAAGACAATTTGTCATGAGTCATCACACACTATAGGATTTTACTTATTCATTTTATAAAGACTTGTGTCACTAATTACAAGCCTACAATTAGATTTCTTATTTATGAGTGTGGACCCATTGAGAGACCGAGGACAGCGACTTCTGCCCACTTCTTTTCTTTCTCCAGTGTCTTGAGGTACCAGAGGGAGGACACATCAGACAGATGTACCAGAGGGAGGACACATCAGACAGATGTACCAGAGGGAGGACACATCAGACAGACGTAACAGAGGGAGGACACATCAGACAGACGTTCACGTTCAGTCCACATCTCCAGTTTCTCCTCTTTTTCCACCGTTCAAAAGCATCAAGGCTCCCGGAGTCCCTCGTATCTACCCAGTTTGCTGCTTCCTGTTTGGTGCTGGAGAGAGAGCACTTATTGGTTGTTAACAATGTTCATGTGATTGAACGTCACTATTTGCATGAGCCAAGACTAAAGACTTATGATAATATTAAACACATCTGATTTTATCTGAACGTCAAGAGGAGAAAAAGACTGACTGATGTTTTGTGCCCACCTTACACCTAATGATCTAGATGACGGGAGCGTTCTGCAACTCCAGTCAAACTATTGTGATTTTATTCCAACATTGGAGATTTGTCTGCGACAGTGAAATCTCTTGAGAGGTTGTTTGGTGTAAGGTTGGCATTAGAGGAACAGATATATTATTATAGTATTGAAAGCTGTTTTCCACTCATCTCTCTGCTGAATATGGATGAGATGGTATGCATTGCGAAGATCCAGTTTATTGAAGATGGTGGCTCCCTGTCGTGGCTCAAAAGCAGAACTTATCAAAGGCAGTGGATTTTTATTTTTCAGTGATGTTGTTGAGTTCTTGGTAAACAATGTAACGTTTGAGGGTCTTATCTGTCTTGGAAACAAATAAGAAACTGGCTCCAAGTGGGAAGAGGAAGGCCAGGTGTGGCATCATGCAGGAGATCTATCAGAGAGTCATTTGGGTGGTGAGGCGGAAGAGAGAGAGGTCTTTGCTTTCTGAACACTTCTAAAAGGTAATGAACTCTGGAGGAATGGGTGCGAGATCTTGAGGAGAGGGAGAGACTGGTGAGAGCTCCAGCTCCTAATCTTGCCTGCTGACGAGTCTATATGGGTTGGGATTGAGTCTTTTAAGCAATGGCTGTCCCAAGACCAGGGGTGAATGAGGAGAGGAGAAAACAAAAAAACCCAGATGTACTCACAATGATTTCCTGAGACTAGCAATTGAACTGGTAAAGTTGGTGGGAAATTTGGGCAAGAGGAGTGTCATTTAGAGCTGAAACCTCCACTGGGCAGGAAAGAGGTTCGATCTTTAACTTTAAGTTAGATTCTCATTCATCAGGTCATGGTAATCCTCAAAGGTTGAATCTGAAGCAACTGGGGGGTTTAAAGATGTTTCATCTCTCACCCAAGCCTCTTGGATGAGTTAGTTTAGTGGTGAATGCAACATACCTCCCAGTTTTGCCAGTCTATTAGCAATTTGGGAGTCTGATGTTTTTTGCCCAAAATTATTCCTTGGTAGGAAATAGCCTTTTGGACTGAGTCTGAGTCTGCTGGGTCCACTGTGGTCAGATCATTTTGTCATGGTTTAAGGCTGAGGCTGGACCCAAAAGTGAGACTCAGACACAGGTAAAGGTTTAAGGTTCATTGAAGGAAACTAGTCGAGAAGGGCGGGATGTGATGTGTCAGTGTGGTAACTGAACTTGAGTGGAGGATGAGACCTGGCTTAAATGCAGTGTAGGTTTATTAGAAGATAAGGAGCAGTTGTCAGATCCCAGTGGTGCTGCCAGGTATAGCAAGTGAAACAGAACAAGAGGGGAGAGACAAGAGCAGGGAGAGAGAGAGAGAAAGATGGAGAAAGAGTCAGAGCAGGAAGGCGCCATGCCAATATCCCATGGTGGATTGTGGCTGTACCCAGTACATGATACACCATGATATACAGGCTAAGCTCACCATCAACTCAGGGAAGCGTGCGGTTTGACGGACGGAGATACAATATTTGGGGTACCACTTGGGCTGCAAGGAAGGTGTATCCACAAGTGGAATAGCAGCCATTGCAGCCTGTCAGTGGCCCAAGACCAAAAAAGAGGTGAGGTTGTTCTGGTGGCTGGCAGGTTCTTATCAGTGGTACAGTCCCAGCTTTACAGACCTGGCCAGCCCCTTAACTAACCTGACCCAAAAGGGTGCGTCAGGTCCGGTCCAGTGTCAGCTGCCCTTAACTGCTTCCAATCACTCACACCTAACTTCTCTCTCCTTTTCGTCCTGCAGGCTAATGTGTCGAGCAGAGGGCTGGGGGCATTCCAGTGCTGTACATCAGCCACTGCAATGGATATTAACTGCAGCATCATAGAGAAAGAGTGTAGGGTGGGCAGGTGGGTGATCGAGGCCCCGCTTTATTACCTGCTGGAACACTCGTTACCCTTTGTTCGGACCATCACAATCCCTTTTTCCCCCTTGTATAACCCAGCTCTCCTTACACACATTTCCAGATTATTTAGGTTTCTTAGTAGTAGCTATACTCTTAGCCTCTGGGTATTTGATTACTGATGACTCCTTGTGTTTTCTCCTCATGTTACAAAGCCAACCAGTTACTCTCCTGTACCAGCTTTCAACTAGCTAGCTACCAGCTATCACTGCTAACGCTTCAACTTCAGCCTTTAGCAAACATCTATTCTCAGCTGAACTCTGTCCTCCACTCTTTCAACAAGAACCCTTTATAAAAGAATTACCTCTAAAGCCAAATTGTTACAGTTTCTGTGTTTGGTCCAAGCTAAAACATAGCATTAACAAAAGGTTTGTTTTTTTGTCCAAAGACAGATATCTCACAACCTGGACAAATCCAACCAAAGCTCACGTATGACTGGATACCATTAGAGGTAAAATGTCTCAAATTAGAATCATCAACCCTTAAAAGTGAAAGCAAAAACAGGCATTTATCAATCCTATAAGGACTTACTGCTTATTGATACTCTCACAGTCCACACACACACACACCTACACACACACACACCTACACACACGCACACACACACGCACACACACACACACACACACACACACACACACACACACACACACACACACACACACACACACACAGAGAGAGACTACAGCAGCTATTTGAAACACACAGTATTATCAAGTCAACAATTGAGGGAGGCTTGCACCATCCCTCACCTCAGAACCAAACACATGATGTGATTTCCATTTTAGCAGCCATGGAAGATAATCCGGTATGAATCTATGCTCTACAACAAAGGACAATCTTTTTGGATGTGTATGTGTAAGTGTATGTCTCTATGTGTTTTAATGTACCTACCTGAGACAGTGGCGGGCTATTGCAGAGCGCTCTGCTCTGTCTCTGAGTGCAGCCTCACACTGGCAGCTCTGCTGCCTGCTGCCTCCTATGATTGGATAGCTGATGGAACGGGGGTGTACTGGAGACAACCAATGATAGAGCTTTCACATGAACAAACACTCAGAGAGGCAGAGAGGAGCTCATAGGCTATGTTCATGCTGCCATTGACAGTGACTCAGTTCTGATTTGTTTTTGCCTTGACTGTGACCTGTATCTGACATCAGTGTGGACAGATCTGTACCATGACCCCCACATTTACAACAAGCATGCTAATGAACGACAGACAATATCATTGGTATGCCAGCTCATTATCATATCACTGCATTATGATTAGGCATTCATTTCTTGCATTATTTGCTGTGGTATTACAGCTCATCATAGCTATTGCAGTCGATTGCTCAATCCAATGGGTCCATGCAAAAGGATAAATCAAAGGCAATGTGAGAGGATTGATGGGAGTGAGCAGAGAAAAAAAAAGTTGTGCACTATAAGGTTAGAGTTTTTGGACTTTACTCCTGTTTGTAATCCAAAGGCTCAAAATGTAACTAAAGCAGTCACATAGATGTACTGGAGTAAAAAGGTTAACATTTACCTCTGCCAATGAAGGTGAATACTGACCACCACATGAGACAATCAAACATGTTGATTGCCCATGTTTGGTTGTGATCAGCAATCAGGAAATGGTGTAACACTACATGCATGATTTTACGGAAGGGTGAGGTGCAACAGAGGTTTAAGATTGGCAATCAACTAAAAGAGAAAGGGATGAATAATATTAATATTTAGCTGTTACTGCAATGCCTAATTACATTAGTTGATACAACTGGACACCTGATAAGTGTGTGAGGTTATGAAATGAATTGCAAAAGCACACAACCCCCTTATTGATGGGGATTATGTCACATCCATTGCAATATTTCATGAGGTTATTGTTTTTTATGTCATGTATTTAGTATAAGTCATTTGCTATTTGAAATGTTAGCAAATGTGTCTGACTAAAAAAGTGTTTAAGGGGCTGTGCCAAAGTTACTCTGATGTTATCCAGCTAACTTGATGGATTTGTTGACACACTCCTCAAACATATGCTATTTATGAATTAGATTCCCACTCCTGGGTCACAATTGCTGAGGTCAACAGCAGGTCAACACTGTAAACAATAGTGAGTGTCAGCGGTAAAAACAATGGCTAGTAAGAGCAATAGCATGCCTCAGTCAAAAACAACTTGTGAAATCAGGCCACGTGGACACCCTAGATCTAATTGTGAAAGCAAGTCATCATGACAAGATAAGGTTAGTCGGCAATACTGATCCCTATAGGGAGGAGAAGAGATGAGCAGATATGAGCTTATGGTCTGAAATCACATATCATGAGTAAGCTGTCATATTAATGTCTCATAATTGATACCTGTGTAACTGTTAGCTACCTCATTTGTGACTGATATAGCTGAAAAGCAAGCTAGCCTTAAAAGCCTCATCATCATCAACCTCACCAAGTCACAGGTGCTTTGCTTGGGCTCTGGGCTCTGTGCTGGCTCTGACTCTGGGCTCTGTGCTGACTCTGACTCTGAAACTGGGGTCTGTGCTGGCTCTGATTCTGGGGTCTGTGCTGGTTCTGACTCTGGGCTCTGTGCTGACTCTGACTCTGGGCTCTGTGCTGGCTCTGACTCTGGGCTCTGTGCTGGCTCTGACTCTGGGGTCTGTGCTGACTCTGACTCCGGGGTCTGTGCTGACTCTGACTCCGGGGTCTGTGCTGGCTCTGACTCCGGGGTCTGTGTTGGTTCTGACTCTGGGGTCTGTGCTGGCTCTGACTCTAGGGTCTGTGCTGGTTCTGACTCTGGGCTCTGTGCTGGCTCTGAATCTGGGCTCTGTGCTGGCTCTGACTCTGGGCTCTGTGCTGACTCTGACTCTGAAACTGGGGTCTGTGCTTGCTCTGACTCTTGGGTCTGTGCTGGTTCTGACTCTTGGGTCTGTGTTGGTTCTGACTCTTGGGTCTGTGCTTGCTCTGACTCTGGGCTCTGTGTTGGTTCTGACTCTTGGGTCTGTGCTGACTGTGACTCTGGGCTCTGTGCTGACTCTGGGGTCTGTGCTGGTTCTGACTCTGGGGTCTGTGCTGGTTCTGACTCTGGGGTCTGTGCTGACTCTGGGGTCTGTGCTGGTTCTGACTCTGGGGTCTGTGCTGACTCTGACTCTGGGGTCTGTGCTGGTTCTGACTCTAGGCTCTGTGCTGACTCTGACTCTGGGCTCCGGGCTCTGTGCTGACTCTGACTCTGGGCTCTGTGCTGACTCTGGGGTCTGTGCTGGTTCTGACTCTGGGGTCTGTGCTGACTCTGACTCTGGGCTCTGTGCTGACTCTGACTCTGGGCTCTGTGCTGACTCTGACTCTGGGGTCTGTGCTGACTCTGACTCTGGGCTCTGTGCTGACTCTGACTCTGGGCTCTGTGCTGACTCTGACTCTGGGCTCTGTGCTGACTCTGACTCTGGGCTCTGTGCTGACTCTGACTCTGGGCTCTGTGCTGACTCTGACTCTGGGCTCTGTGCTGGCTCTGACTCTGGGCTCTGTGCTGACTCTGACTCTGACTCTGGGCTCTGTGCTGACTCTGACTCTGGGCTCTGTGCTGACTCTGACTCTGGGCTCTGTGCTGGCTCTGACTCTGGGCTCTGTGCTGACTCTGACTCTGTTTTGCTATGCCTATTGCCCTCATTTCTTCTGTCTGTTTCATGTTCAGTCATGTTACTGCTCATGCTGGGGCCACCTACACTGGTAGCGGTTGAAGTAGCAGCAAAAGTAAAAGTCAAAAGTAAAGTTAAAGTCAAAAGTAAAGTCTGTAAATTTGAGGCACTTTGTTACATCTGCCTTGTGGGACTTCTTTATTTTCTCCCTTAACCTTTCAGCACCATTCTTGCATTTTGTGGCATTTGTGTATTCATAATTTTTAAATTTTAACTAGGTTACGGAATGTGACCAAAGCCAATTACATTAAAATGCCCCACCCCCACCCTTGTCTGGGTCAGTAACCACATGGGCTTGTTGATCAAAGCGCACCAATTGATTTTCAACTGTTTTTTCTATGTGTGTCTATTTTAATACTGTGTGGTATTTTAGCCCGATTATCCAGCGGTCCAATAGGAAAACTCCCAGAATTCCCGATAGCCAGTCCATCCTTGTTTGTGCCTAAGGCACAGTAGGCAGATATTTGGCTGTTCGACAATGTCAGTATGTGTTTGTGGTCCTAGTTGTTCTGGTTTGTCCCATGTCATTGGCACTAGAAGGCCTTTATCTGTGAATTTTTGACTGATTGAGGATATTGAATTGGTCACGTAGCCTGTGTGAGGAAATGAAGCAAAAGACTACAGTCAATAGGACACACACAGACGGCTCTTTTTTTCATGTGAAGGGTTTTTCATAGATCCCTCCAATTTTCACAACCATATTGTCATCTGGAATAAACTGTTTAAGTGTTGAGTGAAAGTGGTAGAGAATTATTCTATTCTAGTATTCTGGTTTCCCATTTTGACTGTTGAATACAAACTACAGCCACCTGCGAGCATGAAGAGTTGTTTCCACTCACAGGTGCAGAACCCATGTGTTAGTTGGCCGTCAGCTGCAGTCTTTTTATTGATTTGAAGCGCTATTTTTTTGGCTGCGTCACAGGTGGCATGAAAGAACTAGTGGCTACAAATACTGACTTGTGGCACAGCTAGTTCTTTCATATTGGTTTGGTGTGTTTTGGCTTAATTCTGTCCAAAGTTCTTACACTACTGATATAAAGATCGTTGGCCTGGTGTCTTGCACTGTGTGACTTGTAGTGTTGTGACTGCCTGTCATCTACAGAGGGCGTGGCCTGGTGGACTAATCTCATTATTATTATCTGATGACAACCAAACTGACACGTTACAGCACTATGCAATGATCCCCCCTCTACTATAACTATAGTGCATGGTGGCGTTCATCATCTTGTTTGATACGGTATGGTAACATTCCATAAAAAAATAAATACAAATACAAAAACAAATAACCAATCTTTATTTTTCAATTCAATAATAAATCTGAGCAATGATTTTCTTCTTCTTGTTAAACACAAAGTGACTGAGGCATGAAATGTGCAGGTCTGAGTGCTCAGACAACTGTCCTGATACCAAGTGAATACACCTGAATGCATCAAACATGAATAATCAGGTGGGTATTCATTATCAAAAAAATACAAATGAAGCATTTTCTGACTGCCATTATATAATATTACTCAGCTAACAATGTCTGTGTTCCTGTGAGAGGAGGACAGAGGAATACATTCACTAGGTGTCAGGTGCACTCTTTCAGCAAATGGACAGACATACTGTGAATCCAGAATTTTAATGAAAGGAATAACAATAGACTGCCCTTGGTTTCTCACATTTCAGGTTTTTGTCTTACATAAGAAATGATTGTTGTATAACTGCATCCTTAAATCATGATGTCCAAGGTGCCACCTTTTTTTCCCCACCTCCTCCATGCTTTTCATAATGCCACACAGAGACACAGTGAGGAAGAGAAAATAACCAATGTTTTACATGACAAACAGAACACCCATGTTCAGCTCACTTAGCTGTTGTTAGCCCTGGGAGCAAACCTGTGGTCCTGGCTTTCTACAGAAGAGCCTGGACATTCTGTACACATGTCAACCTCTTTATGAACAAATTTATATTCCCCTATTAGATATCATTAGTTTCATCATTACTTGACTAATCATCATTAGTCAAGTTTTTTAATGTGACATAAAACTAATTCTCAGATGTGTAATTTCTGCTGTAATTGGACTGGCTTTGTGGTGAAAATGGGTGACTAACATTCAATATTTTAAAGGTAATCCCCAGTTGGTTTTATTAGCATGAACAAAAAACAAAACAAAACAAAAACAAACACAACACTGTAACCATGAGTTCATAAAGAAATCGTTTTAAAGACAGGGTAAGAAACAGCAAACACTTCAGCTTACACACAGTTACAGAAATAAAAAACAGCGACTTATGATACAACTCAATTAAAAAAAAGGAAATCACAAGTCATAGCTTATTTTATTAAATTAAGTTGTAATAAATGGATTTATCAATGGCAAAAAAAAATCATGAATAGTTTATACACCAAGTGTGTGAAACATTCCCCTGATATTTGATAGGTGTCATAGGTGCTGCTATAGCATACTCTGCAGGGTTTTCCACCAGATGTTGGGACCAGGCTGCTTTTGAGTTGCTCTCATTTAGCCTCAGCAGCATTAGTGAGCTTAATAGTACATACACCTCCATCAAGTCCATACAATCCTACAGATGTCTGTTCAGCTTGTTGACCCATGGCCACCCCCAATACAAAGTTTCATTGACATCGGTTCATTAATATAAAAGAAATCCCAGGATCCGCCCCTCTCTTCACATCTGCAACAAAATGTAATGGGTTCACGCCTGGCCCTTTTCCCATGCCTCCACTATGTTTTGTAGAAATTGGTTCAGTTGTTTTCGTGTAATTACGGAAAATGTTGAAAAACCAGCTGAATATTAAGGAGGAAATAAAAAAATCTCAGGACCTGCTGTTCCTGGAACTGCATCAAATTTTAATGGGTTCTTGATTGACCCACGCCCACACTCCACCGTGTTTCATGCAAAAAGACTCTCTAAATATTGCATAGTTACAGAAAATGTCAAAAACACCTTAAGATTAACACCTTTGTATGCAAATAAACACATACATCACCGAGCTAAGTAGACACAATGTTAACACGAGGAAGAAATAACATCTAGAGGAAGGCCCGAATATTTAAGAATGAATCATAGACAATGTTTCACAAAGTATACACAAAGTCTCTCCCAGCTCAACAACTCACAAAACAAAACAATTTTTTATCGAATAAAATGTCTGCGTCATAAATTTAAAAGACTCACTTTAGACACTGAGTCGACATACTGCTACAGTGATGCCACAACAAACATTTTTTACACGTGTTGGGACTGTAGTAGGAGCAAATTTGGTTGTTGGAAATGATGAATGATTATTAAAAATGATCATTAATGATTAAAAGTAAATTAGTATTATTAAAAAAAAAAAAAAATAATTATGGGGCACCACCCTGAAGACGCTGTGTATTCACAAATGGTGTTCACTTAATGATATCAGTATCTGCTGTATTCCACTACCGGCTTTACTCGACTCAACCTGACTCGGCTTGGTATCGGGTACTTTTCTGCAGGTCTTTTTCCACTACAGGACAGTACCTCCTCAGGGTAGGTGGACACCGCATGAAAACACTGTGTCGTAGTCTTCAAAGCGACACACATGTAGCAGACAGTCCATAAGGAAATAATTTACACTTTCTTCCTGAGTTAAATGACTTTATCTCTATGATGGAACACACTCAGTTACTTTTAAACTAACAAAGATTGAATTATTTTACAATCATGTATTAATTAAAGACAGACACCAGCTCATCCAATGAACTACTTTTAACCTAATTACACAACCCAATTCAAAAGGATCCATACATTGTTCTTCCTCCCCATGCAGTTATCGGCTCCTGACTCCAGAGAAGCCATTGTCTCTCATACCAGACTCATTCTGCCATCTCATAAATCACCACAGATACTCTCAGGGCTCCACAAAGTGTGCTTGGAAAAAAGACTGGACTTCATCCGTCCTATTTGTCTGTATATGTAATGATACGTAATGAATATGTTACAGTTGTGTTCTTCACAGGAAGACCATCAGATACCTGTTTGTAGGACAATTTTACGCCACATAACTCCAGTTCTGTTTTATTTCACTTTGTGAGGCGAGAGGTTTGCTGCGGCGGTACCACAGTGACATCTACTGGTTCAAGATCACCATTGTTATTATATAAGTTACGATATATATCCTTCAAGAAATGTATTGTTTTCATTATTCACTTATCATTGTAATTCAACATTTAGTTTTGTGTAGAAGTATTGATTATTTAGATAAATACATAACTGTTACTTTGGCTGTTGATGTGTTTTTTAGCTGTCGTGAAAGAGATCAACAAATTTATATCATATTAAGTCCCGTCATTCTTCAGATTCTCTTTGTAACTTCTTGAGTTTTTTTCTTAGATTAAGCCTTTGCTTTGAGCTGACTTCTTTCATATTCTTTGTTTCATGTGTGCATCGTTTTTGCTTCATTAAGTTTAAAATTTGCTTTTGTATTTGTTCTAATTCAGCTAAATTGCTAATTTTACTAAATTGTTAATTTTATTAAATCGTTAATTTTTCAAGTCAAAAGCTGTAAGTTGGAGAAACTTTTTTGTTAAGTTTCATGAATATTTAATAAGTTCATCGTCTGGTCAACAAAGTATTTTCAGAATTATTGTAAGACTTATTACCAGTGAACACATGAAATACCAGAGAGAGAAACATCAGTCCTGCTGTCTCAGAGCGACTACACCCTGTGGTGCCTCCATCAGCTGATAGGAGTCTCCTGTGTCCCGCTGCAGGCAGTGACCAGTGATCCCGGGAACCCACCTTGGATCACTGCGGAACTTCTGCCCAGATCTACGGAGAACTCTGTTGGCACTACAGTAAGTAGGACAACATCATCCTCTCTCTCTACTTTACTTACATTAGAATTGATGTCATTTACGTTTTGAACAAACTAAATTATATTCATCCAGATTCCCGTTGTCCTTTCTTAACAGTAATTTCCTTTTTTCAACAAATAAAAAATTCTTCAATAATTCCCTGTTCTTTCGCCATTGCTCTTTCTTTTAAACAATTCTCTGTTAGTTAATCAGTAGGTTCATCTGTGTTTTAACCTGGTTTTAATCTCCATAATTCCTTCATATTTATTCAATTCAATTCACTTTATTTATATTGCGCCAAATCACAACAAAAGTTATATCAAGGCACTTTCCAAAAACAGCAGGTCTAGAACGACTCTTTATTCTTTATTCCACATTAATTACAGTTTGTTTCAATAAATCCTTTCATTTACACTAAGTCATTGTTCTTAGTTATTCCTTGTTTGTACGACTGACTATTAAATTTGTTTTTCCTGATAATTACAAATCAGGTCAATTAAACTTAAATATAAGCTCAAATCGCTACACACACCTCTCATGATCCTCTTACCAGTTATCAAAGACAGGAACATCTGCACCTCCTTAATATAATGCCAACAATAAAAAAGTTACGGCCACTAAAGCAGCTCCATTGTTTGACTATGGCGACAATTGATTTGTGCTGTTCAGGATATTTCGTGCATGCTGGGCATTGATGAAGCAGAAACGATTCTGTCGATTCGCTGGTCTGTAATGTTTCACGTGGCCTTTTAGTACCTGCTCAGCTCACTTGGAACCGCAGTGGAGGTGGTACTAAAAAAGTAGAACCAGGTACTTTTTACCTAATGGATAGCCAAAAAAGGTGAGTAGAGTCGAGTAGCCGGCAGTGGAAATGCAGCTAAAGAGATACCAGAGTCCTTCAGTGAACAGTGAAGCTGTGGTCTGAGCACTGACTCTGACAGTCAGCCTTTATGAGAGCAAAACAGTACAAACAACTTCTCCCAAGGTATAACAGAGTTTATTAAAATTAGCAATATTCATTAACATCAACCCACTTCTATTAATAAAATCTGTCATTCACTACAACTATGAAACACAATCAACTATACACACCAAGCAAGCATAGGTGTGTGTGTGAGTGTGTGTGTGTGTGTGTGTGAGTGTTAGAGAGAGGAAGAGGTGTGAGAGAGGAAGAGGAGGTGTAACACAGCAGGTGTAACCCATGGGGGGGGGGTTCGTCACACAGAGGAGACGACCACGAGGTTTGAACAGAGACGATGGTCAATGGTGTTCACGGCTCACCATGTCTGAAGTCAATGAAAGCATACAGGTGTGTGTGTGTGTGTGTGTGTGTGTGTGTGTGTGTGTGTGTGTGTGTGTGTGTGTGTGTGGGTTAAGATCCTAGCAGTAAAACACAAAAAAGTTAGGAGTTTTAAAAACAATAAGCTCACAGTAATAAAATTATTTTTACCAGCAACACTAAAATAGCAACGACAACACATTATAATAATACACTAATACAACTAATCTGGCCAGACTTAATCCTCTTAATCGTTCACTTAACTTGTTAAAATCTGGGGTTATTTGACGTTGAGCCTCACCTGAACTGCATACCCAGAATGAATGAACAATAGCTCCACAACTGTGAGGTGTACAAGCATAATCTTGGCGTCTATGGATAGCTAAGACCTAAGAGAATCCTTTCCATCCCTATAGAGATATAGGCAGTAAAATACTGCTGATATCCTATGGAGGGAGCTCTCTGAACATGATGCAGCCTTTGTTCGTATCATTTCACCTGGCTTTATTAGTCAACAACTGGCAGAGAGCAAGTGACGAAGCCGCTGTGTGTTTGCTGAGGGGCCCACGTGGACTGGGTGCCATTGGTCGTGCTGTGCTTAGTATGAGTGGAAGCAGACATGGTATATCTATATATACCCAGACTAGGTGCTTGCATGGCGCACCACAGTTACGTTATGGCATCTTGTTGTGTCAGCAGACATCAGTTGAATGTCTGCCCTAGGACACATTTGTATTCACTCTGTGGAAGAATGTCACATATGGACCTGACCACCTCTGAATGTAGTCTAAGAGATCAGATCCCAAATGTGTCCTCAATGTGTCTCAAGTGTGTTCACACCTGTACTCAGAGCTGTCCACTTGTGACTATACAGTATAACTTGAGACAGATATTGACACCATTGCTGTGTCCCAAATCGCACACTTCCGTTAGTATACTCAAATGTGTATACTGAATATGAGTACACTTACTTGTGTAGTGTGTGAATTTCAACAGTGTAGTGTTGTCTCTGTACTTACCGGAAATGTCAGCTGCAACATTTGATCGTTAACATCACGTCACTTTAAAAAATATCTGTCGACTTTTTCATTTGACTAAAATGAATGGCTCAGTGCTCCACGTTTCATGCAGAATGGTACTTCGTTTGTACTTTTATTTATATGTTGCTGTTTTTCTCCGCCGTAACCGTCACGTCCTCAGCCATAATTTCACAAGCTTGATAAGTATCGTAAGCCCCTCCCCTTCCTGCTACGTAGCAAAGATGGCGATCATTGAGGGTGAGAAGTGTCCACCGTTCCACACTCAGTTCATGGGTCGTTTTGAGTTTGCCATCCAGGTACTTACAGTATACTGCATTTTGGCATACTCAGTAGTGTGAATGCACTTAAACACTCAAAGTGGCTACTTTGAGTATGGAAGTATGAGATTTGGGTCACAGCACATGTCTGAATTGGCTCTAATGGTCTAACTCTACTTTAAAGGGATCCTCCTGAAAAAGTTAAGGGAGAAAGCAACAAAAGAGGCTTATCAAAAAGGCTTAATATTAGCTTATAAAGCATTAATAGTGGATTTATTTACTATTAATGCATCTATTTTGTACAACTTATTCACCAACCAAGTATAAAGTTTAGACAGTGATATTATAAGCACAAACGTCACTGGTCATGCTTTGGCAGTCTCAGTGTCCGTGTTAATGTGACTGTGTTATGAAACTTATTTGCCAGGAGGTGGTTTTCTGAATTAGGACTAAGACTGATCTGTGGCTGTCAGCTGTTTCCCTCTGTCAGTACAGACATGTCATGATAAAAGTTTTTACAACAAATGGCTTGAGGAAAAAAAGGTT
Source organism: Chaunax sp. Z400 (assembly GCA_037577475.1). Lineage (NCBI taxonomy): Eukaryota > Metazoa > Chordata > Actinopteri > Lophiiformes > Chaunacidae > Chaunax > Chaunax sp. Z400. The sequence goes on along the minus strand of CM075206.1, from coordinate 21,376,782 downwards.
GCCTTCCTGTTCCAAAAGAAATTCAATTAAATTCTATTTATTTCTATAGCGCCAAATCACAACAAAAGTTATATCAAGGCACTTTCCAAAAAGAGCAGGTCAAGACTGACTCTTTATTCTAAAGAGACCGAACACTGTCACTGGAATTAGGCTGACAGATACTGTAGGTTCATCTTCATCTATCTATAACCATCTATAACATGATGGACTAGAAGAACCAGCTAGTCAATCACCTACATTCTATTTGTGCATTCCTTCTTCAGTTACTCAGTATCTCAGCATCAGGTGACATTCTTATATTCCTGTTGTTGAAGTGTCATCTTCTCCATATTGATACTGCCTGTGTTGCAGTCTCATCCACCCTGTTTCTGATGTTATGGACTGTACTTTCCAGGTTTGTGGAAGAATGTTGGCTTGTGGACCCTTAACTCATCCCTGCTTGTGTAGGCATCTTTATTAGTGTAACTGCAGTTTGCAACCTTTGCTACACCCACTTTGGGCTGAAAGATTTTGCTTTTGTATCCCTGGGGGTGGTATGACAGACCCTCCTCCGCTTCATTATTATTTTCAAATTGGACCTTGTCATCATCATATTCATTGCTGTTGCCTATGAACACCAGCTCAGCCTGGATGTCTTCATTCACCACGTCTTCAGCGTTCTCATAGCCCATGAAGATCATGGTGATGGGGCCAGATTTGAGCTCCTCTGGCTGGCCGTCGAAGAGGTTCAGAGAGGTGATATTCTCCACACTGCATGGGGAGTGTCTGTTAAAATCACTATCCATCAACACATAAGGACCAACTTCATGGCTATCTACAGCTCTGTAGATAGGCTGTTTGGGTGCTGAAATTCCCTCAGATATGGCTTTGATTGGGACAAGGTTTGCCTTGTTAGGGCAGTTTGCATCCTTCTTGCTGTTGGTGAATGCTTCTGGAATTTTGGTGCTAAAGTGAGGCTGTAAAATTAGATGCCTGTCATTCTTAACTTGTCCTGGAATGTTGAAGTAGGGCACCGTGGTTTGATCTTCAGATCTTTGGATTACTGATATTGAGTCTTGTTGGATGCAGCCATGGTTGGGTGTTTTGCTTTGAGTTTTCCAACCATCTAGGTCTTGGCTTCTCTGGTTTTCCTGTCTATGGATTTGAGCTCCCTCTCTGGATGAGATCAGGCTTTGGAAGGGGCTGGGGCTGGGTGTTGGGGTTTTATTTGATGTCCAAAGTGGTAAAGGCCTGCTGTTCCCCATGTAGGGGACAGAGTAGACAGGCTGATGGTACTGGAACTCTGTGGGTACGTTCTTATCTGTAGCCTGATAGAGCAACTCTTCTACCTCAGTGGACGTCATCTCACCCACTGCTCTACTGTGCATATTGCCTCCATCTGGGTGCAGTGTGTATACAGACTTACGCCCATCATCGTACACCTTCAGCAACCTGTCATGGATGGTTTCTGGGGTGATGGTTGCTGTAGAGACAACCTGACTTTTGCCTGTTTTCTTATCATGTTCCACACTAATCTTCATTGCAAATGTAGCTGGAATGAAGAAAAGACTTAGATGAGGGTCTTTGGACAAAAGACTAGCAAAAATAAATATGGTACAATGAGCTCAGGTTCTTCTCAAAGTAAGGACCTAAATGTCAATGGAAGTAAAGAGCTGGAGCAAACTTAAACTTAGTAGTGAAAACAGTCAGATACTATATTTTGACACTTCTCATAGTCAGATTCAAAATGGACAAATAGGGTTAACCTTGGCGTAGAACAGGTGTACATTTGTCATTGGAGAATAGGTTTAACAGAATTTCATATGTACAGGCAAAGGGATCATCTTATAACTGTATCTTACACATTGACATGGTGGTGGAAAAAGACAAACATAAGATTCTTGATAAACTCAAGCAGCACACATGTATGTACTAAAATGTCTGTGAGCAAGAAGAAGGACTTACAAAATGTATAACACAAAACTCCAATATGCACGCAAAGTATGGTTTCTGCTATTGCATGACATCATGCAAAAGCTCTTCCTCCTTAAGCTTAAATTTGTGACTCTTTATTTCAGCCCCTCACCAAGTCCAAAAATCTTAAAATGATGGATTCATAAGTGTGTATGGGGTAAACAGAGCTCTTCCAAAATGATGATGCAAGCTGCTGGCCAAGGGTCAGGGGCTGTGTGCCAATGAAGATCAGCAATAGGTTATCTTACATTCCAAAGCAGCCAAATATACAGAAGAGCTGTTGAATTTATTTTGATTTTGACGGATGTCATTAGAAAATAATGATTACATTACTAAACTATAAATGTATGAGAACAAGTGCTCTTTGCGTACCACCATTGTGTACATTGTGTTTGTGTCTAACAAAGAGATAAATTAATTAAGGTGTGAATTGAATGAAACAGGACACAGTAAAGGGGCTTCTGTAAATCTTCCATGCTTGTTTATGGTTTGAGCCAAAAGATGAAGTTGCTTTCAGTCTGCACACAGAGCTGTAGTCAACGTTAGAGTTTCCATCGGGGTCGTTCCCAAATTGCGTGAGAAGGTGGCGATTGGGGATTCAATTGTGCATGTTCTGTGTACCGACCACGTCACTGAAAACTGCACCAAATCAGCTGATTGCATGTCCTGAACTGTGAAACATTTACTCGCTTAGTAAAGTTAATAAACATTCATTTAAAGAAAGTGGATCAGAAAGCACAGAACACTTAAAGAAGATATGTGGTGAGAACAACACTGTCTTTGTTAAACAAGGGAAGTTTCCCTATATTAGATGGTCTGCATGGAGACAGGCTGTTGAATATATGGAGGCTGTTAGTTGCCATTCATATTCAAGTGGCTACAAGTGATGACAGAGACCTACAACATGTCTGCTTCATGTAGTACTAAAGGTGAGCAACAAGGAACATCTTCAGGTGCTCCTTTGAGAACCAGACCAAAAATGTTATATGCACCCCTGGTTATGGTAATACTACTACTAAATTGGTAAATGGACTGTCCACGTCTTTCTTGGCTGAATGACCACTCAAAGCACTTCACAACACAACCCAGCACACAAACACATGCACACACTGAGGTTACCATGACAGGAGCCACCTGCTCATCAGGAGCGATAACCATAAACACAATCACTCCAATAACAATTTAACATGTAGACTGCAGGGGCTGGGGCTTGAACCACAAACCTTCAACTAAGTGGATGACTGCTCTACCTGCTGAGCCAAAGCTGATCCTACTAATCCACAAAACTACTACTACTAATAATAATACCAGTCATAAAAATACTAATAAACACAATGAATAATTAAAAATTGATAATATGGTATGTCATTTCCTAGCATTTTGACACGATGAGGGTGAACTAGAAAGTTTGTGTCCAAGGATACAGACGTCTGTTACTGGAGAAACTCAGTTTGTGCTGATATGGATAGACCATAACCTCTATCATAGCAGAATAACAGCAGAGTGACATGACCTATTATAAAATGTGCCAAAAGAAACCAATTATGAAGTGCACACATTTAGGCTCCCTAAAAGGCATGTGAGAAATTTTATTCAAAATTTCCCATCACTCTTTGAGAAGATTTTGATGCACCATACCCCTTATGAAACCTGTAACATACGGGGACATATTTTGGTCGGCCCATAATAAAAATGGTGACATTTGTTGCTCTGTGGAGGTTGCCTTATCAAAGCAGCTTTGGATGTCTTTGTAAAAAGGCCGAGCAGGTTCTTGTTTTATTGTCAATTTAGTTCCCACAGTTTCTCTCACCTTCCCGTGATGCTCTGCTGTTAAGTTTACAGTACATTCCAGTAAATGATGCCACTCCGGTATTCACGCTCTAATCATGTATGATTTTTCCTGGATTGTATTGTAGTTTACAGCATGTCAGTGTATGACATTAATACGACAGAATACTGTTCAGACTTCACTGTAAATTTACATTTATATTTTTTACAGTGTAGTGTAGCAGCTTGGGGATTACTGCTGGGCAGCATGTCCTGTTTATAGGTCACAATTAAATAACTTTCTACTGTTTTGTTATCAAACAACAATTACCAACAGATTAAGAACATTTAAAAAAAAATATCCAAAAGGAAGGGAACATTTTGAATTTGACTGTATTGAAATATAGAAGTGACCACAGAGAGCAGGGCACTGTCACTGAGCAGAGGAACAGGCTCTGTCTTTACCCGAGTCACTGGTGGGGCCTGTGTGGAAACAAAGACAATGACATCTCTATCTTTATCTATTTGCATTTAAAATATAGTAATAAACTGTATTTATGAAGGGACTGTACTATATAGCATATCTCTACTCTGACTGACCAATCAAAGTTACAATTTGAGCCAGCATTCAGCCATTCACACACACATATTCACCACTCAGTGGTGGCAGAGGCGATCATGCAAGACACCATCTGTTCATCAGGAGCGTTAACCTTTCACACCATTCTTGTCCAGAGACACTCTGACGTATAGACTGCAGGGGCTGAGTGACAGTCAACTCACAGAGAAGCATTTATACCTTTAACAAGTGAAATACTTTGAGAAGAAATTCATTTGTCATTAATTTGTCATTTGTCTCCTCTAATATGCAGTACTTTGTACTTATTTAAATGCATATTGGTTGTTATAATGAATGATGTGTGACACTTGAACATTGTTTCCATCAACTCCCACCCTTGGATCAAACAAATTTGAAATTCTACTCAACTTCATCCCGTTAGACAAATGTACACCTATTCTAGGGTGTGTATAGGTATATCTGCCTCATGACTGTGCATAACCATGGATCTGTGAGACTGATAGATAGCGGATAGCTGACAGTAACAATTGAGTGACTTGACCAAAGGGTCAAAGCTGACACTGTTTAATTATTAGTGACCGTGTTTGATTATCAAAATTCACCTGATGGTTTGAACCAATAGGAGGCGTATCCTTCACCAGCCTGTTTAAATCAAAGGAGTGGGTATTCTTTGTCAGACTGGTTAAAGCTACATGATGTGTATTCTTCATCAAATTGTACTTAACTTCTTCTCTATCCCATGTGCCACTTGTCAGAAACTGTTTTTCACTGCACTAGATATATGATGTACCTTTCTTTGGTTCTTCACTACCAGCCGCACATATAGGATGGGTTTTCGTAGGTGCCAGAGGGATGAATGGTGCAATATCAGGGAGGGGTGAGGTGACATGTGTCAGATCTGAGGACAAAAATACATCATTAACTGTTTCAAGATCTTGTATCAAGGTGTCAAACCATTGTGATGTCAACCAATTCATTTTTTAAATCACAAGATAACAAATTATGCTCATTTCGTGTTTTTTAAGCCCATTATCCAAAGATATTTCTTTAAGCAGCTAAGTATGTTAATTATATACATTGATCTGCAGCATCCCTGTGGCATCTTATATGTTATGGGTGCCTCTGAGGCACTGTTAGATTTTGTGGACCCTAACATATTTGGGGGCTCGTCCTTCCTTTGTTTGTTTCCCTCATGGCTATTCTGGTATTGTTGTCTCAGTGAAGGGACTGCATGTGTTACATGGTTTCTTGTTTATAAAACTGTGGCAGTTACGTGACATGGGTTCTCCTTTTGTCTTTTTGCACTTGTTACTTGGCTGCTTTTGCCAATGAAGGTATTTTGCCTCCTGTTCTTTTGCAAGGACTAATTTTGGGCTCCGCTAATTTGAATTGAGGGTTAAAATACGGTTCTTAGTGCTTAGAGAGGAGGAATTAAATAATGAACTTGTCCCTCTTTTTTCAACCCTTCTACGACCAGTGGTGACTTGGACACAGGTCCCAAGGATAATGGAGCTGGTAGACCAAGGCCTCTCTGTGCACACTACAAGAAGCATGGCCATACAATCATTAACTGTTCCTTGTTGAATTAAAAGAACTCGTCTCCAAAGCAGTGTGTTGAGTACAGCTCCTTTGGTGCCTTGCTCGTCTAAGGAGGAGAAGGCAGATTTGTACAATTACTCCCATCTTTATTATGAAAGGAATGGTTCAAAAGTGCCTGCAACTGTTTGAAGGTATACAGCAGCTTTCAGGTCCATTATCCTTGATAATGTGGTTGCCTTTGTCAGAAAAACCTCTCTTAATTCAAGTGAGCCACTGCAAGGTTTTCGTATGAATTTCAATGGATGTGCCTCTCCACCACATTGAGATGGAGTCAGATTTAGTGTCAGGTAAAGCTGTGGTGGTGGCCTGCCCCGATTTTCCGATTAAAGTTGTTGATCTTGTTTTAAGAAATGATTTGGGCAGGGGAAAAATGTAAGTGACACCTTGGGTTATGGCTGTCCCTATTTTCTCTGCAGGCGTGGATGATCTTGAGAAAAAATATCCTAATGTGTGTGCACTGTTAGACGCGGAATGTCCAAGAATCAAATCAAGTTCTGAAGTGCTGAAAGTGATGTTGCTGACTCTGATTTTAGCATTTTATAGGAACTTGCAGAAGGAATAGCCGCACAATGTCTAACTTGCAGAATCACATTTATTTGCGACATTTCGGTACAAGACCTTCATCAACAAAGGATTTGTGACAATGAGAAGCAACCTTAAATAGAGAGTGGTTAAATGTCTGCAACCAATTCCATTCACCCCTTGGAAGCACAAACGTCAAACAAAGCACTTTTATATACTGAGCAACTTTGAAAACACATAATTTAAAAAACCCAATATTTTCCTTTCACTAGCCCTGAAACAAACATATGATACACTGAATAGAATAACCATCATTTAGCCATAACATAGAAAAAACAGTTATTGGTGCATTTCAGAGTAAACGATGATGTTGGTGAGATTTTTTTCTGCATGATTGAAAAGACCTGGTCAAGGCGATAATTTACCGGGTCTAATTAATGTCCAAGAGAAACAACTGATGATGTCACAACTTCCACAAAACTTACATGACCAGACAGTTCGGATGCTGATGATGATGATGGTCTGAACTCTGCAGACACGTGTAGCACAGATGTTACAGATGTTATGGCTCATTGCACAGTGTAGGCAGATCACATTTAGTGACAAGTCCAGATTTAACTTGCACACAGCTGGTGGTCATAGGCGTGTGTATCGTCGCTGTGGGGAATGCTATGCTGCAGCATACACCCAGGAAGTGGACTGTTTTGGTGGTGGTGTCGTGATGTGACATTTGAGATGTACAGCTGTGTGTCATCTGCATAGCTATGACAACACGGTGCTTTCCAATGATGTCACCAAGTGGCAGCATGTAAAATGTGAACAGTAATGGACCAAGGCAGCTACCTTGTGCAACCCCACAACAGATATCATGTTTTTCAGAAACATGGTCTCCATAACTGACGAAAAACTTTCTCCCCTTGATGTAAGTTTTGAACCGATTTAAAACTGAGTCTGGAAGACCAACCAATTATTCAAGACGATTGATTAAGATCAGTTGTATCAAATACTGCACTTAGTTCCAAGAGGATCAGAATTGAGACCTTATTGCCATGATAATTTAGTCTGATTATTTTAGTCAGAATGGTTTTAGTGCTGTTGTAGGTTCTCCTTAAGGTGCACACAAAATATATCAAAAATATCAGAAATATCAAGACTATATACCGGCCTAGTGGTGAGACAATAACAATTTACATGACACAATTCACATAGTATATGCAGCAGAGAAGTTATATTGCACAGTAAATGGACATAAATGTAACTGACTACAGTGGTGAAATGGTGAGCCGCTGTATCTGTGTGCGCTGCCATCTTGGACCTGATAATTTCGCTTTGAGCTCAAGAGCAAGATATTCAAATGATGTAAATTCACCCAAGTCAATGTCATAACAAACAAATTGTTTCGAAAAAATGGCTGAAATCCCTCCTCCTCTCCTGTTTTGCCTGACTGATTGATAACATCTCTAGTTTGGAGGACAAGCCTCTAACAGTGTTGTAACACCAGTGGTGCGATTTAGCCATGTCTCTTCTAAAAACATGAAATGTGATTTATTCTCAGTTATCAGATCATTGATCAAAAATGATTTATTGGTCAATGATCTGACATTAAAAAGAGCTAATTTAAGCTGCATGGGTTCTTTGGTAGAAGATGAAATTGATGGTGGCTGAACATTGCCTGGGGTGAGGTTCCTGAACTTTGCACTAGATTGTTGGACTGTAAATCTCCTTACCACTGATAACCTATTAATATTACTGTGTGGGTTGACCAGGATTCTGTTGAGAGTCCTATGTGTTATGATTACAGTAATAGATGGTGATGGCTTTATGTGCCGGTAGGTGGGGTTGCTGAGCAATTTGTGTGTCAGTGGCAGAGATTGGTGGTCTGCAGATTTTGCTAATGTCGTGTGATTTTCAGTGATTCAATTAAAGATGAACCAGTGTTTCCCCTACCGTACATTTGGAGGGGCGGGCCGCCCCCCCAACTCAACCTCCCGGCCCCCCAAAGAGAATGGCACAAAATATTTTATTTATGGAATTTATGTACGGAAATAAGTACATAAGTAGTTACGTTTTATATGTGCAGTCATTTCGTTTCAGCAAAGCATGCATTTCGCTGTCATGATCAATGATTCGACTCTCATCTGCTCTGGTCTCGTGTCCCTACCAACACAGAGTGCAGTAGAGGAGACAGGCTGACAATAACCCGAGTTCAGGATGAAGTTGGTTACATGCAATAAAAACTTCCTGAAAACCAAAGATGGACAAACGTCGACCCAAAGTGCAAAGCAGGCCAAAATATCAGCATTTTTCAACTGCGTCACTACATCTACACCTACCTACACCTACTACACCACCTGCCGCTAGCCAACCTGAACCTGGTACCAGTGGTGAGGATGCTAACAGCTCCTCCGCTGCTGAGGGGATGGAAGCTAACCACTGACACGGCCGCACACAGCGACAAGCATAGAAGACAGGCTCTGACCCACAGACATATGTAGGAAAAAAATAGGTACATATACAGTACCAGTCAATAGTTTGGACATACCTTCCCATCCACTTGAATGGGAAACTGTGTCCAAATTTTTGACTGGTACTGTAGGTAAAATAAAAATGTACAATTAATAACACCATACATCTTGAAGCACCCAGAATGATATTTCAAAATTATATACATATGTATATACTCCTCCATTGTGACTTTTTTGACTTTTGTGTTTCCTATTCCAATGGGATTGGAGGTGGACATTTAACCACTCCCTATTCAAGGTTGCTTATCATTGTCACAAATCATTTGCTTGATGAAGGTCTAATACTGAAACATCACAAATAAATGTGATTCTGCAGGTTAGAGAGGACGTGGGAATTCCTTTAGCAAATTACTATGACTCATCCCTCTCCTACGCACCTGCCTGAAAACCAAAGTGCAAAGTATTCTTCCATTCCTGATTTTAGCATTGAAATGTCCTCAGGCAGATATGGTTCAGGTGATGTCACTGTTTTTCCTCCTGTGGTCATTTCATTGAACCTCCACGTTTTGTTAAAGTGTGTGATGGACAGAGAGAAAGTCTGGATGATATGCCCTTGTCACAAGAGCATCTTAAAATAGAGCAGACCCATGATCCCTCCTTTGCCACCCTGTTTGATCGTGTTGTGCCTGAGGAGGATTTTGCAACAAACGCTCTGGTTATGTTTTTAAAAAATGCCATTCTCTTGCACAAGTGGACATTACGAAATATTTCCACACTAGATGATCAGTGCATTGTGAATCAAATTGTAATCCCAAAGAAATTTTGTTCTGAAATTTTCAGTTTTGCACATAGTAATCCTTTGGCTGGTCATTTAAGAGTAAATAAAACTCACCACCACATTCTGCATTAATTTTTCTGGCCAGGATTAAAATGCAATGTGAAGAAGTACAGTAAAAGGTATCAATTATTCCACTGTATCCATTATATCTTATTCTAGTTGTGGATGTGCCTTTTTATCATGTTGGCTGTATGTCTGTCTGTTTTCAATGATGTGTGCATCTATGAGGTTTTCTGATGTGATACCCCTGCATAAAATTACTAGTGAAGTTCTTTTCCTTGTTTGCTTGCCCAGGGTTATTCAGACTGACCAAGGATCCAATTTTATGTCTCGTGTTTTGCACAGGTAATTCAACATCTTAAGTCTCTCAGTCTCTCGCTATTACACTAGCACATACCCCCTGGAAAGTCAAGGGGTGCTGGAGAGATTCCATCAAACTCCAAAAGCATGCTCTGCGCATATTGCCTTGATTTTGACAAAGGAGCCTGAAAAAGGCATGACAAAGGAGCTAGAGTCTATTCCAGCTGACATTGGAAGAGATGTGGGGTACATGACCGTGAGGAACCTGGGAGTTATGTTTGATATGTCCTTTAATATACAATAAACACATTTCTAGGACTGCCTTCTTCCACTTCCACACGTAACATCTAAAAAATGAATCCATGCATTTGTTCCTTCCAGGCTGGACTATTGTAATTCCCTATTATCAGGCTTTCCCAACAAGTCTCTAAAGACTCTCCAGCTGATCCAGAATGCTGCTGCTCGTGTTCTGACCAGAACTAGTAGCAGAGATCATATCTCTCCTGTATTAGCCTCTCTGCACTGGCTTTCTGTTCACATACTGTGGCTTTACGTTAACCCAGTGATGAACAGATGACTTATCCAGGCTCTACCCCGGCTCTCGCCCAATGCCAGCTAGGATAGGATCCAGCCCCTCAGCGACTGTGAGAAGGATAAGCGGTTACAGAAAATGGATGGATGGGATGGATGGTTGTATGTTGTCAGTTACCCGCCTTCCCTCCACTGATTTCTATTGGTTTCACCTGTGTCATGTTGCCCTGATTGCCCCATTGTGCGCCAGGCATAGGATAGAGCCCAGAGACATTATCCCCATTCAAACAGCGTTTTCATTCCGGGCCTGTTGCGCCTTTATTGTGCCCCAACGTCTGTCTGAATGCAATGAAGGCATCATGGGGTGTCAGTTTGTTCCACCTCTGTGCCGCCTTTGAAGGTAGTAACAGCACCGAAACAGGCGTCTGTCTGAATGAAGTGCCCCAGTGTTGTGAAGCGGGTGCAGTAATATGTTCAGGTGTGCGCCGTACACTGGGGGATTTAACAATGCGGTAGCAACAGGAAGTCCGTTATTTGACAAACAAGCACAGAAAATGATCACCAAACTGCGGAGATAGTGAAATATATCAGCTTTTATGTTTGCTGCCGCGTCATACGTCACACCTCTTAACCTTGCGTAACGCCAGCATACATTGTCAACGCACACACCGAGGTGGTGTTGTGATGCCTCGGTCTGGTCCACTTTGAAGGCACCGAAGGGGTTTCACTTTGGCGCTGTTGCACAATGTCTGTCTGAAAGTGGCTTTTGATATCTATCTGGACATCTCAATCAGCAAGAAAGCAAATTTGTTTGTTTGTTTTTGTTTTTCTTTTAATAATCTTCAACCAGTCCTTTAATAACGATTAAGACATATGAAATTGATTTGTGGTTATCTGGACTTTATCATTACCATGAATTGTGTTTAAAAAATGACAGGAAATAAATAGTTTAGAAATGGTTAACATTATAGTAAAATGTGATGACTAAATTGTAATCACAAAACATTCTAGGTTATTTCAGGACAAACATTTATTTCAATATCTTGATATCATTGAAAAATAACATAAAAAATATGAAAATTACGAATTGTTATTTCAAGAAAAAAATCTTGGAAAGACATGGTGAACTTACATTTAACATTAAGTCACTCATATGTATGTTAGTCAAATATATCTGTTAAATAATCAGATCTAACGATCCAATCATTTAATACAGTCAGTCTCAACACAGCAAAAAAAAGTGTTTACCTGCCTGAAAGTCTGCCTTTAGCTCCTATAGGTCAAGAGACAAAGTAGTTGAGGGTCAAAATGGTACGAGGCAGGATGTCAACATCACAGCAGTGCTACAGGTTAATGTGACGTCATAATGTCATATTAGAGTCAGTTATTTCTCTGTGTCGTTAAGTCTAAATGCAGACAGCAACCAGAAAGCATTTTCTTTCATGTTAGTCTTTGCACACTGCACACCCACCATGAGCAATCCATTTACTCGCCACCTTCCCCACTCAAAGCAGCATTATGTGAACCACAGCACACCCACACAGTCCTCAGTGAGTGCATCTTGTTAGGAACAAGCCCAGATTAGAGGAAGAGTCACAGGCAGCATGGACTGAGAGGAAAACAATGATATTCATTTTAATATATTCATAAAAAGTGCTAGAATCTATCCACAAAGGTCAAATGATGCCCTTCACAACCCACACATCTCACAGAATCAGAACTTTCTATAATGTCTAAAAACATCATGCAATTGAAGCTACAATGTGCATTTTGTAGACTCGTAGCTTAGGGCATCATCCATGGTGGCCATAACGTCTGGTAGCCACTGACTGCTGAGCTGTATTACTGGATTGCACATTTCATGGCTGCTTGACACAGTTGGAGGTTGTGGGAAGCAACGATGACTACGGTGGTGAGATGGTGAAGATTCTCCCCACTCATTTGAGAAAGTCAGCTCTTCTGCTATGAGACAGCTTTCCTAATCAGTCAAAAAAGGCTCTGACTCTGAGGGTCCATATAATCTTCCATCACAATGTGTCAGAAAACTCAGTAGACATCGCCTAACCAATCATTCACTCTTACATTCACCCCTACAATCCATAGAGAATTACCAGTTCACCTCACATGAACGCATTAATTCTATAAATAATCAAAAGTTAAACCACTGGAGGTCAACAAAAAGAAACATTTCAGATGCGACTGTTTGATGTTGTGTTTTATAGAGTAATGTACAGAGCACCAGGGAAGCTGCGCATTAAAACAATTAATGATCAACACACATATTTAACTTTAATTTCAGAGAAGCAAAACTTTAAGAGCCTTGAAATTGCATTTGATTTTGCAATTGAGTTTCTATCTCTGTCTGTTAGGAGCAGCTGCAGTGCTCCATCAACATATCTGTTCGGAGCAATGTTTCAAAAATACAGTCTCATGTCTTGATTTCGCTTTATTCTTACATCAGGAATCACCAAAACGTATTATTAGATATGATCATGCTTCACAGCCTAGCATTTTTACGCAGAATTAATGAGAAGCAAGACATAGCGTAAGAGACAGTAAAGCAATCAAAAGGCAGCCAGTTTATAGAAGCCTACCTTGATAATGTCCTCGGCCGTCCTCTCCACTTCTTTTAACCGCAGCAGAACGGCTTCTTCATTAGCAGAGATGCTGAGCTCCTGTGTTTCCAAGGCCTCGATCTCCTTCTCTATTCTGTACGGGAGAGTCATCCATTGTGTTCATTACTGGAGCAGCATTTTCAGGACGTCTTCACTAACTGAAGTAGCAAGGAAGTACTTGAATCACAAGTTTTTCTAAACCACTTAACAGGGGCGCTTCACTTACTTTCAGCATGCGCCCACTTACCAAAAGTGAAATGCCATGAATTATGCTATAACACAACATGTAATCTACTTTATAACAATGCTCTTGTCTGTAAAATATCAAAGTAATGCCAGTAAATAATATGTCTGTTCATAAGATTCAATACTTTTGTTCATCAGTCTGCACCATCTTGTTTAGATGGCTTGTTTATCTCACCAGACTCATGGAGCTTATATAAAGGATCAGCTGACTTAGAACAAGATTCTTGCATTCTGTCACGACTCAGTTTAAAAAGTTATCAACGGTGACAGTAGACATTAGAATGTGCAAGAAAAGTAAGCATTTGCTGTTTTGTTCCTGGACCACAGGTCATTTTGCTCATTTTGAATACGTAAACTGGTTTAGCAGAAAAAGCAGTAAAATTGTGTTTATCTTTTATGCCATTATTACGAATGACAAAAAAACTGATAGTAATTTATAATTTTCCAAATTGTAGTAAGTGTATAAACGTATAGATACAAAAAGACAGCATTCATTTTTTTCTTTGACTTTCTTGTGATCCCCTGACTTCTAAAGCCAACACTTTGCCCTTGTAACAGGGGAAAACAGAGGACTCGTATAAAGCATTCTATTTTCTATGAAAGGTTACAGGTATTGCTAGTCTCTTTATGGTGTTAACCATAAATTACCATTATATGCAGATGACCTATACTCTTGGAAGTACTACGGTATTGCTACTACTACTACTACTACTTCTGGTATTCTTTCAGGTTATAGGCAGAACCTGACTGAAAGCTTGCTTTTTCCAGTTGCTCAGTTGGATTCTAATTTTACCCACTTCCCATTTAAACTAGGGTTAATTTCTTTCACTTACCTTGGGATACAAATTACATGCCCTTTCAAAACATCGTAAAAATGTAACTTAAATCTTTCAATGGATAGGACTAAAGAAGATCTGATATGCTGTTAATATCTCCCCATCTCCTTTGCTGGGCATATTGATTCAATTAAAATGATAATATTACCAAGATTTCTGTACCTTTTTCAAATGATCCGTATTTCGTTGCCCAAATCTTTTTTCAAAAGACTTGACAAAATAATATCTGCCTGTATCTGGAACGAAAAAACTTCATGAATTTGTAAAATGTATCTTCAGAGCCCAAATCATCTGGAGGTCTAGCCTTACCCAACGTCTTATATTATTACTGGACAGCAAATATTGTTAAACTATCTGGACTATCTCTACATTCCTAAAAAGTGAGGTCTTGTCTGGTCTATCATGGAGCTACATTCAAGCCTACCAATTTCGCCCATATCCTTGATATGCTTTCCTCTGCCATTCATTATCTTAATGAACACTATAAGAATTTGGTTCCAATCTCGGTGTCATTTCACCTCTAAACAAATGCTTAGCTTTGCTCCCATTATATTAAACCCTCTTTTTATCCTCACTCAGATAGATACAACATTTAATGTGTGCCTAAGAAATGGCATAACTTATTTCAAATATCTCTTTGTAAATAATGCATTTATCTCATTTGATAACTTAGTTAAAAATTATAACATTCCTCAATTCCACTTTTTCCAATACTGACAAGTCCGAAGCTTTGCAATGAAACACTTTACATATTCCATTTTGGTTTTGAACTGCCCTCTTGACAACTGTTTAAGACCGGATGCAGATCTTAAAGGCCTTATTTCCAAACTATATAATATATTTCAACAAGTTAATTACCAAACCCTAACTTAGACCAAGGGTGCTTGGGAACAAGATCTTGGAATGACCATCCCTAATCCAATTTGTGATCTTACCATCAATCACATTTATACTTCATCTCTATGCATCCACCACTGCCTGCTTCAGTTTAAAGTTATCCATTGTCTATATTACACTTAAGTTCAATTGTCAAAAATGTTTTGAACTTCTGAAACCAGCTGTCCCAGATGTCACCAATCACCCATGACAATGGGCCATATGTTTTGGTCTTGTAGTTAATTAAACAATTCTTGGACCTCATTATTTGAAGTGATCCATACATAGCGGTATTTGGGGTAGCCCTAATTGATTATAATATTACATCATATAAATCAGATGATATTTCATTTTCATCATTACAAGCACAATACTTGATTTTCACTAGATGGAGGCTACCAATCCTTCCCTTTCATACAGCAGATGAAGGAAGTTGAGAGCCACTCTGACTGGATCATTTCAAAAATATAATAGAACTTGGTCTCCCTTTATTGAGTCTGTGGAAAACCAGTCCTTCCCAGCAGTCAAATTTTAAATGTTGTACACAACCTGATAGCGTAACCTGACTTTAATTTGTCAGGTTCGCTTTTCTCTTCAAGTGTAAACAATTAATTTCCCCTTTTTATTTATTCATCTACTTATTCATTCACTTCTGTATTTATTTTGCCTCTTCCACTCCAATGTGTTTATACTTTTGTCTGTTGGTGGGTCAGTCCAACGATGCAGGGCAGGCTCAATTTATTATTAAATTAAAGCAGGAAAAGAAAAGCAGGAAAAAAGTAACGCAAACAGACAGAAACTAACTAAAGTGTGAGAGCTTTTCGTTTTGCATTTCAGTTTAACCTGAGGTACTTCAAAGTTTGTTATTATTTGCTTTTGCAGAAACCCATTTTCACCTCTGGGATCGCCAATGGTTCACTTGGCATTTACATGTCGTTAGGCATGAAAAAAATATGAAAGTCTTCACCCACATGATTTGTTAGTTCTGACAACCTGTTCTGTCCAGTGTTGAATGTATTCTCTGCTTTCAGTATTCAGTTACCTGAAGATATTGCTTTTCAGCTGATCACTCTGCTGCTGTTCATCTTCAACCTGAAGCTTAATGGCCTCCAGTTCCTCCTCCGACTGCTGACTCAGACCATCCATCAGCCACTGCTCCCTCAGGGCTTTCTTCTGTCAATCAAAAAGACCAACACACAGAAGCCTCAGTATTAGCTGCCATCAGTGTTTAGAGCAGCATTTCTCAACCTGTTTTCAGTCAAAACACCCTTGAAAAATATGCAAAATCTCAATTCATCTCAGTCTAAAATGCATTTAAAAACATACTCTCTGCATCCCTTTGATGCACCCCCCCCCCCCGTACACACACGAACACATCCACACACTACTTGATCTGCTTTTTCCAAAAGCTTACATACTGTATCTGCAGACATGTCATAGATTTGCCTTCCAAATGTACAGTCCAACAGCAAAACCTTTGCAATTTCTTTTGCTGCTTCTCGTTGACAATTGCTGTGCATGCAGACTGTGTGTCTGTCTTTGACAATTGTATGTGGCTTCTTTGCCTTAGCTAAGCCACTAGATACCTAGCCTCCAGTGCCACTTTTGCATACTTCATCTTCACCTGGGGCCTCATTTTTAAAGGTTGCTGCGCACAGAAAACTAGTGTAAACAGAGTGAAATGTGTGTAAACATCTTTCACCACAAATGTTGGTATTTATAGAGTTTGTCAGCAGAAAAAGGTTCAGATTTCTACGTAAACTTTCATCCTGCTGTAGAGTCAGAATCAGAGACACTCGATGGTTTTAGCACTAAATAAAGTTCAGTCAGAAGTAAAAACAGATGAATGTAAAACACATATCAGCACATATATATTTCATAATGTATAGGCCTGCCTCTGATGGTGGATATAGTCTATATTTATTTGTTATAATATGTAAATGTAATTTAATGTCATTATATTGTTTGATGCAGATATGGTTGCATTATTTGTTCCATCTTTAATTGAATGTCAGCTTTGTGTATCAGTCAGGAGGTGAGACTTTTCCTCTGTGTGTCAAACAGTTTCTGACTGCAGTCAAAATGTTGTTTTTAAAGGCTAAAAACCAACAAATATGGACAGAAGCAGAATATTTGGTTATAAAAACATCTTCTGAATTTTAGGAACCATTCCATCTCTCTTTTTCCAGCTGTGTGTTTTTGACCTTCTTTTTGACTCTGCAACAGTTGGTTGTTTGATCCAACCCTGTTCACCATCCACCACATGCTTCTGTCAGACAAACTGCTGGAGACACAGCTGACTTGTACTTTAACGTGTTTTATTAACACACTGCACAACATCAACATGAGCTCTGAGCAAGTAACACCAGAGAATCTCAACCAACCTTGTTGATCACTCAGTGACACCGTAGCTGCTAATTCTAGCTCTCTGATTGGCTGGACAGCATGTCAGTCTACAGTATTACCCAATACCTTCAGCCTGTTTCCTTTGATATTCCACTGCTAAGCCCTCCAAACAAAACATTTTTATGGTGATGAGAACCTCTAACTCACACTCTGCAAACTCTGCTTTCTTCTTCATCTCATCTTCATCATCATCATCATCATCACTGATAGTCCAACAAAGGATCCTTAACATCGTCCGTATATTCATGAGACATTTATCATTGACCATTTATGGATGATTGTGGGACGACTGGGAGGAGTAGTGGGATGATACTGGGAGGATTAATGGGACGACACTGGGAGGAGGAG
>CM075206.1:21328900-21353900 GCA_037577475.1 Chaunax sp. Z400 | reverse complement strand
ATGTACTTTAAATAATACTGTGTTGACTGGTCGGCTGCTTGTACACAGTTTTTGTTTCCTGTTATTTGTTTTGTTTGTGCTGTTTTGCACATATTATCTTAAACTGTGCACTTTATGTAGTCCCAATACGTAGCATCATGGTCCTGGAGAAATGCTGTTTCATCTCATGTTGTACTTGTACATGGTTGAAATGACAATTAAGCTCTCTTGACTTGACTCCACATTAGTTAATGCCTATTTAGTAAAAGAAAATCAAACAAACATTAAAAAAACCTGTTCTTTATTGAACTCACCACATTATCTGACACTGACTTTGCGAACTTGTAGCTTCATAAGAAATATCTGTAACTTGCTAACAAGGTGGTTAAATCATTTATTTGTTTCTGTGTTTTAGGAGTTACTGGAGCTTATTGCTAAGAGGTGGGGGGGTTGGGGTGGGGTGTGGGGGTGGTGGTGGTGGGGGGGTGTTGTATCGATTACCAGCACACCTGGTGTCCCCCAGTGTGCTGGTGATCGATGGGAGTCATATTCCTGTCATTGATCCTAAATTAAATCATTGATTACTTCAATCACAAAGGATGCATTAAGTCCTTCTGCAGGGGGTCGATCATCAGTTCTGGTAAATCTGTATGAAATAATCTCTTCTATACATTTTTCATTTGTCAACTAGAGGCAGCCATCGGCTCAATTATTATTATCAATTATTATTGAAAACATTCAATAATAATTAACAATAATTGCAGTTATTTAATGGAAGATGACGTCAAAGTCGCTTGAATTCCAATCTGATGGTTCAGACTGAGGTCACATTGCAAAAAGATCCAACCTGTGTCTGATTTAGGACCACCTAAATCAGATTAGAGAAAGATCAGACTCCATGTGGTTTTTGTTTGTTCACACTGCCATGAAAAGTCACATATGACCAAAAAATCAGACCTGGGCCACATTTTTCCTGCAGTGTGAACGTAGCCTTGGTGTCTGCCTCTCATCCATTGTGTGCATCCTCCCAGGTGCAGGTTTCCCACTGATAGTAGGTCACATTTAGCCCTCTCTCTCAATATCTAAATAAATGATTAAAATGTGTGTTTGTGTGTGTGTGTGCATGTGTGTGTTGGCCATCAGTGAGAGTGCACATTTATACTGTAAATACATTTTAGAGTGGGGATACTTCACTAAAAAAAGGTTGAGAAATGCTACATTCATTCATTTAGAACATTGATATTTTAATTCTATTTGAGGAAAAAAACCTTTTGTTTTGTTGATCTGGCTGGATTAAATTTGTTTAAATTGATTTCAGAGACAGAGAGAGAGACAGAGAGAGAGAAGCATTGCACATTGTCAGTTCATATGCTTGTCCCAACAGAAAAAGTCTATTTCAAAACAAGAAAGAGGTATGAGATGATTTTTTTTTGTCATGACAGACAATAAAGTTTTTAAATTTAAAACTCATCGCTGCAGTTTTATTAGCTCTGAGACAGTAAAAAAAAAAAATCACAAAACCTTCATCATAGAGAGTCTTTAAACTTTCTTCAGTGACTGCTGACGACACGTCTCTGCTCTGTAATGTCATTCTGACATCACATTTGTTGTCATGTACAGTAAAAATCACCTTCATGTACTGGAGTTTTAATTTCTCCTCCTCGATCTGTCTCTTCTTCATGGCAATGTTCTCTTGGATTCTTCTTTTGTCCTGTGGGGGGGAATCAAACACACATTTGCATCATGAAATGACATTTGCATATGACAACACGGAAACTATTCCACCTGTTGTCTTCTGCTCTGATCTTGAGCTGGCAGTTGGTCACCAGCAACTATAAATAGATACAAAGCGACTCAGCTGTGTTGACCTGACCCGGTGCGGCTGTGGCTCAGAGGTAGAGCAGTCTACATGATGAAGTGTCCTTTAGCAAGATACTGAACCCCAATGGCTCCCAATGATTGCAGCCTCAGCCACAAATGTATTTATGTGTGTGATTGTGTGTGAATGCTGGTTTGTGTCAAGCACCTCCTGTAGAAATAATAATCCAATCAAAATTAAGTTAGATTACCAGTGGACATTAAAAGTCATTTAATAATGTCTGTCGTGCACAGATATTCACAGGCGAGCACACTGCTTAATGCCTTAATCTTTCCCTCACAACCAGAACATACACAATTGGTTGTTGGTTCCTGGATGTCACCCTGAGGATGGTCACTGTGAGCTAAAATTAGCTCCAGATTCTTGGATCAGTGTGGGACTAAGTTCAAGTGAAAGGGAAACCCGATGATGTCATCTGGTATTTATATTCCTGTCTCTATGTCTGACTGTCAAGCTTTGTGATGTCACTTTGCTGAAATGTATATTATATATTTCCCAATATCAAACCTTGTGATGACTCTTACATCATCTGTTCATATCACTAATGGGAATTGATGAAGATATTAAGAGATTTTGCACATACATAAAACGTACATTAATTAATTCATTCCCTCATAGAAATTCTCAATCTGCGATATAAAACTGTTTTCCTCTCTTTGTCTTCATCTCCTCTTCAACTCTTTCTTCTACTTTTTATCTCTTCTATTTCAGTCTTAATCTAAGTCTCTCAACTTTGTATCTGTCTAAATAATTTTTTATAACTTTTCATTTTTAATTAGTCTCATTGATAATTTTCAGAAATCATGGACAACAAAAAAACAAACAAAGAATTTTCCATCATTTTTCGGGAGCCTGATAATCAGTATCCAGTTAAAATAAGTTCAAACAGGCATCAAGCGTATAGTGGAGAAACACGGTGCCTACTGATTCCAGCTGATCCTGCAGGACACATGTATCAGCACCATTGCTTGTTGACAACCTACGCCCCGGGACAGATGGGGACCTCAGACCCCCTGACCCCCTGACCCACAGCTCATGGTCTAGACTGGAGAACTCTTCTCTGACTGACATGCAAGAAGGCAAACTCCATCTTTCTCTGCTCATGTCAAAGGTTGGTGTCTTAGGAAATAATCATTTTTGGGAAAATTTTATTTTTTTCTAAGCTCCGTTAGTTCCAAATTATTTATTAATTTTCCTCTTATTTTCTTCATTGTCTTTCAACATTGCAGCATTAAATAACCATTTCATTTATCTGTTTAACCTGATTTCATACTAACAAATCAATTCTGGTTATCCTGCATTCATTATTATTTAGTTTAATAAACTATTTCCTTTAGACCAAGTATGTGTCTCGTCTGTTCTTGTTTTATGAGAAACAGAGGTCAATGTGACATAAGACTAAGTTGATTATTTGAATAATCAAATTAATTTAAAATAATCAGTTTGATTATTCATGCAGTATAATTAATCAGTCTTACCTCTGAAAATCGAGAAAGTTTTCATTTACATTGACCTTCATCTTCCATAGGACAAGGAACAAACAAGACAAGTGCTTTGTCTAAATGAAATAATGTCGAAGTTAAGGTAAACAGGAATGATTTATGGGGATGAAACCGGGTTAAACACATAAATGAAATTGTTATTGACTTAATACTAATACTGTCTGAAGACGAAGAAGAGAGGAAAATTATTAAATAATTTTGGAATCAACAGGGCTAAAGAAAAATTTGAATGAGTGATATTGTCATATCTATAAGGAGTTTGCATGTTCTCCATGTGTCTGCCTGGGTTCTCTACGGGTTCTCCGTCTTCCTCCCACAGTCCAAACACATGCAGTAGAGGTGAAGAGGTGACTCTAAATTGACCGTAGGTGGAATGGTTCTTTTCCAGTGGCAACCAGTGAGTCTGCAAGGTGGTCACAGGAAGCTGAGGAGACTTTACAGGGCTGTTTTGAGGTGGCTGACTGGGATGTTCTCTGTAATGCACAATGGGAGGACATAGATGGACTCACTACTGCATTAGAGATTATGTTAAATTTTGTATGGACAATATAACCCCCACCAAATCTGCACGCTGTTCCCAACAAACAACAAACAAACAAACCAACAACAAACCCTGGGTGACTAAGGACATCAAGGCAACACTGAACAGGAAGAAGGCTGCCTTCAGGAGCAGAGACAAAGAGGAGATGAAGAAGGTGCAGACAGAACTGGAGGAAAAGATCGCAGTAGGTGTTACAGGAGCAAGCTGGAGAGCAAACTCCAGAAAAACAACACGATTGAGGTGTGGAGTGGTATGAGAACCATCACTGGTCATGGAAGAAACACAGTCGCACAGTTCATCAGTGTGTTTCAGCTCCAATAAAAGGTCCTTCTCGATTGCCATGGAGACCTGTGCTGACAGCCGAGCCTGCCCAGTCGTATTAAATATATTTTAATGTTTTTTGGGGCTGAAAATTTGCGATGGAGGTCTTCAGGAGGTGCCCAACCTTCACTGAGTGTTTCGCCATTTATCCTCACGCTCTCTGGTTGGCAGGACGGCAGCGGTGGCCAGGTCACTGCCCCTCTTATCTGGTCTGCAGGCTGTACCAGCCACCCCTACATTAAGTCATAGTAAATATTTTTTTAGTAAATAAAGCCATAGGAGCCCTAACCTTAACTTAAGCCTAACTAACCCTATTTAGTCCAGAGGCTGTAACTGATGCGGCATCAAAGCACTGTGCCACAACTTAATGTAGACAGTGGTGTTCCTCCAGGAATCTGATGATGGGAACAGCAGTGTCATCAGTCCACTAGTAACATCATCAAATCTGACAAATCTCTCCTTGACACCTGTGTTTGTCACATAATGGAGCGTCAGGGCCAGCTGTTCTGCAGCACTCATCTGTTGTTTTGTCCACCATAAGTGCGACAACGGGTGCTTTATTAATCTCCCTTTTTATCTCCTCTCCCGTGACTTCAGCTATAGCACTTATCAGGTCATTTTGTATTTTTCCTGAAGGTGGTGATGCAAGTCTGCGTCATACTGGGCCAGAAGGGCAAGAAGCTAATCATAATTACCCCTATTTTTGGACTCCTTGCTTTCATCTTGTCCCCTAAATGAGAGCTCCTGTTTACCCAGAAAGATGACACAATCAGTCTTTTCAGTACTTCCTATTTGTCTTGACTGTTTCATTGTGGAGCTCCATTTCCCTTCATTTTTTTGTTTCTTGAAAGGTCCTTCTCGGAAAACGCTTTGCAAGTAAATCCATCACCAAATCCTTCTTCTCCTCCTACTGCCATTGTTCATTAAAAAAGAGAGGTAAAAATCTAACCAAAAACCTGAACAAACACCTGAAAATCTAAAGGCCAAGAATGAACATTTAAACAAGTCCAACTTCAACTTGACAGCTATGTTATGTGCTAGCCTAGTTTCCGCTAGCTAACGGGCCCTATGATCCTTCCCACTGACTCTCCACCTGCACTGAGGATCAGTGAAGAGGATGTGTGTCAGCTCTTTCAGAGACAAAAGATCAAAAAGGCACCAGGCCCTGATGGTTAGTCACCGTCCTGCCTGAAAGTCTGTGCTGACCAGCTGGCCCCCATCTTCACACAAATCTACAACAGATCACTGGAGCTGTGTGAAGTTCCCTCCTGCTTCAAACACTCCACCATCATCCCGGTCCCCAAAAAACCCTCCATCACAGGATCAAATGACTGCAGGCCTGTTGCCCTGACGTCTGTGGTCATGAAATCCTTTGAAAGACTTGTGCTGAACCACCTGAAGGACATCACAGGCCCCCTGCTGGACCCTCTGCAGTTTGCCTACCGGGCAAACAGGTCAGTGGATGATGAAGTCATCATTCACTGACCTGCGCCCCCCAAGGATGTGTGCTCTCCCCCACTGCTCTTCTCCCTCTACACTAACGATGTAGTGTGACCCATCTGTAAAACTCCTGCAGTTCGCAGACGATACGACAGTCATTGGCCTCATCAGGGACGGTGACGAGTCTGTACAGACGGGAGGTTCAACAGTTGGCCCTCTGGTGCAGTCAGAACCACCTGGAGCTAAACACGCTCAAAACTGTGGAGATGACTGTGGACTTCAGGAAGAGCCCTCCAACACTGCCCCCCATCACCATACACAACAGCACGGTGTCTGCTGTGTAATTTCCCAGCATAATTTCCCAGGACCTGAAGTGGGTTTCCAACACTGACGCCATACTAAAAAAGACCCAGCAGAGGATGAACTTCCTGCATCAGCTCAGGAAGTTCAATCTGCCTCAGGAGATGCTGACTCAGTTTTACACTGCTACCATTCAGTCTGTTCTCTGCTCTTCCATCACCATCTGGTTTGGGTCAGCATCCAAACAAGAAGAACAGACTACAACGGACCATCAGGACTGTAGAGAAAATCATAGGGACCAACCTGCCCTCCATTCAGGACTTGTACATGTCTAGAACCAGGGGGGGGCAGGAAACATCGCTGCAGATCCATCTCACCCTGGCCAACCACTGATACACACATTCTACACACCTGGACAATGGCATGATTCTGAGGACTCTGTTTTAATTTTTTAAGGCATTTATAAATCCATGCATACTGTGTCATAACAGGGAATTAATTTAGCTGTAGTTCACAGTATCAGAAAGAGTTTTCAAACAAGTTTAGCTTTTTTGTTTTTTTGTTTTTTTGCCACCATCTCCAGTGGGACAATCTGCAGGGTTGGAGTTTGGATTTAGGATACCCCCTACATGATCCACCCAGGAAATGGTGAGGCTCCAAAACTACTTTTTAGGATTAGGGATGGATCTCAGGGGGAGTCTTTATGGGACTCTTGACTTGGGACTAGCTTGAGACTTGCTTCCAGCTCTGGTGTTCACAAACATCCGCTCCTTACCTTGACAGGTAACGGAGCCCAAACATGTAACTTACATTAATGTGAACCAAATAAAAAACAGATCTTTATGTCTGTTGTTGTGGTTTCATGTTGTTTCAGTGGACATCTGTTGGGTAGTCCTTCGATGTGTCCCAGGACACAAACTCAAACTAGATCAAGGAAGCTCTAGGGCAAGGTTATATAATGGATTCACACCGAGCCAGGCCATACAACAGTCATATTACGTCCATACAGGATTAATAGTATAGAGTTTAGGCTATGAATTGGTAAGAATCTGGTGACACAATTCCCTTCATGATACAGGGGTTAAGATTCAATATATTTTACTGTATTGCAATATTGTAAGCAAGGTGATATATTGTTTCACAGGCTTGTGGTCATTCTGTTTACACTGGTGACATATGCTTACTTCTTCCTGTCTCAGCTGATGTTGTGACATTACAGTGGAAGAGTCAAAAGGCTGAAGATATATACAACACTGTTAAAAACTAGACAAAATGAACCACAGCCATACATACATCATTAATGTAAACTTCATAGTGTTTTTGAGAATCACTGCAGTATCACAAATGAACCCATATTTTATTACACGTCTCGTACGATTGTTAAAAAATAACGATGCATGTGTTTTAAGTTTAATTTAATCTTTATATTTTAAAAATTTATTGTATCCTGGTTTTGCCCAATTGTCTCACTAGCAAAGAAGTAGTTCTTACCATGATCGCCTGGAGCCTCTCCCTCAGCAGGTCAGCTTCTTCCATGATGACCTACTGGACAGACAGAGAACATGGCAGTGAATGAATTAGAGGAAGTGAGAGCAAGACAAAATCTAAACATTATCTCAAAACATCTTACATAGACAAGAGTCATCTGAAGGTGGCATTTCCCCCAGACATCCCCCCAAAAAAGCTTGTACAACAAATGCATTAGTATATGACATTATGTTTTTTATGCAATGGAGAAAATGAACAAACCTTCATAGCCCCCTGAAAATAATATTTCCATGGAAAAGTTAAAGATAAGTTTTGTAGAAAAATCTAATTATGAAAAGTTACAACTACTTATCATCTTTAATTTATGTGCAAAGGTAAGTGGAGCAAGAATATGTAGTTTGCCAGATATGCACTGGACAAGATGAAGAAGTCGAAAATAGAGAAAGTAGAAAAATAGAAAAAACAAAATTCAAAATGTCAAAATGTATAAAAACCATGATAACATTTTGACATTTTGAATTTTGTTTTTTGTATTTTGTATTTTTGCTGTGTGTGTCAAATTTGTTGAAGCTAATAAATATATACACTGCTCAAAAAAATTAAGGGAACACTTAAATCTTGATGAATGAATTATTCAAGTTGTAAATCTTTACTGATGTACTTTGTATAATTTGTTGAGAACAAAATGTCGTAACTACGATCAATGGAAACCAAAAGCATCAACATTGAGGACTGAATTCAAAATCACACCCAAAATCAAATTTAAAATTTAAATCACAGGCTGATCCAACTTGTGTGAATTTCATCATCAACTCATAATGTGACTCAGTAGTGTGTTTGACCCCCATGTGTCTGTATTCACTCCTGAAGTCTGGACATGCTCCTGATGAGTCGGTGGATGGTGTCCTGGAGGATCTCCTCCCAGAACTGGATCAGGGCATCAGTGAGCTCCTGGACGGTCTGTAGTGGTACTTGGCGGCGTCGGATGCACCGATACATAACGTCCCATAAGTGCTCAATTTGATTTAGGTCAGGGGAACGTGAGGCCAGTCAATGGCATCAATGTCTTCATCATCCAGGAACTGTCTACACACTCTGGACACATGAGGCCAGGCATTGACCTGCACCAGAAGGAACCCAGGGCCCACTGCACCGGGAGGAACCCAGGGGCCCATTGCACCAGGAGGAACCCAGGGCCCACTGCACCAGGAGGAACCCAGGGCCCACTGCACCAGGAGAAACCGAGGCCCCACTGCACCAGGAGGAACCCAAGGTCCCACTGCACCAGCGTGTGGTCTGACAATCGCTCTAAGGATTTCATCCTGGTACCTAACAGCAGTCAGGGTACTGTTGGCTATGACATGGAGGTCTGTGTGACCTTCCAAGGATATGCCTCCCCAGACCATCACTGACCCACCACCAAACCGGTCTTGCTGGATGATGTTACAGCAGCATAACGTTCACCAAGGTGTCTCCAGACTCTTTCACGCCTGTCACACGTGTTCAGTGTGAAGCTGATCTCATCTGTGAAGAGAACGGGGCACCAATGGTGGACCTGCCAATTCTGGTGTTCTCTGGTGAATACCAATGGAGCTGCATGGTGCTGGGCTGTGTGAGCACAGGTCCCACTAGAGCACGTCGAGCCCTCATGCCACCCTCATGAAGTCTGTTCCTGACAGTCTGGTCAGAAACATGCACACCAGTAGCCTGCTGAAGGTCATTTTGTAGGGCTCTGGTAGTGCTCCTCCTCATACGCTGAAATAGATACTGGTCCTGCTGCTGGATTGATGCCCTTCTACGGCCCTGTCCAGCTCTCCTCATGTAACGGCTGGTCTCCCGGTATCTCCTCCATGCTCTAGAGACTGTGCTGGGAGACACAGCAACCTTCTTGCAACCACACATATAGATGTATCATCCTGGAGGAGCTGGACTATCTGTGCAACTTGATTGGGCTGCAGGTACCGCCTCATGGACACTCAAGGACACTAGCAAAACACAAAACTAGAATCAGTCCGGAAGGATAAGGAGAAAACAACAGTCTGTGGACACCACATGTAAAACCATTCCCTTTTTTGTCTTGCCTTTGCCTCCATTACACCTGTTGTCACTTTCATTTGCACCAAAGCAGGTGAAACTGATTCACAATCTCTTGTGCTTCCTAAATGGACAGATTGATATCGCTGAAGCTTAACTGACTTGCTGTTATACTGTGATGATTAAGTGATCCCTTCATTTTTTGAGCGATGTATAGTGTATGAGACATGGTCTGAACAAGTAGACCACTCTATAAAAATCATGTTTCCATGGGAAGCCAATCTATTCTCAGATAATAGGCCCTTCCCCTTAAACACCCTCATTGACTCTGGAGGAGATGATGGATGGTTTTGGCACATATTACTCAACAAACTGCACCTTTAAACATAGTTTTGTCTAATCATCATGAGGCCATTACAGTTTTTCGTTATTTCCACATCCCTCTTGGTTTGCCCTGGCTACGACTTCACATTGGTCCACTTGCTCCATAGTTAACTGGGGTGTTCCTTTCACTCAAATTGCCTTAAGACTGCCCTCACACCCGCTCATCCCTCACCTAGTCCGCAATAAGAGCCACCTATGCACACCCCAGACTGGGGTGTGCATAGGTGGCTCTTATAGATTCTCTTATAGATTCTCAAAGCCACAGCCATCCAATTCTGTTCGCTACATTTTGTGGTTTCCATGGAAAAATCTTTGTAAGGAGGTCAAACTCAGTCTAAGCTGGTTGCCAGTCTTTTTCTGGTATCATGATTTGGCTGAGTGTTCAGTAAACAAAAAGCCTTAAGCTTGCCTCCTCACAGGCCCTATATCTGTACAATTGATTTGCTCCCTGGATTTCCTCTTCCCACTAGTCGACTGTACAACTCGTCTTGTCCAGAGAGAGATGGCATGGAAATTCATATGAAAGACTGTCTTGCAACTGGAATCATTTATCCCTCCCTGTGTGAGCGGGTTTGTTCTTTTTTGTTCAGAAAAAACCCCTCTGCCCTTGCATTATCGGGAGCTAAATGACTGCACAGTAAAGAGTAAATATTCACTGCCTTTAATTGAATCAGCCTTCAAACCATTCCACAAAGCTACTATTTCTATAAACTGGATCTTTGCAATGCTCACCACCTTATCAGGATAAAAGGAGATGAGTGGAAGATGGCATTTCATACCCCTTTAGGAAACTTTGAATATTTAGTTAGTGCCCCAGGTGTATTCCAAGATCTAGTGAATGACGCCATTCAGGACATGCTTAGCCGCTTCATTTTTGTATATCTTGATGATATTTTAATCTTCTCTCAGAATATAGAAGAACATGTCCAACACATCTGTCTAGTCCTCTGCCTTTTAGATTTTTGTTAAAGCTGAGAAATGTGGTTTCCATGTATCCTCCATAAGTTTCCGGGCTTTACTAATAAGAAAGAGCAGGTAAAAACAGACTCTAAGATCCGGTTAGTGCCACTAGGAAACACCTACAATGCCTCCTTGGGTTTGATAACTTTTTCGGGGATTTAATCAAAGACTACAGCCGAGGTACAGCCCCCCTCTCTAATCTTACCTCTCCTGCTACTCCCTGGATCCTACCTGGACCCTAGAAGATGCAGCAGCATTCAACTCCCTCCCATTTTCTCTCCCATTCAGATCCCTGACCACAGTTCGTTGTGGAGGTGGACTCCTCAGACTCAGGGGTGGGGGCCGTGGTCTCCCAGCAGTCCCCCCTAGATCACAAGCTGCATCCCTATGCCTTTTTCTCCAGTGGCCTGACCTGAGCAATAAAGAACTCCAACGTAGGAAATCATGAGTTGCTGGCTGTAGTTCTGGCACCGTTGGAATGGAGACACTGGCTGGAGGGGGCTGAGCAGTCTTTTGTTGTTTGAATGGATCAAAAGAAGAAGAAGCAGCTTCATTTTGTCACATATAATTATATACACAGTACAATGTAACAAAATGTATTCTCTGCATTTGACCCATCCCTGAGGAGCAGTAGGCAGCCTTTATGGGAGCAAATTGAGGTTCAGTATCTTGCTCAAGGATACTTCGACGACCAAAAGAGCCTGTCCTAGCTCCGCTTGATTAAGCGGCTGAACCCCAGAAAGGTCCAGTGGGTTTTATTCCTTGGTCGGTTTAAGTTCTCTCGCCAAACCTGCTTCCAAAAAATTGATTCAGAGCCTGAACCCATTCTCCCCCAACCAGTGTGGTGGGGGCTGCATCCTGGGAAATAGAAAACCTGGTCCCAGAAGCTCAGAATGCCCAGTCTGACCCAGGTAACCGCCCCCTAACTGTTTGTTTATGCATCAGTCTGTTAGGTCCCAGGTCCTTCAGTGGGCTCACTTGTCATCCAGGATATCATCGCACCCTCAACTTCATTAAACAGCACATTTGGTGGGGGCCCATTGTAAAAGACACTCGGAACTTTGTCTGGGCCTGCGCCCACAGCAAAAGCCTCTCACCAGCCCCCCTTCAGTTTGTTGCCTGTTCCCAGTTGGCCCTGGTCCCATGGATTGGCCCTGGTATGACACCGTGGTGGCATCAGCCATTTTTTATGGTGTGGTCTGCTGGGGCAGCGGCATCTCAGTGTCGGACAGGAAAAGACTCGACAAACTGATAAGGAAGGCCAGCTCTGTCCTGGGATGCCCCCGGGACCCAGTGGAGGTGGTGGGAGGAAGGAGGATGACAACTAAACTGTCATCCATAATGGACAATCACTCCCACCCAATGCGGGACCGAGTAACAGCACTGGAGAGCTCCTTCAGCGACAGGTTGCTTCACCCAAAGTGTGTGAAGGAGCGCTTTCGCAAGTCTTTCCTTCCTGCAGCTGTTAGACTGTACAATCAGCACTGCTCCTAGTAGACCTAACTAATTGTAGTACTTCTTGTTGCAATACTGAGACACTTTTGTAATAGTATTTGTGAAATATTTTTGAGACACTTTACCCTCCTCCCTTATTGTATTGTATTTTTTTAAATATTATTTCCCCTCCTCCTGCTGTGTTTTTTGTACACTGTGCTGCTGCAATGCTGTAAATTTCCCCACTGTGGGACTAATAAAGGGATATCTTATCTTATCTTATCTTGGATTCTGTCAGTAGTCTAGCCTAGCCCTCTGACGTTGACACCACTATTTTAACCACCGTTGACTGTTTTTCCGTGACTGTACATTTTGCTCCTCTCTCCAAGCTTCCCTCAACCTCTGAAAGGTGAATCTCCTAGTGTTGCACATTTTCTGACTCTGTGGCATTCCCCAGGACATCATCACAGATCGGGGTCCGCAGTTCACCTCCTAGGTTTGCAAGGCATTTTGCCGGGCTTTGGGCGCAGATGTAAGTTTAACTACCACCCATGGACCAACGGGCAGACAATTCGGGCTAATCGGGATTTCGAGGCCACCCTGCACTCCATGACAAACTGCCACCCGTCTTTCTGGGGCACCAACTTACCCTAGGTGGAATTTGCACATAACTCCTTCAACAGCACCTCCACAGGTATGTCCCCTTTTATGGCTTCACTAGGATTTCACCCTCCACTTTTTCCAGCCCAGGTGGATGATGTGGCAGCGCCCTCTATCTAAAAATGTATAAACACTTAATAATGTTATGCCAATTTTTTTTCCATACTTCGTGCACTCCCTGCCATTTCTTTCTTCCATCAAGATACTCACTGAACAAATCAAAATGTAATGTCATCCAAGGCCCTGGACCCAGATAACTACATAAGTACATTTTAATGTTTTTGTCTGTTAATGTGTCTGGATTTAGAATTAAGTGAGATATCTGTACTCAGTTCTTGTGTTGTGTATCATCTGCTCCAAAACAGAAGTGGTAGTGCGGTTCTGTTGTCATGTGTTTATTTTCATGTATTTGTCGGTATTGTCACTTTGAAATTTTTAGTTTCACTCTATTTTAATCTTTCGGATTGAAGTGTGTTTAACCCTCTGAGCTTCATGGTGCAGCAGTAACTAACGGTTATACAGAGTTTTCACGCATCCAGTGGCTGTTTGTTGGCCTGTGATGCTGAACAAAAACTTTGAACTCAACTAGTTGATGTTATCATATCGGCTAATGATCTAAACAAGATAAATTAAACAAAATTATATTGGACTTAGCATGTCATTGGAAAAGGACATCATAGCCCATTACATTTATTGCATTTGCTGCAAAGAAATTCTGATGTTTGCACCTTATATACTGTATATATGTACTGACCAAAATTGGAAACAGTGGAGTCACAGTGGAACCGTCTAATTTCTATTCACTAGCCCTAATCTACTGAAACAAACAATGATGTGATTCACTGAATAGACTTTTTTTAAGTACCCACAACCAAAACATGTTAAATCATGAATAACCATCATTTAGTCATAACATAGAAATAACAGTCATTGGTGGATTTCAGAGTAAACCATGATGTTGGTGAGATTTTTTTCTGCATGACTGAAAAGACCTGGTCAAGACAATGCATCGATCCCCGAAAAAACTTACGTGAACACGCAGTCGGGATGCTATGGTCAGAACTCTGCAGACACGTGCAGCACAGATGTTCCAGATGTGTTATGGCTGATTGCAAAGTGGACGGAGATCACATTTAGTGACAAGTCCAGATTTAACTTGTACACAGCTGGTGGTCATTGGCGTTTGTACCATCACCGCGGAGACTGCTATTCTGCCGCATATGTCCAAGAAGTGGATCGTTCGGTGTTGTTGTCATGAAGTGGGGGGGGCACTGCTGATGGATGACGATCAGAACTTTTCCACATTCACGGCCATCCCTTTTCGAAATACGGTCCTAGGTCCACACCTCATTCCCAGGATACAGCAATCAGGCATCACCTTCATGCATGACAATGTCCTCTATGTGACATTCAGGATCACCAGGTGAGAGACAGAGATCCTGCTCCAGCAACACATGAACAACTTGTCACAGCTCTGCATGAAGAATGGCATGTCATCCTACATGTCCAGAATAACATCTTATCCATTCAGGAGGTGTAAAGTAGTGATAAATGCTGGAGGTAGACACGCACGGTAGTGACTATTGTTGTTCTCTGTCTCACCATCCACACTTTCTGACTTGTGTAAACTAAGGCAAAAACCACGAATCTGCACAAAAAATATTTTTCTGTATGGCTAAGGGGTGAATAAAGATGTGTGAACCATAATTTGCCTTTGATATTTAATATGGACAGGATGGCATGACATAAAAAAAATGTATTTCTACTGTTGGTCAGTATATATACAGTATATCTATATCTATATAGATATAGATATAGATATATAGTAGTATATACAGTACTGTGCAAAAGTCTTAGGCAGGTGTGAAGAAATGCTGTAAAGAATTTATGCTGTTTTGAAGGCAAAAGGTGGTCACACCAAATACTGATTTGATTTAGGTTTTTCTTCTGTTCGCTCACTTTGCATTTTGTAAATTGATAAAAATAAACAATCAAATTTTATATTTTTGAAAGCATTCTTACTTTACAGCATTTCTTCACACCTGCCTTAGACTTTTGCACAGTACTGTATATATATATATATATATTTCTGTGTGTGTGTGTGTAAATAATATTGAATTGCTTGATTTCATTGGCCATCTGCTACTATCCGCTCTCAGTCCTACATCCAAGTCAGCTGGCAGTCTCTGTGACAAGCTCTTAGTTGCCTTGGCTTACAATACCCATGACCAGAGGGATCTCTCTGTTCCTGAAATGCTAATTTTAACAGAACATGTCAGGCTATCCTTGATGACACTGCGCCT
Source organism: Chaunax sp. Z400 (assembly GCA_037577475.1). Classification (NCBI taxonomy): domain Eukaryota; kingdom Metazoa; phylum Chordata; class Actinopteri; order Lophiiformes; family Chaunacidae; genus Chaunax; species Chaunax sp. Z400. The sequence continues at coordinate 21,338,675 of CM075206.1, read as the reverse complement.
ATCAAGGTTAAACGGGCAAAACATAGCACCCTCTCATGACTTAATGACCATACCAGGGATTTAGAGAGGCATTGTACAACAAGTAAAGTGTAAATGGAAGAAAACAAACTTAGGGTATCTCTAGATATACTAAAAAGCTTGATGTTGGCCTATCAGCATGCAGTTAAGGAAGCAATAAACCTGGTGTACTGATGATGACTGCGATAGAGGTCAGTTTTCTAGTACAGTATTAACAATACACAGTATATAGCAAGCGGTATAAAGTGGGACTTTTCCAGGCAATGCAGTCATTTTTTATTTCATATGGATACGATGGCAAGCAAACTGAAGCAGGCGAAAGCGGAGGACGTTGACGATTAGTAGGATCATATGATCATGTAAACAAGAGACATGCTGCACACACGTATAATATACACACAAAAATATTCAGCTGTGATTCTTGTTAATTTTTATTTTTTATAGCTTTGAGCACACTAATCCTGATCAGTGTTTGAAGAGGTCCTTACGTCACCTTCATGTGCAATGCAAGTACTATCTTAAAGGATGGATGGATGGATGGATGGATGGATGAATGGATGGATAGATAGATAGATTAATAGGTGGCTTCTTTTGTTTTTTGATCAGTTTGTTTGTAACTCTGTTAGTGTGATGAGTTTATGAGTGTTAAGTCTGTAAATAAGCTTGCACGATCGAGAAGAAGTAGTTTGTTGGAGCAATGTTGCTGTTGGCACTGATTGGATCCAGTATTTGCACACCACATGACACCACCATCGTGCTTCCTGGGGGAAATGACCAGGTACTGCGAGCTTGCGTCAGGGAGTGGCTGCTGTCCCAATGGAAGAGAGGTGTACCAGAACCTGGCCTGCTGGACAACAATCCGGGGAGCTGCTCCGACGGCATGAGACAGCCGGCCACGTAAACGAGGCAAGAGGGGCAGCAAGATCTATGGTAATATTAAAGATGTATATGCTGCTAGGATGTGGCCCCCTCTTTAAAATCCAGACCCTAACACCATACAGCTACAATGTAATTCCCACCTTCAGGTCTGCCCTCAAAAGTAGTAAACTGTCTCAAAGACTGCCAGTGTGTGGCAAGAGAGGAACTTCCTGGCCACAGATTAGGACATTTTCCAACAAGACAATAATAAAGACAATATTGCAGAGGCCATAACAAGATACATTCATTTTTGTATTGACACAGTAGTGCCAAAGAAGACCATTAGAATATACCCAAACAACAAAAACTACATCACTCCTGACATTAAAAACTGTATCAGGCAAAGAAACAAGCTTTCCGGAAGAACGATATAATGGAACTGAGAGCAGCTCAAAGTGAACTTAAAGGGATGTTAAGAGAAGCACGACAGCAACAAAGTTCATGTCTTAGACAAGCTTTTTTCAACTAAGAACTTCAGAGAACTGTGGGACGTTGACAGGAATTGACTAACGTGAACTCTGACAAAAGGGAAATGCATGTACTTAATGAACTGGATAAACTAAACAAACTCAATTCTGTTCTATAAACAGTTAGATTGTATAGGTAAAGACTGTATTGAGGATTGTACAAGTGCCTGGCGATCCAACAAGGACAGAATTGTAATTGATCCAAGCGCTCTAACGAAGGTTTTAAAAAAGTTACACTTTAAAAAGGCCAGTGGGCTAGATGGAATCTCAGCTTTTCTTTTTAAGACTGATGAGTTGCTGATGTAAGGATTGTGAGTTAACTTTTTTGTTCACTCTGTGACAGTAGAGAGCACCTAGTAATCTACCTTCTCTTTGACTATATCCTGTGATGACCACCCTATGAAAATTTGAATTAAAAAAAACCTAAATGTGTCACACAAGACATTTTTACATTTACCAGGAGGTGGCCCTGATCCAACATGTGAAGTTTGGTAAAAATTGGACCATTCAGAGTGGAGTCATAACAAATTCCTCTTTCATGATGAATGACAGAAATTCGCCACGCCGCCATGGCCACACCTTTCGAGTTGGCCAAAAATCTTTGAATACTTTTCATCACTGACATGTTGAGATTTTACTGACAAAATATCAAGTCCATAGAGCAAAACTGTATACCTGGAGGTAAACACAGCTCTGTATTAGCATGTCCACAGGACACTGAGGGAAGAATTGTGATTGATTTAACTCTGTTTTGGCCACTATGTGGTGGTAGAGAACCCCTAATCTATCCTCTGTTTGACTATATCCTGTTAAGAACACCCAGTGAAAATTTTAAGTAAAACAAACAAACAAACATTTATCACATAAAACCTTGAAACATTTGCCAGCAGATGGCACTATGACTAAGATAAGATAAGATAAGATAAGATATCCCTTTATTAGTCCCACAGTGGGGAAATTTACAACTGACTATGACTGATTATTGTTGTATAGGTGTCTTCAGGCCTTGACTCTTATTCAACATATGAAGTTTGAGCGAGATTGGAGCATTAACATTGGAGTTATAACTTCCTTTATCATGGCGAAGCTTCATCCTTCGCCAAGAGGCCACACCTTCACCATTTACCATCAGCTGACCATATTCACATTAAACCATCATCAAGATCTTAAAGCTCTTCTGACTCAATCTGAGGTCAAAATGGTGAACAGGCTAAATGAATACAATAAGACATTTCCTATTGCCAGCAGGTGGTGCTGTGACAAACACTGAATTTTAACATGTGGTTGTCTTCAGGATGGAGCCGTCATCCTAGCTCTTAAGTATAGCAACAATAGGACCATGAACAGTGGAGATATAACACTTTCCTGTTTCATGGTGAAAACATCAAAATTCACCAGCCGCCACGGCCACACCTTTAAAGTTATGCAAAAGCTTTTGATAACTTTTCATTATTGAATTGTTCAGATTTCACCAAATTGAACAACCAAATTTCTCATCCATAGAGCAAAATCCCTAGGAGCAGTTTGTTAAATTCCAATGCGTGGAAATGGAACAAAATCCGACATTTGTTTCAAAATGGCATACTTCCTGTGTGGTTGAGGTCATGGTACCAGAGGCTTTTGGCAGATCTAGATATGATACACATGTGTACCAAATTTCATACTTCTAGGTTAAACGCACAGCGTGGGCTGCTTATTGGAAGCACTCCAGTGGGCGCCATAGAGTTGTTTTGCAACGCCCAATCCTCACACCCATATCCGATCGTATGTTTTTCCACTATTGACTTGTTTACCACTTTTGATAAAGTTTTGAGCATTTCTGGCTTCATAACAACAACTTCATCCTTCATGGCGAGTCATCGACCTTCGCCACGCCATCGAAGTGGACAGCAGTTCATGATATTCACAGTGAAGTATCATCAAGGTCTTATAGCTAGTCTGACCAAATTTGAGGCCAATATGGTTAACGAGCTAGGAACATACATAAAGTTAAAAAAATATGACATTTTCTGTTGCCAGCAGGTGGCACTGACGACCACTCAGACAAGATGAGCCCGTTCAAGCAGTAAACACCCGTTGTGTATGTGTTGTTGTGAGGAGAGACACATTGACTCATTCATACTGTATGTTCATGTCATGTTGTGGGATCACTGCCATTTATACTGACAAATAGAAACACAATACAATAGACCAGTAGAAATGCGTGTTTTTTTTAATGTCATGCCATCCTGTTCATATTAAATATCAAAGGTAAATCATGGTTCACACATCTTAATTCACCCTTTAGCCATACAGAAAAATAATTTTTGTGCAGATTAGTGGTTTTTGTCTTAGTGTTTACGAGTCAGAAAGTGTGGATGGTGAGACACAGAACAACAATAGTCACTACCGTGCGTGTCTACCTCCAGCATGTATCACTACTTTAGACCTCCTGAATGGATGAGATGTTATTCTGGACTTGTAGGATGACATGCCATTCTTCCTGCAGAGCTGTGACAAGTTGTTCATGTGTTGCTGGAGCAGGATCTCTCTCTCTCACCCTGTGATCCTGAACGTCCCACAGAGGACATTGTCATGCATTAAGGTGGTGCCTGATTGCTGTATCCTGGGAATGACGTGTGGACCTAGAACCGTATTTTGGAGACGGATGGCCGTGAATGTGGACAAGTTCTTACCATCATCCATCAGCAGTGCCCCCCCCCCCACTTCATGACAACACCACCAAACGATCCACTTCTTGGACGTATGCGGCAGAATAGCAGTCTCCGCAGCGATGGTACAAACACCAACGACCACCAGCTGTCTACAAGTTAAATCTGGACTTGTCGCTAAATGTGATCTCCGTCCACTTTGCAATCAGCCATAACATCTGGAACATCTGTGCTACACGTGTCTGCAGAGTTCAGACCATAGCATCCCAACTGCGCCTTCATCTAATTTTTTTTGGGAATCGTGACATCATTAGTTGTTTCAGTAGGACATTAATTAGACCCAGTAAATTATCGCCTTGGCCAGGTCTTTTCAATCATGCCGAAAAAAATCTCAACAACATCATTGTTTACTCTGAAATGCACCAATAACTGTTATTTCTATGTTAAGACTAAATGATGGTTATTCATGATTTAACATGTTTTGGTTCAGGGTACTTAAAAAGGTCTATTCAATGTATCACATGATTGTGTGTTTCAGTTGATTAGGGCTAGTGAATAGAAATTACAGGGTTTTTAGAATTATGTGTTTCCACTGTTTCTCAGTATTTTTCAGTATTTGCATTTACACAGTTTATAGCAGTTCAGTCAAGTATGACCTGTTTGCTGTCTCGCTGTTGAGAATAAGACAAAAATTATTTAGTTTTCACTTAACCGATTGTGACGAGGTTAAGCTGTTAGCTCAGGGTTGACTGAGGTAGAGGCTGAGGCAGGTGAGGGAGACCGGAGCAGCAGGTCGGACTACGGTACACTCGTTGATTTGTACATCATGTAAACAAAGGTGTTTTGTCATGTTAGCTGTGCATCCTCCCTTGCACGAAATAAGTTTGGCACAGGTGTTGCACTGTACCAGCTCTGCATTATTCAGGGCAAAGTAAAGCAACACTTTTGAGCACTGTTTGCTGTGGTTCATGACGAAACCCTGCACAAAGTACACATCCAACCTGTGAGGTGAAAACTATGGACGCTGCATGTCACCACCACAGAAAGGGAAACATAACTTGAGCGCGAGTGAGATGTATTTAGGAACCGATAAGCAGAACCAAAACAAAGACCTCTCAACGATTCTGATGGAATTGGAGCTTTAGAACTGGTTCCAATTTGGAACTGGTTCTTGATGGCCAAGCCCAAAAATGACTTCAGGGTGAACCAAAGCCAAAATAACAAACAAAACCCCAAAGCTAACTTCGCTGTGCTGGTCTTGAACCTAAAGGAAAGGAAACAAAAATACATCCACTAAACCTTACTCCCCATTCTAAACAAAAACAGGAGAAAACTGTGTAAAATAGATGGCAATTCACCCCTACGGTATGTGCTGAGTGTGGTATATATTCAGTGACTAATATCTACAGGTATGTACACAGATGTGAATAGCACTAGGCTTACGCAGACACAAACAAACACTCTAACAAGCTCTCAAGCTATCACGCTAACACACAAACAGGCTAACAAACTATCACACTATCATTTACTTACACATAAATACTATGCTCATACTCCGTAACTGTCGCTGTCAAGATCAGTCCAAGGAGAATCCAGCTGTCGAAACTGCCAAGACTCTCGGCGTCTTCCTGGTAGCTACCAGGATATGTAGACCAGCTGACGGACCCAACCCCTGAATCAGCCAATGAGTGGCAGTGGCATCATCAGCAGTCAGCCTATCCTCTTCGGAAGTGATTGTACAAAGAAAATCGGAGCTCTAACAACATTATTACACACGGTGAAATATAAGAAATTATAAGAAATTATAACAAATTATATATGATATAGGTCTGTATGGAAAAGAGATCCTTGGGCTTTCAGTATCCAGTCTTTCAGAAGAATAGAGGTGCCCCAAAGTAAGGCTCGAGCTGACGCTGACAGAATCCCGTGACCGTTGCGTGTCCCAGACTGCGCCCATCCTAGCTACTGGAAGGAAGTGGACACCAGCTGCTGTTACTCAGAGAGCAAGATCAGCCCTCATGCACCAAGAAATCGTCGGTCATGTGTAGCAGGGAAGAGGAGGCCTTGGCCTCGAAGAAAGCAGACCATCCTGGCACAAGGCAAGTCCATCTCAGTGCAGAGGCCTTGTGATTGAAGAGGTTCGCCGACAGGAACAGACAGTGAAATGCACAAGGGCTGTCTTACAGGCAAAGCAAGGACAGTGGATGAAATGGGAAGGGGTTGAGAGGAGGAAGATCTCCTGGAGGGAGTTATGGGACATGCAGGCATTTTGCACTAGTTTTACTGTGCGAGCCACCTATGATGTTCTGCCTTCTCCCAGGAATCTCAACCAAGGGTATGACGAGGATCCTACGTGCTCCCTCTGTCCATCCCCAGCTGACCTGAGACACATTCTGGTTGACTGCAGGATGAGTTTGTCGTAGAGCCTCTATTATACATGGCGTAATAACCAGGTGTTGAAGTGCCTGGTAGCTGTCCTGGAGACCAAGCGGGTATCAATTAATGCCCTCCCTCCCCCATCGGCAAATCTTGCACACATGAAAGAGTTTGTTCGCGAGGGTGCAAGACGATCTGGGATGTGTAGAGCCCGGAGGTTGGGCGACTGGGTGGGGCACGAAACTGGAAACTGCTGGCGGATCTTGACCAGAGGCTCTGCTTCCCATCTGAGATTTTGACAACAAAGCCAGACCTCGTTCTTTGGTCTGCTCACTTCGCTCTGTATACATGAGTTGACTGTGCCCTGGGAGGATGCTGTGGAGGAAGCCTACGAACAAAAAAGCCTCAGATACACTGAGATGGTGGCTGATGCAGAACAACATGGCTGGAAAGCTGAGGTTTGCCCTGCCTGTAGAGGCTTTGTGGACAAACCAACCACCAACCTCCTCAGGGACATGGGAGTTTGAGGGCTGGCACTCCGCCAGGCTATTACAATGCTCTCTAATGCTGCTGAGCAGGCAAGACAGTGGCTATGGATCAAGAGGAAGGACAACACTTGGCCACTAAAGCCCCACCCCATCTGAAGTGACATCAAGGCCAGTCTTGACATCAGAGTCATGTCAGCCCGTAAGTAGAGGGAGTAGAGAGAGGAAGAGCACAAAGCCCAAACCGGCGAGGGAAGCGTTCAGTCCGAACAGACGTTGCTCCCTCACTCTACCTTCCTCACCCTAGGAAAAAACACACAAAGTTCTGAACAACACACACAGGACAGACTTCACACCAATTATTTCCTTCTTTCCTCTCTTCTCTCCTCCCTCATGAAAATGAGGGAGTAGGGGGAGGTAGAGCACAAGGCCCGAACCGGTGGGGGGAGTGTTCAGTCCGAACAGACGTTGCTCCCTCGCTCTACCTTCCTCACCTTATCTCAAACTCTCTCTCCTTTTCTCTCTCCCTCTTCCCTAGAAATAAAATCCTATTGGCTACGGGACACACTCTGAGACTTGATCAATCTTGGAGGGCCTTCCACAGGTGAGGCTGTCCTGTTGTAATGGCCCAAAGACCTGATGATCCTGGGTTTAACAGCTGATGATGTGTCCCACAATTTAGAACACTAAAACTAAAAACGAGATCTGGTTATATTAACACAGCAATCAGCCCTAAAATAAATCTTAAAGTTACGACGTTATAAAATCAGTCTGCATTTCCCCCACTCAGGTTTTAAGTACATGCAACCAAGAAGGGATTGAACCAGCTAGTCCTACATAGAACTGGTGTATTTTGGGGTGTGAATAAAAATAGTTATAGCTATATATAGTAATAGCTATATTGTATATAATTTGGTAAAAGTTTATTTAAGTATATATTGTAAATATTTTTGTGATAACCTGTGTAAAAGGTACGTGACAGCCAGTCAGTGAGGAGGCTCTCCTTTAAAATGAAGGCTTGATTAGAAGAACAAAGTAACCAAGTGGGCTATTTTGCAACCAAAAGAGGAAGAGGATACATTTTTACTGCTCGCGTTCCCCATGTGATTATGAAACAACTACTACTGTGTGAACTCTACCCTACAACAATTTAAGAATGCCCTTGATGAAGGAGGCAAAGAAGGTGAAGAGAGACAGTGATCTGTAGCGTGAGCTGTAACGCTACCACTAATAAAACTAAAAGCCATAAAACAAACAAGGAGCTGCTAGAAAGGCAGAAACAAAAGAAACAGAGCACATTCCTCCTCCAACATCATTGTCATAAAAACAGGAAATATTTTCCAGACCAAGCCACCAGCACACACATTCTAATAAATGTTCTTCATAGACATATCATCAATTACTTTAAATTTTGTTAAACATTTATCCACATAAAATATAATTATTAGCATCGAGAACAAGTGTCAATACATGACACTGGAGTATAATTATAATTACAACTTTTACTATTCATTATACACCAACAGACAGACCGACAGGGTGATCACATAACCTCTGAATGGAGTTTATATGATCTCAAGATTTGATTCTTGGTGCTAACATTAATGATCTCATTGTTTGTGACAGCAGCGCCAACAGTAATATCTCTTGGAAACAGTAGGGGGTGAAATTTTGACATATAAGTCACTAGGATGTACTTTATATACTGATCAACAGTAGAAAATTAGTAAATTATAAACCCAATATTTTCCTTTCACTAGCCCTAATCTACTGAAACAAACAATCATGATTCACTGAAATGACTTTTTTAAGTACCCAAAACCAAAACATGTTAAATCATGAATAACCATCATTTAGTCATAACATAGAAATAACAGTCATTGGTGCATTTCAGAGTAAACCATGATGTTGGTGAGATTTTTCTCTGCATGATTGAAAAGACCTGGTCAAGGTGATAATTTACCAGGTCTAATTAATGTCCTACTGAAACAACTGATGATATCATGGCTTCCACAAAACTTACATGACCAGGCAGTTGGGAAGCTGATGATGATGGTCTGAACTCTGCAGACACGTGTAGCACAGATGTTACAGATGTTATGGCTCATTGCACAGTGGAGGCAGATCACATTTAGTGACAAGTCCAGATTTAACTTGTACACAGCTGATGGTCCTTAGCATTTGAATCGTCGTCGTGGGGAACGCTATCCTGCAGCATACATCCAGGAAGTGGACCGTTTGGTGGTGGTGTCATGATGTTGGGAGCCACGGCTAATGGATGGTGGTCAGACCTTGTCCACATCCACGGTATACGGTCCTAGGTCCACATGTCATTCCCAGCATACAACAATCAGGCATCACCTCCATGCATGACAATGCCAGACCACATGTGGCTGATGTCTGTCAGGAGTAGACCTGGACCAGAACAATGTCGCTGTCCTTCCTTGGCCAGCGTGACCTCATGCTACAATGTTGATCAGACTGGGATAAGTGTCTGTGGCAGTGCATGTGTGAGTATCTGTGTATTTAAAGTATTCAATCATTTTCTGTAACCGCTTATCCCAGCTGACATTGGGCGAGAGGCGGGGCTCACCTGAACAGGTCTCCAGTTCATCACAGGGCCAACACACAGAGACAAACTGGTTCACTCACATTCAGACCTATTTAGAGTCACCAGTTCACCCCTACTGCATGTTTTTGGTGGTGGGTGGAAGCCAGAGAACCCGGAGGGAACCCACACAGACACGGGGAGAACATGTAAACTCCACACAGAAAAGTCCCAGGTCCTCAGTGGGATTTGAACCCGGGATCTTCTTGCTGTGAGGCAACAGTGCTACTACCATTGCCCGTGTGAATATTA